>NQII01001107.1:432597-478836 GCA_002778355.1 Clitarchus hookeri | reverse complement strand
AGTTTTTGAACTCGAGACTTTTAGAGATTTGGCATAAACGCTATGATATGGCGTACGACCGAAAGCTAAAATAACATGCACGTACCATTCGGAAAGATAAGTTTTTTTTATACATCGTTTATGATGCCTACAGTAATAATGCTTGGTATGTGTTAGGTTAAAATATACGAGACCAATGCAAATTCAACGCGCATAAGTAATTTTTAACGATGGATTTTTTTAGCAGTACAAATTATTTTAGGCAGTGACAGGTATTCCAACGATGATAACCGCACAAACATGTCCACGGCAAAGAAAAATTAAAGAAAAACTATTATTTAATTTTATCATCATGTATTATACTCTTCAGGGGAGTAAATGGCTTTCCATGGTAGGGAAATAATTTTTATTACATGAGCCAGGGGTGAAACNTCAAATTGAATCGCACACTTTTTATGAGGCTTGCAGACTTAAAGGGATTTAAAAAAATAGGGGGTCTGAGGGTTTGTCCAACGAAAAATTTTGAAATCTAATTTAGAAGTTTAGTAGTGGTCTTATTCTATATAGTAACATATTCGACCAAAACTTCAGAATTTTTATTCTTTCTTTTTAACGATAGCTTCGCAGCTTCTCAGCCGAAAAAGTGTAAATAAGTTTATGCTGTTGCACCTTTTATTTATCGATTAGGTTTGCAAGGCATGACAGCTAATCCTAATAGTGGATTTTTGGATTTTTTTTTTTTTTCTCGAAATGTTTGTAATTTACTGGGTTGTACTTTTCATGCATAATAATGAAATTAATTTAAAATACGTTGTGTGTTAATATACGTATGGTGTTCGTGAGAGCAAAGTTAATAAAACTGATGTTATAAATGTTGCTCATTCTCCTGCAACGTATTCATGTGAAATAGTAAAATGTGAACTTGGCGGTGAAATTAGGATGTTCCGTAAATTACTGGCTAAAACTAGTTATAAGCATAATTTTTTTTCGTCATGTACATCGTATGTATAATACATAGACATCAGTTAAGCAAATTTCACAGAAATAAATGCAGTCGTTTTCATTTTAGGGTAACATAACCTCACTTTTTGCTGCGCCTAGAGGCGTGGCGCGTTTACCATGTATCTTACACACAGAGAGTTAGCGCGTGTAGCTAGTGACTTCGAGACCTTTCCCAGCTTGTCAAGACGTGTCATCTTTCGTAGTTACACCTTTACAGGCCAATGCAAACCCCCCTACCTCCCTCTTCCTAGTACTCGCCGGGATTTGCGCCCATGGCTACGTTTAAAAATTATTTCTGAAAAAATGTGTTTCCCAATATCAGCTTTCGGTTGTGCCAACGTATGCTCCAAAGTTGGTAAAATGACTGCCTTTACATCTAGATGACACTCGTACCAAATCGGGTACCAACCGTTCTCCGTCCATTTACCAACCTTTTGTTCAGTCACAGTCCGGAAATATATCTAAAAATATATATATATATATATATATATATATATATATATATATATAAACAATATCGCATGATAATATTTTTATTTGCACTAAACTGTACCGAAATCTGGCAAATATAACATACTTGTGATGGTACCAATATGAAACAAAAAAAAAACTATCACCGCCCTGCTATGCAGTAAAGTAAAACTCTTCACTTTATTTAATTATTTTGATCGTAATTTTATAAATGAGAGATAATCTGATTGGCCGTTCAATATATACTCTCATATAAATTTATACAGGACGCCTCTTAAATTTTAAATATGTCCGTCTCCATCTCAGTAATGTCATGGGTTCTTAAAACAAACAATCTTAAAACGATTGGATAAAAATTATAAATACTTTTTTTTGCCAAACGTACTGCTCTTCATTATGAATGATAAGTTAAGCAACAATAAATAATATCTTCAATAACTAGAAATTATAACTGAGCTTCTTTACTTTTAATAGCCGAACACCCATACCTAGGGCCAGTGACTTTTCGCGTAAAAATCGGAGCGCACAGTAGACTTCAATACTATATACACACCTCAGCTGTTGTTACACCTCCATTGGCTGCTGGTGCCGTGTCCGTCTTTGACCAAGCCCCTCAGGACTAAGTAACTCCGACACTGAACCTTCGTGATTCGTGCGCAAACGGTTAACACGGGCCAGAACATTTTTTAACCAATCAAAGAAGCTGTACTACCCCACAGTGCTTTGGACTCTATCTTGTCTCGAAATCTTTTCGCGAAATATCACTGCCCCTACCCATACGTAACAACTGAAAAAAAAAAACCAAAGATAACATATATTACACAGTCCATTCTCCGCAGTGCCTCTCCATGAGGATGACGATCCAGACCTAGTCGATCCACAGCCGCAGCATCTTCCAAGAAGATTGGACTTCACAGTTGTGTCTCTCATGGCCAGTGGTTAGGCTCGTAATTATAATTTATGCTTTCGCTTATTATCTTCTTAAATGTAACACTCGCAACAAAGAGACGCCCTTTAAGTATTACTCAAGACAGCTCATTATATTGCAATAAACTCTCGCTTGTCGTACTTACACAAAATTCTCTTGGACAAAACTCGCACCAGAGAGATAAGGAGGACATGTATTTATTCCCGTGGTAATTCTTTGCAGTTTTATTCGACATGATACACAGGTATATTAGGCATGTCGGGGTAACGTTTCTTCTGTGAGTCATATACGCGCTGAGGCAGCTTGATTTGATTGATTTGATTTTATAGTTTCTTTATTAGCCTGACAAGTTATAAAGGTGCGAATACAACATAGGAACAGTAGTGCAATACAAATACATGTGTACCAACGAAGAATATCGTTCTTGCACAGAGCCGGATAGTAAGTGAACCAATGAACTGGAAAAGAAGAAAGAAACCGGCAAATATAAGGAACCAGGGGATAATAACCAAAACCCCCAAACACTGTAATAGAAAATTAAAAAGTACGACAAAAAAATTATTATTTTGTGACTAAGGGAAAAGACCTGAAACTAATGAATACAAGAAAAAGAAACCAAGAAGTAAGGAATATATTAAAAACTAGTGAATGTGAGACAAAATTAACATATTAAATAAATAAGTAAAGTCATTAAAAATTGGAAGGCAAAGAAACCATGCAAACAGTGTGCCATATAAGAAAATAATGGCACACATCAAGGATGTATAATAGACCGAAAGAAATATATGGAAATTAAAAAAAAATATATAAGTGTTGTGCTGTGTGGATCTCAGGTGTCCACAAAACCATAGGTGCTTACTCATTCTTGATTATACATCGAGTGACGATCGAACAGACAGGTTTCTAAGGCCCGAAGGCCAGCACACCCTCCATCCTCCCGCACTGCAACTGTACTCGGATGAGTAAGACAGTGCACGGCACTTTCTCCTCTTGGTCTCTTCGGGCCATTCACTTTCTTTATGCCGTTACTCGGTATTCTACCGGTTTTCTCTTTAAAAAAAAAACCTGCCCTCCTCGCCAATCTGGGATATTCCGACTTACTTATTCAGGTAAAGACCTGAATACCCCATTGTGGGTAATCAGAAATTCGCTCTTGCCATTTGTCGAAGTTCTCAAGCCTTCTGCCAATCTTGGTAGCGAATTCATTCCATATGTTATGCAAATCCTTGTTTGATATAAAATTTCCAATTTCCAAGTGAATGCTCTTTTCTTCTGTTATTTCTTTCATCCAATTCCTTATATCTTCGGCCTTCAGTTAGCACATGTTTAACTGCGTCATCCGTACCGCACACTTCGCACGACGGAGATCGCACGAGCCTCAAGCTGTGTAACTTTGCTTTAAAGTTTCCCGTGGCCGGTATATAGCTGCATACTGTAGTGGTTAGCTCTAATCCACTTACATTTCAGTCATGCTCTTATACCAGGCAGCAGTTCGTATGTTTGTCTTCCTTTGACTGGATTTGACCATCTCTCCTGCCACTCATTCAAAACTCCATCCATCACCTCTTCTTTCTCTTCTTTCGACAGTCTTCCTGCTCGTGCTCTCTCCACCGTTATCCACCTGGCACTTGACCAAGACGTCAGCAGGCAGCACACCCACCACAACTGGGAGCGACTCATTGGGCACAGTGTTGTAAGCACTTGCCACGGTCAACAGCGCCGCTCTTTGAGCACCGATGAGCTTCCTTTTGTGCCATGACAGTTCCGCTCTGTGGTACCACATCACAGCTCCGTACGAAATTATGACCTCAAACACCGCCCTATAAATCGTTCGAAGGGTGCCATAATTAAGGCCCCAGTTGGTGTTGCCAATTTGTTTAAGTTTCTGGAATACTATTACTGCCTTTCTTGAGACATATTCAACATGCTTAAGGAAGATCATTTTATCATCCATGATGACTCCCAGATACTTTAATTCTTGCACATTACCCACCGGGCTCCCACCAAAGTGCACAGTCGGAGGTCTCTTCAATTTTCCCTTAACCATCATGGTCTTAAGTTTTCTCAATGGAAAATTTTAGCTTAGTTGTTCCAGACCATCTTCAGGTCTTATACATTATTTCTGCAGCTTTGGTTTCTAATTCTCTTCTGGAATTACCTTAAACCAATATCAAAACATTGTCTGCGTATCCGAAGACCGTACACCCAGGAGGGAGACCCAGTTCTAAGAATCCATCAAATAGGATGTTCCATAAGACCGGTCCTAAAACCGATCCCTGGGGGCACCCCTTGGTTAATCGTTTTTTTAACCTGCATTGTCTTAGCCGAATATAAACTCCACCTTTCATTAAAGAAGTCCCGAATGACCCTATAGATGTTCGCAGGACACTTCTTTATTTTCAGCCTATGCATCACCTCCGGCCACCACGCATTGTCGAAGACACCTGAAATATCTAAGAAGATGGCCATTCTGTACTTCGTTGCACTCTCTCTCTTATCTTCTTCACGACATCGTGAAGTGCGAAGTCAGTTCCCGTGCCTCTTCTGAAACCATATTGATTTTCGTTTAAGGTTCCTTCAGCCTCTGATACCATAATTAATATTTTATTAATTAATTTTTCATAGACAATTTGATTTTCACGAAACCTCTTCCGAGATCATACTTAATGCACAGCACCCAACGTGTTGCGGAGTCAACACACCTGTGGGCTAGGCAAAAATTTTTGCCGTTAAGAAGCCTCATTCCTGGGCATGCTTAACTCACATCATCAAACCGCTGACGCGGGCAACATCACACAAGCGCGGACAATAATACCAAGTCACAATTAGTGCTGGTTAAAACTGCTCCACTTTGAGGGCAATAAATTTTTGTCACGGCTACAAGCGGAGTGCATTCACCACGAAGTTAATGCACAATACGCGGCAAAATAAACTTCACGCCACCAGTCCCGTAGTTGCTTCCATGTCGAGTCAGGGCACTTTACTCTATTCCGCATTATTTGGTAGCTCAGGATCGATGATTTTATATCTTCGTGGGTGAATGACAATGAACTTACCAATGATTTCATCACGATCTACCAGTGACAACTCGTTGCAGTTGCTGATAATAACGCTCGACACTCGATACGGGCCTCTATATAATGAGAGCAATTTCTTTGTAACAAACTCAGATTGATTACTGATGCTGTGCGCACTTACTAAAACCAGCTCCCCGATCTGCAAGTTATCTTAATGGATACATATTATAAAACTCAACGTCTCTCTGTATGTCCGTTAGTGCGGTTATCACTCGAGAACCACTTATCCGATTTACGTGTTTTTTTTTTAAAATTCATAGCTATGTTCTCTGGCCAGGTTTTAGTATATATCTTGTTACGTCAAGTAACACAAGGAAAAAAGTTTGCCGCCAGCGCGCTCTCTTGCAATACGCTGTCTAAGCCGTTAAAGATGGAGCAATATCATGCAGTAAAGAATTGCGTAGAATTAAAAAGACCTAAAAAAAAAACTCCGCGGTAGCATATAGCTATCTATAATTATGTAGTCCACGCGAGCGGAGCCGCGGGAAGAGCTAATATCGCGTACGCCGGAGACACAAAACCGACCACTGTGCCTGGTCGACTGCCCTGCCAGCCGAAGTTGCCTGCAACTGCAAACACTGCGACTAAGACACGCTCGCCGAGTGTGCCTAAGCTACAGGGTCTGCAGTCGGGTTCCTGAACGCACGGTTTTACTCCGCAAGAGATAAGCCACTGCTTCGAATGCACATCATTCTCCGGAACTAAAAAAAACAAAGGATGAAAAGCATGGTGAATCATTTACGAACGCTCTTCTTTATATGCAAATACTGACGTTTAGGTTTTCGCAGCTTCAAACCCTCTGGAAAATGCTACATTATCGGCAGAAAATCCTGCTCCTTTTTTTTTTTTTTTAAATACGAGTTGGCATCGCTGAATTGCGAGCGATCCCAATTATTTATAAAAAAAAAAAAAATGCTTCAATGGTTTGGAGATGGTGGGTATTTTACATGTATACAGGGTGATTCTAAAATCATGGGACAAATATTGAGCGGTGGTAGAGCTCGCTAAAACAAACAATTATTGTATAGGAATATATGGGCGGGAGTGACGCGTTGAGGCACAAACACAAAAACATAACACATCAACGGAAACATAAAATGTTCATTAGCAGCATACTTAACGAGTGATTCCGTACAGAAAATGTTAAAAAACAGTTGCTGGAAATGCATCCACCAACAGTCACGCATGCTGGGCGACCTCTGCATATGGCGTGATTGGCTGACAATGGTGGCGATAGTTGAGGGCAGTCAAGCGGTGCGCCAGTGACCTGCTGCATCAGCGAAAACAGCATTTGCGCCCATATATTCCTATACAATAACTGTTGGTTTTAGTGAGCTCTACCACCCCTCAATGTTTGTCCCATGATTTTAGAATCATCCTGTATAGCGCGCAGCTACCTCTCCCCTCGCCGGCCGCATCCCGCTCCACCGTGAATTCACCAGCCGGCAGTTGCAGCGCTAACAGGGACACAGACGACAGTCTAATGCCAAGCCTGATAGTATATTTTGATACGAAGTCAGTATAATATGAATGTCCTTCGCACCGTCTTTGTGTGGTGTGAAGCACTGTGTAATACGACATAATACAAGTCGTCCATTTTAATCCATTTATCTGTGTAATGTACAGGGAACATATGTAAAAAAAAATGGCGACTAAAAAAATTGACTGAATCGCTTAATACGTTTTGAGTACTTTTTCTTGCCGTGTGTGGGTTTTATGTGCGTGTTTAAGTTCCGATAAAACTAATTGAAAGGAAAATGGAAACTTTTAAATCGTATAACGGCATGTATGTAAAAGTCATTTTATGGGTATATCTGTGATCACGTCACTCAGTGTAATCATATCCAATGGAAAATATAAATTTTGTCTCCCCCCTTCGCCAGTGTAACAATTCCCACGCCGCATGGTAAATTATTGTGTCAACCAATTTCAACCTATACAAATATTACAAAATATCCATAAGCAAGTCATTTTAATGTTAAGGAAAACTGTTCTTTATATTAGCAAAAAAAAAACATCGTTTCCGCATATTTGTTTTTCAGGTAATTTCTTNTGTTAAGGAAAACTGTTCTTTATATTAGCAAAAAAAAAACATCGTTTCCGCATATTTGTTTTTCAGGTAATTTCTTTTATTTTAGGCGATTTTGGGCTACTCTAGATGGCAAATCGGTCGACTTGGTTGCAAAGTCATCTGGCAGCCCTGTCTGTATTAGATGTGGGTCACAGAGTATCAACCTGTTACTTTGTTTCCGATACCCACTTGTATCAGGTACTGTAAACGGGTACACTGCCGAACTATCAGATACATTTAGTATCAGTGTAACATCCGCATCTGCTGTTCCACACAAAGTTGCCAACTCTTCTGAGAGAAAGTCTCCAAATCGATACACAAAACTCACCAGAAAATCACTAGGTTGTTGACAAAATGCATTAAATATATAATACATTTTTTATTCTCAGTTTGAAATGATAACTGATGCTTAGGGCCAGTGACTTTTCGCGTAAAAATCGGAGCACGCAGTAGACTTCAATACTATATACACGCCTCAGCTGTTGTTATACCTCCATTGGCTGCTGGTGCCGTGTCCGTCTTTGACCAAGCCACTCAGGACTAAGTAACTCCGACGCTGAACCTTCGTGATTCGTGTGCAAACGGTTAACACGGCCAGAACATTTTTTAGCCAATCAAAGAAGCTGGACGACCCTACAGTGCTTTGGACTGTATCTTGTCTCGAAATCTTTTCGCGAAATATCACTACCCCTACTGATGCTTATTATAGCTACTTGCCACCATATGTATAAATGCCACCGTCAGAATTGAGATAAAATCCAATTTCTTGATTTATATTTGGAGACTGCACAGTTTACTGGTTTCGTTATACTATGAAGATAATAACTTATAGCTTAGTTTTCGTCAAAACAAATTATATGTATAGCAGGTTGATTATCCTCTCTAAAAGGTTTTCGCGCAAATGAAATCTTTTACCCTGCTGTTGTTCTTACACATACTTTGTTTCACTGTAACAGATATAACACAGTACACAAACCTAGAACAAGAACTTGATAACACCCGTACCTGATAACGTGTACCTGACAAACATGCACGGACGAGTGCGACGTAGTCGGGGAAATTCCCGTATGTGATACAAACTTCGTATCAGCTACAACTCTGTATCAGTAACAGTTTGGAACAGGTACAGAAAACAGCTGGAACGACCCATCCCTACAGTTAGGGCCAGTGACTTTACGCGTAAAAATCGGAGCACACAGTAGACTTCAATACTATATACACGCCTCAGCTGTTGTTATACCTCCATTGGCTGCTGGTGCCGTGTCCGTCTTTGACCGAGCCACTCAGGACTAAGTAACTCCGACACTGAACCTTCGTGATTCGTGCGCAAACGGTTAGCACGGGCCAGAACTTTTTTTAGCCAATCAAAGAAGCAGGACGACTCTACAGAGCTTTGGACGGTATCTTGTCTCGAAATCTTTTCGCGAGATGTCACTGCCTCTAGACATAAGAAACACATTTTTTTTTTTGTAATCAAGAGGAGTTTTGTCCCTGGGCTGTAGTGCTCTTGTAACGATAGCGGAACAGGGGAGTCTATATCCGCTCGAGTTTAGTTTTCAAGGACAAAGACATCACCAGATTCAGCGTTGCACGAACTGCGCTCGAGGGTACTCCTCAGCGTGTTTAAGCTTTGTTCGCACGAGGCGGAGGAATATCCTGGAAGTAGAACTCGAGAAGTTGGAAGTAACACTGTAGCCTGCACGCGTTGCGGGGAAGGAGCGTGGTGCAGGGTCACTCGGGGAAGTGTGTCGGGGTCGCCCTCCTCGCCAAACACCAACCTGCGTGAGAAGAGCTTCTTGACCTTGGTGCTCGCGTATCTCCGCATCTGCCGCGCGAACTGACCTGCATCAAGGTCGCGGCAACCCACCTACCAAGCAAGACGAAGTGAGTGAGAGGGGAGGGGGGATCGCACGCGCCTCCCAGTACCAACCGCAACTCACAGCGCTGCAAAAACTCATAACACCTGCGATTGTGGTACCGAGTGATATTATCGTTATCGCACACGACACCGTAATACTCGTATTATTAGTTCTGTTCTCGCGAATTTATGCTGATAATATTGTAAATGAGGTCAGATTACGCCAATTGAAAATAGTTTTAAAATTAAAAGTATAGAAATTTTAAATAGTTTAAAATAGTTTCAATAGTACCATTCGATATTCGTCCTCGTTTCTCAGTTGGAACATGTTTCGTAGCATTTTCAGGGGGGAAAAAAACTCAAGAAGAATCGTATAGCTCTCACGCCATATAAGTGGGATCATTAATTCCGATATCTTGTGCCAGGTGTTGCTAGAAAATTTTTATTTTGGTTTGCAATACTTTTTTTATAAGTTGGCGTTTATAATATAGTGGCCAGGGAACCTGTTCGATTCCCGGCCGAGTATTAGTTTTAAGTATTCTTTTGTTTCCCAGGTCATTTTTCCCACGTCGAGTCGAAAACTCAAGGGACCTTGGCGACGATCTTTCAAAGACGTCATGCAGAGAGAGAGAGAGAGAGAGAGAGAGAGAGAGAGAGAGAGAGAGTCTCCCTAATTCACACAAGGCCGACCTTCGCACGCTGATCAATTGCACCTTCACCTTTATGGCCCGCGTGCTGAATTCGGGAGAAGCCTGCGGGAGGATTGAATGAAACTCCCCCCGTAGCTTAGACAGGAAAGACCATTCAGATTTTATTGTGTGTTGACACCAGAGGTGTCGTTTCTGACACTGTAAGATACAGTCCAAAGCACTGTAGGGTCGTCCAGCTTCTTTGATTGGCTAAAAAAATGTTCTGGCGCGTGTTAACTGTTTGCGCACGAATCACGAAGGTTCAGTGTCGGAGTTACTTAGTCCTGAGTGGTTTGGTCAAAGACGGGCACGGCGCCAGCAGCCAATGGAGGTATAACAACAGCTGAGGTGTGTATATAGTACCGAAGTCCACTGTTTGCTCCGATTTTTACGCGAAAAGTCACTGGCCCTACATATCGGGCGAACAGGCTGGCCAGGGAAGAAGAGGTATCTGCTTTGCTTCCAAGACGGCCTGGGTATTTCGGAGGGAAATGTTCCACTTCAGCCCCTATAACTTCCCTGATGTGTTGGTTGCTGTCCAATGCATGCTGGCAGATGGCGCTCACCTCGTTACCATCGAATGCGTTTGCTGCAATCATTGCAATCCAAGTCGAAGCGGGACTCGCCCCCAAAAAAACACACGTTGCCACTCTTCTCGCCGGTGGGTGTGTTCGCGAGCTCGTCGTGGCCTTGGGCCGTTGACGGTCCAGGCTCGTGCGAAATCCTCCGGGAAGGAAAGCATGCGCGCAAGTCGTCTTTGAAGCAGGCGACGTCGAACCGTGGAAGCAAACAGTGTCGTATGTTTCAACATTCTGTCGACACTCGAGACGAAGCTGAAAGACCCCGTAACTTCTGTGCAGATCCCGCGGAGCCTTCACATTTCGTGGTTCAGTTCCGGGTTCAGTTCCGTCCTGTTCTCTTAATTCCACTGCTTCCACACTCGCGTCATTGTCGTGGCATTTTAACCCGTATGGGAAGCAATTTTGCAGTATGAAAATCTTTCACACAAGCCTGTCATTTGACCCCAAGTTTGAACTCCGTAAAGTGCTCAAAATGTGTCCTTTCACCTCGACGATGCAATGTGACTCCAGTAGGAACGTGTACACTTAGTTGACGATGAATAACTACACTTTTATGGATTCTCAACAGTTCTCTCTTTGTATACACTTTCACGCGTCAGTTCAGATGACGCTGCTGTATCTGCGCATGCGTAGTTGTTCTCAGATTTTTTTATAGTTACAATGTCATACTTACCCTGCCTTTTATTTCCCGTGGGTTTCGTTTCATTTGCACGTTTCCTTCATGGTGTTGCTTTTTCCACACACATCCCACTGTTCCGAGATGAGACTTTCTTTGTGGTTCTTTGTGCGAAGACTTGATAGCAAAAAGCAGAAAAANACACATCCCACTGTTCCGAGATGAGACTTTCTTTGTGGTTCTTTGTGCGAAGACTTGATAGCAAAAAGCAGAAAAAGTATTTTTGCATTAGCACTTTGCATGTTTGGCTGAACAAGGCAGGTGCATTTCTTACGTAACCCTTCCTATTTTGTGTTACGTGTAAGGTAGTTTGCGCGCGCTCTCTCTCTCTCTCTCTCTCTCTCTTTCTTTCTTTGTCTCTTTTATTTTCTTTCCTCGCTGGAAATTCTCGCGCGCACACAGTGGGTTCCGACACAGAGTAGACAAGCACACAGAGACGAAATTACGTGGCGGTTCTTTCTATGTGCGCGTACCCGTTCTCTGATTCGCTGAGCGAGGCTTTAGGAGCGAGCCTTGTGTCTGATTGGCCACTGCGTAATGCGAGATTTTCCCCCATTGGCTAGGGCTGCCGCGGCTGGCGAGTAGGTTACCAGGAGCTGATTGGCGGACGGCGTTCCGACATGTTGCCGGCCAGTGACGCCATTTCACTGGCGTGTGCAACTGGAGTTCACGGTACAAGCGACTGTTTCACCTCGCCCGGTCGAGGGCCGGTGAGGGGCATAGACACTTGAACCAGCATGCACGTATTCCTGTAGTAAAGTTAAGATGAGAAAAGAGTCTTGACGTAGCTCTTAGGGTTCGGGACATAGGGAAGGCAGTGTAGGGGAGGGTACTTCCGAGCGCCTGCCGCTGGAGGGAGGGAAACCACTTGACACATTTCGGGCTCTATACACTCCAAACTGATAACATTGCTCTCTACTACCACGCTGTTAAATACCACGCTGCGCGAACTACGTTTTTTCGNCGTGCTGTTAAATACCACGCTGCGCGACCTACGTTTTTTCGACAGTTAACCCATCCAGACCCAGTGTACACAATTGTGTGCACTACGAACGTGTAGGTAATTTTTGATATCTACTGCACACTGCGAAACTCAAAGACCAATGATCATATCTGTGGGTGAATGATTCGCAAACCGTTTTACAGGCCTTGGTCATTATTGGTTCATATTACTGTAGCCAAACATATAGCCTACAGCTCATTGGCTGTGGCAACGAAGCAAGTGTTGTGTCGACTTAAGTACAGCACGCATCATTATATTTTTTTGTTTGCAACCCCTAAAACCGTAAAAATTAAAGTGGGTCTGAAAGGGTTCATATTAGGGGCAATGACATTTCGCGAAAAGATTTCGAGACAAGATACAGTCCAAAGCACTCTAGGGTCGTCCAGCTTCTTTGATTAGCAAAAAAATGTTCTGGCCCGTGTTAACCGTTTGCGCACGAATCACGAAGGTTCGGTGTCGGAGTTACTTAGTCCCGAGTGGCTTGGTCGAAGACGGACACCGCACCAGCAGCCAATGGAAGTATAACAACAGCTGAGGTGTGTATATAGTATTGAAGTCTACCGTGTGCTCCGATTTTTATGCGAAAAGTCACTGGCCCTAGTTAATATGCACACGTGGAGTAGCTCTCGCCCAACCACTCTCGGCCACTGTTGCTGAACTGAACTGAACACCCCCCCATCCCTTTGTGCAGCGCGCAATGGACTCTCCCCGCTAGCCCGACGCGTTTTCTACTTCTGCGCATTATTTTCTCATTTGGATTTAACTTTACCACCGACAAACCAAAAATAATTATAACTAGGGGCACGTGTTTTTCGCGAAAATATTTCAATACCAGTTGTACTCCAAAACACTTAACCTCATATGCACTTTCGTGGTTGGATGATTTTTAAATGTCACGAACCTCAAATGTCTGTACGCGAATCATGGACGTTCAGTATCGAAGTACTTTATTCTGATTGGTCCAGTCAAATAAGAACATGTCTTCTCACGTAGACGCGCGGCCAATAACAAAAGGAAGTTGTGGGTGTGGACGCAGCGTATTGAAGTATAGCATGAGCGTAAATCCTTTCGCGGAAATTACGTGGCCCTAATTATAACGTATTTTTCTTTTACTTCGCACCGTTTCCTCGGTTCTGTTGTTTTATATGGTTTCGCTGTTCCTGTCAACTGTTGTTACTGACAACACACAGCGCGAATAGTCTTCAGTTTGCATGTGACCCGCTTGTACATGTTTCGTCCGAACTGTCCGCACGACCTCGAAGTTGCTGCTGCGTCGATGAGAAAGAGTGATGGATGAAGAAATATGTGTTTGACGTATTTCACAGGGTTTCGCTTGAGTTTGTCGATTAGTTCGTCTTGGTCGCTAAAGCGTATACGAGGAAATTTCAAGGCCAAGCAATCAGCAGAGACAAGTACAAAGAAGCGAAATTGTGTGGTGGTTACTTTCATATAGGCGCACTCTGTCGTCTATTGGCCGCCCGAAGCTGTGGAAACAGGTGTCGAATCTGATTGGTGGTTGGGCGTTATGGGTAGGGCCGGTGACTTTTCGCGTAAAAATCGGAGCACACAGTAGACTTCAATACTATATACACATCTCAGCTGTTGTTATACCTCNACCTTCGTGGTTCGTGCGCTGATAGTTAACACGAAACCAGAATGCTTCAGCCAATCAAAACAGGTGGACGACTGCACAGTGCTTTGAACTGCATCTCGTCTCGAAATCTTTTTCGCGAATTATCACTGCCCCTAGATATTCTCTACTGATTGGGCTGCCATCTGGCAAAGCAGTTTCCAGGAGCTGATTTGTGAACTACGTTCCGCCATTTTGCTGGCCAGTGAGGCAATTATTTATTTTTTTTTGGGCGTGCGTGGCTGGAGTTTGCAATGACGTCGTAAGTATTCTGCGATGTTACCTTGTAATAGTTCGTCACGCGTCACGGTGAATAGTGTATGCGGCTTTCACGACAAGCTAGAGATGAACTGCCTTGTGTTCATCGCTGCACTAAGAAATGTTTACCAGGTTGCTATATTTCAAGTTACTATCATTCTGTTTGTTCAGAGCACACGAGACATGCCACCAACCAACCAACTGGCCGCGTGTTGGCAAGCTGCCACAAATGGAACGGCGAGTTAACTGTGCGGTAATTCGTCGAATTGCATTTACACGCTATCGCGTTCTGTTAAGTATTTTACAGCAGTATTTCCCAAAGTATGGGGTCGCGACCCCCTGGTGGGTCGCAGACTAAAATTTGATGGGCCCGCGAAAAATATAATTTCGTACATAGACATATGCAAGAGTTATGAATGTTATAATTGTGAACCTACACACGTGCAATGCAACTGTCATTCAGACGTAAAATACTACGCAGAGCGCGCAGTGAATGCAAATCCCCCCTCNTAAGAAATACAATATGAACATGATGGAACAGCGAAACGGTACGTTTCTCGCATAAGACATTAAAGTGGGTCCTGAACTTTGGCTTTTTTTTTTTTTAATGGGTCGCGGTTCATAGAATTTTGGGAATCACTGTTTTACAGAAATAGTTCTTTTTAACTATTAAATTTACTGTCGATGTCCCTGTAGCCTTCATCCTTAACAATTTGCGGACTATGCGAGAGCAGAGATAGTATCGAGAATTCTCCGTTCTTGAGAACACGATTTCGCATATATTTTTTAGTATTTCTCTTATTGTCAAGCCGAATCTTACAAAAAAATTTTCATCGCATCGTCAGCAATAGTTTCGTGACTGAAGAAGTAATTTGAAGAGGTTGATTGTAGAACGTCGTACGGTACACTAGGCGTTGCCCGGTATGATCTGGACCAATAAGACGGCGATAAGAGGGAATAACAATGACGAATTTTTTTTTCTTGTTGGTGGTGGATATAAGTGGGCTACATTCGGCTTTTCGTAAATTCCAGGAAAAGTGCACAGAATTCAAAATTTTTTTTAAAACAATGGCGAATTAATGCCAATACGTTCGTATTAAGTCTTAAAAGAAGAGATCTGAATACAAGTCTAGTTGCAGCTACGAAAGTTCCATCGCTTTCACGGAAATCCCGTTACTAAGAAAAGTAACTTTCAGTCATTTTTACGACTTATTTGCTGGATTTTTTTTTTTTTATTATTATTATTATAGCTAGAGACGACGATTTGTCACGGTAAAAGTTGATTGTTTCCTAAGTTCGAGCAACGCATTGTGCACTGTCAAAAAAGTTTTCTTCCGTTATTCGTTATAGTGTGTACGTGAAGCTACTTCCCATTTATCTGGGCCAGTGGGAATCCTGACCAGGGTTGCCAATTCAGTGTATTTTACACAGGATTTGGTGTAATTTAGTTCCTACCCAGTGGGGAAAATTGTTAACTAGTGGACACTGGATAATATAGTGGATTTTTTAAAATTGTTATTCGAANTGTTTTAAACAATGGCGAATTAATGCCAATACGTTCGTATTAAGTCTTAAAAGAAGAGATCTGAATACAAGTCTAGTTGCAGCTACGAAAGTTCCATCGCTTTCACGGAAATCCCGTTACTAAGAAAAGTAACTTTCAGTCATTTTTACGACTTATTTGCTGGATTTTTTTATTATTATTATTATTATTATTATTATAGCTAGAGACGATGATTTGTCACGGTAAAAGTTGACTGTCTCCTAAGTTCGAACAACGCATTGTGCACTGTCAAAAAAGTTTTCTTCCGTTATTCGTTATAGTGTGTACGTGAAGCTACTTCCCATTTATCTGGGCCAGTGGGAATCCTGGCCAGGGTTTCCAACTCAGTGTATTTTACACAGGATTTGGTGTAATTTAGTTCCTACCCAGTGGGGAAAATTGTTAACTAGTGGACACTGGATAATATAGTGGATTTTTTAAAATTGTTATTCGAATGTGGCGAAAAGTTTTCCGGTGGGAAATCTATATAACCGGGATAAAATATTTCTATCATACTTCTATAATGGCTGTTCCACGAATTGGTGGCATTACCTAATGACGTGTTTGCTTATTTTATCACATCGCCCTGTTTGTTTTTGTTAGGTTTGTCATAACTGAAATGACAGAAAATGCTCATTTATGCATATTCGAATATTTTAAAGAAAATCATAAAAAGAAATAAATTAAACATTGTTACCTATATGCTTCGTAATCTAATGGATCCTCTCTTGTGGTTTAGTGTAATTCTTTAAGTAAATATTGGCAACATTGATTCTGAACATTGTTATAATTGAACCTTTATGATTGGGATACAAAATGCAAAGCCAAGTAAAAAAAAAAAAACCGTCGTGCATTTGCCAATAATAAAATGAATATGACGATACAGTGTTTTGGATAATACGTCTGCTCAAAAAAATTTCCGCGGTTTTCCATATGTCTCTAATTAAAGAGTTACTGTTTGAATGATGTTAACATACATGACTCGCTGACCCACTTAACATCGCAGCTGATGCGGCTGAAAGTGGATCATTACGTGCTGTCGGCGGAAAAAAAATGAAGTAAATAAAGTTGACCTAACCTCAAACAGCTGATAAGCGGCGGGTGAAATGGAGAGGTTTGGCCCACAAAGCGGGCGAGCCGGCCGCTCGCTCTACGAGGACTCGGAACGCTTTCCCCAGTGGCGTCGCCAGAAATGCAGTGGAGGGGTCAAGGCCGTACACGTATTCGGCCATGCGGACACAGAATATAGAGTGGATAAGTATACGCCGTTCACGGTAGACTGAGCACTTTTGAAAGTCCTGCCTAATATCTACTTGTTCACTCATTGTTAGAGACCTGAAAAATTCGCGATATCAACGACCTGCAGGCAAGACTCTATAGTCGTATGTACAGATATGCCGATATCAACTGCACATTGGTTGTCTGGTGTCACAGCGGTAGGCGACGGTTGGGCCAGCCTTCTCCACGAGGTGTCAAAACACCGCGTGGACCAATGGTTGACATTTTATTAACACACGTGTTTTGAATTCTAGCTTGTCCCGAAATGAATCCGCGAATTTTTCCAGGCATCTACTCATTGTTAGTGACCCCGATATTTCGCAGATTCATTTGACAATTAGCTAGACGCCAAATTCCTTAGTGTGCTAGAGCCTCAACTATTTGCTCATTGGCTGATGCCCAAGTTTTGCCCCAGAATAGGTAGCACGGAATTTGGTGCTCTTTTTCTTGCAGTTCGTTATTGGGGTCGAATTCGTCCAGGGCGTGGCTTACAAACCGCGACCCAACCGGGAAAGGAAGTCACGCGTACACGTGCTTGAAGCGTAGCTTGTCCTCAAATTAATTCTCGGAATTCCTGAGTCTGATATTTCGCGAAAAGATTTCGAGACAAGATACAGTCCAAAGCACTGTAGGGCCGTCCAGCTTCTTTGATCGGCTAAAAAAAAATGCTCTGGCACGTGTTAACCGTTTGCGCACGAATCACGAAGGTTCGGTGTCGGAGTTACTTAGTCCTGAGTGACTCGGTCAAAGACGGACACGGTACCAGCAGCCAATGGACGTATAACAACAGCTGAGGCGTGTATATAGTATTGAAGTCTACTGTGTGCTCCAATTTTTACGCGAAAAGTCACTGGCCCTACTCATCGTGTATTCTTACACCATTACGTAACATTAGCATTGCCGTGGGACCAATCACTCCATTCACGTGTCGGTCAAGTGAAACTGTGAAATTACTGAAAAAGTTTATAATTCGGGAAATTTTCTATTTCTCACACCGGACATGTATTAAAAAAAAAACAGAAAGCGGAAGAAATAATTTTAGTATTCACAAATGTGTACCTAAAAATTTCAATTCAACGTTAAGACATGGAACTACTTTCCTCTCCGTCGTTACCAACTTTACTGGGCGTATGCCAGTAAAGGTGATAACACTGTATGATTGTGGTTCTTAAGTGAACGTCAAAGACGTGCCTGAAAACCTTCCAACCATGCGCAAAAGTAAAAGTAAACATAAATGATATCAAGCATATCTATAGTTTCACAAAAAAAAAAATCGTTGCGCCAGTTAGTCAACGTTTTAATTTAGGTTACTTTAGCATGCATTCCGCCTCTCGATTAGACTTCTGCTGGTTGAAAACTATTTTTTAAATATGTATACAATTAAAAAAAAAAAAGGAAGTCAGTTACCGATAATAAAAACATTGAATATTAAATGAGTAGAGACTTGAAAAATTCGCGAGTTCAATGACCTGTAGGCTATACTCCATTTTCGTATGCAAAATCATGCAGATATCACGGTTGCTTGTTGTATTAGCGGAAGACGGTGATTCGGTCTGCATTTTATCGTGTATTTGTTATTGGCTCAGTGTTGTCCAGGAGGTGTAATTTAACGAGTGGAACAATAGCAATAGCAATACAAACGTACGGGGGTTTTGAATTCTAGCTTGGCCGAAATGAAAACGCGAATTTTTCAGGTCTCTATATGAATGAGACGCTGAGATAGGCAGCTATCGTTCGTGATTCGTCGCCAGTGATACTGTGAAGTATTCCAGGTGATGTTTATGTTGGTTGCGGGAAAGGATTTTATTTTTAAAGGATGTTTTCTGAAGTACTCGATCAAACGCGCACCGCCATATCATCGTGACTCTTCGTCGAAGGCGTGCTCGAGAGAGTCTTGCGCGCATGAAGGACGTTCCAGACTAATTGGCACGAAGATATCGCAGCACGTACAGTTACAGGCAAAAAACTTGGAAACTAATGAATCACTTCCACGAGTGTCGTAAGTAGGGCCCAGTGACTTTTCGCGTAAAAATCAGAGCACGCAGTAGACTTCAATACTATACACACACCTCAGCTGTTGTTATACCTCCATTGGCTGCTGGTGCCGTGTCCGTCTTTGACTAAGCCACTCAGGACTAAGTAACTCCGACCACCGAACCTTCGTGATTCGTGCGCAAACGGTCAACACTGGCCAGAACATTTTTTCAGTCAATCAAAGAAGCTGGACGACCCTACAGTGCTTTGGACTGTATCTTGTATTGAAATCTTTTCGCGAAATATCACTGCCCCTACTAATTGCACAAAGCAAACGCAGTGCTGAAACCGGTAAATGACTAGAAATACTTTTGATACATTTTTTAAATACTATTAAAAACATACAGTATAAATATATAAACCAGTAAAATTTTTCTTGAGAGATGAATTGGGCATTCGTCAATCACTTTCAATCTTAGAAAGTTGAACTTGGGGGAAAAACTTTCCTCCTGTGAAGCTCAACCAGGTCGACATCCCCAGACACAGAAATGTTATACTTTACAGCCCATTATGGGACAATGCGTTTTTTTTTTCGCCCTCCGCTCACCCCTTTGCCCACTGACTTGTATAGAGGATTAGGACTCAGTCGGTGTCGACCGGAATGAGCCAGACGACTTGAACAACTCGATAGGACACGTATGTGTCGTGCGTCTTACAAACCGGGTTTCATATACGTCTTAATTGTTCCAGTGGCACGTCTCGCGGAGAGATCGGAGAACTTTACTACGTTCTTGAAACACGTTTGTGATTTGACGACGGGTTACACTGCTACTACGACCACCTCGCTAACAACGCTAAAATATATTACGTGCAAATAGTTCCTTGCCGCTACATACTAAACCTCGTACGACAGCCGGGGCCCGCTGTGGCTGAGCGGTTAGCCTGCTCGCCTCCAACCAGGGCGAACCGGGTTCAATCTCCAGCTGGGTCACTCCCGGACTTTCGCGTGTGGGGATCGTGCCGGACGATGCCGCTGGTCGGTGGGTTTTCTCGGGGATCTCCCGTTTTCCCCCGTCCCCTTCATTCCCGTTCTGCTCAATACTCGCTCCAATCACCCTCGTCGGCTCTCAAGATCTCGTCGTTAAGAGCCGCCCAAATCTCTTCCCTCTCCCACTGGTACGACAGCCATTAATATTTACATTTTTTTTTTTTTTTTTTAATATTTGCCAATTCCTTTCTCTACTAACCGGTACTCCACACGACCAAAAATTTTCTCCACAAGGTAGTACTGATGCAGCATCATTTTCTCAGTTTTGTATGTAGCCTAAGCAAGTGGGGTAGTTGCGATTTACTTACCGTGTAAAATCCTTCCGGTTTGTATTATATCAGAACCTACATAAAGACTGAAGTTTGTTCTTCTTACGAGAGTGGAAACTTAACGAAGCATGTCCACGTGTTAACATTCTGTTTTAAAACGATTTTAGCAGAACGTTGGACCTAAACAGTTACTTTATATAAGTGTGGCATTAGGAGCTGACAAATGCTTTTTTGTTACAGCTATTAGCACTTGGCCTTTTAACATCGTGACTTATTTCACTAATTCAGCGTCGTTCCGTTAGGTGTCGTGGAGGCGGGAATTGGCTTCGGAATGCTGAGATCTTCGCGGAATATATGTAATAAATTGGCCCCTCCTTTCTTGGTGATTCGACAAATTACCTAGTTTGTTATTGGTAGGGTCAGTGACTTTTCGCGTAGAAATCGGAACACACAGTAGACTTCAATACGATATACACACCTCAGCTGTTGTTATACCTCCATTGGCTGCTGGTGCCGTGTCCGTCTTTGACCAAGCCACCCAGGACTAAGTAACTCCGACACTGAACCTTCGTGATTCGTGCGCGAACTGTTAACACGGGCCAGGACATTTTTTTTAGCCAATCAAAGAAGCTGGACGGCCCTACCGTGCTTTGGACTGTATCTTCTCTCGAAATATTTTCGTGAAATATTACTGCCCCTACCTATAAAGTACAATAGTTAATGTATAATTAGTATGAATAAAAACAGAGAGAAAATAGGTGTGTTGGTAATGCTTAGTAAGAAATAGTTTTCATGCAAAATATTATCAAACCTTCTGCGCACGAATACGGTGTGAGTTTCTAGCCTTGGGGAAGCTTTGTTTGCATGAGGCGGAGGAATAATCTGAAAGTGTAACTTCAGCAGGGCTTCAGGAAAGTCGGAAGTAACCATTCAGTGGACTATACGTAGGTTTCCCAAGTAGCAACAGCCGGTAATTGTGGGGGGCTGCGCAACCGGGTGAATCATTCATGTGGACTTTGCGAACCGTCCCGTGCGTCGCGTGACTGGTGAAGTGGGGTGTTCGTGACGGAACGCGGAGCAGCGTGCGTGGCGGTGCTCTACTCCTCGCGCAACAGGTCCTGCCGCCCGGAACACGCGAATCGCTCCGGCCGATGGCGATCGGCGACGCTTCACTGCAGCGCGCGGTGTCGCCAACGTCAGCCGAATTCGGCCACATTCGGGGAGACAGTGAAATTATCGCGAGAAACGTTTCAAGACAAGTTACATTTCAAATCACTGCAGGGTCGTTTACCTATCTCGATTGGCTGGAGTTACTTATCGACACGTGTTGACTGTCTGCACACGAATCACGCAGGAGCCGTGCAGATGCTGTCGAATTCTGAGTGGCCCGGTCAAATATGAAAACGCCTTCTCAAGAAGACCTCAACCAATGGTAACATACAAACTGCCGTTTGGTGCTTATAGTATTTAAGTCTACCGTTTACTCATATTTTTTCGCGAAAAATCTCTAGTTCTAGCGACATGCAACTTAATTGTAGATCGTATATAAGTATACTATCTTGTAGCAGAGTGGGTGTAGCCGAATGTAACAAGGTAGATAAATTGAGTTTCAATTACCATTTTTTTTTCATCCCTTACGTCCTCTTATTTTCCTAGTATAAGTAGGGACCTGAAAAATTCGCGAGTTCAATGACCTGGAGGCTAGACTCTACAGACTTATGTACAAATGTGCTGATGTCAACAGCACATTGGTTTTCTGCTGTCACATTGGAAAGCGACAAGTTGACACCGTTCTCCAGGAGTTGTCAAACACCGTGTGGACCAACAGCTAAAGTCATATAAATGCATGTGTTTTGAATTCTAGCTTGTCCCAAAATGAATCCGCGAATTCTTCAGGTCTCTAATTATAAGACATTACTAAACTGTGGCGCTGGGGCATTTTTAAGTTCCAAGGGTACAAGTTGAGACACGAATCGGAAACTTTGCGACACATTTTCAAAATACTGCTGGAAAATTGAGTGGAAAGGGAAAGCGTGTTTGGGAAAGTCCCCTCTGTAAAAGTTTATAATTGCGATAACCAAATGTTTTTGTTTGGGTATTTCTACACTTCATTCATCTGTTAACATTTTACAAAAAAATGTTCTGCTTCTGCACGGTGTAGAATTTTGTTGAAAATATAAGAGTGGTCTTGTAGCACAGTTTATTAAGGCGCTGAAGACGTAACAATAATATAACTTGGTGGTGGGGGTGGGGTACTAACAATATGTTGTACACCAACCTCAATTTTTTTGGCTGTTCAATGTACTCTTGTAAAACCCTGTTCCTTAGCCTCTGCCGCTAACCCACTGTGCATGAGCAGGGCTTTCGAAAGTGCCCAGTTTACCGTGAACAGCCTATAACTAGGGCCAGTGACTTTTCGCGTAAAAATTGGAGCACACAGTAGACTTCAATACTATATACACGCCTCAGCTGTAGTTATACCTCCATTGGCTGCTGGTGCCGTGTCCATCTTTGACCAAGCCACTCAGGACTAAGTAACTCCGACACTGAACCTTCGTGATTCGGGCGCAAACGGTTAACACGGGCCAGAACATTTTTTAGCCAATCAAAGAAGTTGGACGACCCTACAGTGCTTTGGACTGTATCTTGTCTCGAAATCTTTTCGCGAAGTGTCACTACCTCTACCTATAACTCTGTGGTAGTGCTGGGACAGAGACGAGACTATGCGCAGCTAGAATGCGCGTGCTACCCCGTATTCACTCTTTTTTCGTTTGAAGCCTTGGACGGAATCACTGACCGGCCTTTTCCCGTGGCGATTACCCCGCCATTTCTGACCTCAAATCAGAAATGATACTTTCTTGCCGCTAAGTGCAACGTAACTGCTTGCGAACGGGCTGTTCCCCGAGGAAGGCGCAATTTGGTTGGGCAACCCAGCGGAGGGGCGAGGGACGTTTCTGCGCAATCAGCTCTTTCCGCTCATCAAAGAAAACGCTTGTGTTTGAATGCCTGCGCGGGAAAACTTGTCCTTCCTGTCGCAACCTTCTAGCATGTTTTTTTTTTCTTCCTACCGTGGTGGTGACACCGAGTGCGGCGAATACCCAGAAAATCACTCTGCATTTCAGCGAATCGTTGTTCGACATGCGAACCTTACGAGTAAAGGCTGTTCATCGTAAACTGAGTACTTTTGAAAACCCTGCTTAAGATCTACTTGTATGTACGTTGTGTATCCTCCCGCCGTATGTAAAATTAACATTGCCATGCGCTTCATCACTTTATTCCTGCGCAGGTCAAGAAAAACTGACATAACTAGAAAAATAAATATTTAAAAAATCTGCTTATATGCATTAGAAAAAAAAACGTAACGTAAAAAATAATTTCAGTATCCACAAATGTTTACCTAGCACTTTGAATTCAACGTTAAAACGTCGAACTACTTTCCCTCCGTCATTGCCAACTTCACTGGGCGCGCGCCAGTCAGAGCACCCGTTAAAATATACGCAGATAAGGGCAGTGACATTTTTTTGAAGTTTAAAAGTGCTCACTTAACTGCGAACAGCCTTTAAATCCATTGTCAGATCGCACAGCTACCCCCCCCTTTTTTTTTGGTTTGCATACTTTATGTTAGAGTGGTCGAACTACTTTTTTAGTCACAGCCAAAATTTCGTTCTAAAGCTGCATCGAGTGCAAATTTTTCACGTGAGGACTTTCAGTGGAATACATTATTGTTACTTTCTATACTTTCAGATTATCAACATGAAGTTACTATGTATTTAAACTAATTGCGTCAGAACTTCAACCATTTTTGTAACAAACTGTTTAAGTATGAAATGGTTTGTCTACATTAGTATTTAGATTTTTACGTTTTTTTCTTTTCTTTTTTCTGAGTGATAGCACTAAGCGTCTTGGCAAAGAATAGGTTAAGTATACAGAAGTGAATTTATGTTGCGGTACCTTCAATGTAAGCGAACTCGGTCGCTCATTGGCCGCGCGAATCTGCGGAAACGGGCCTTGGGTCTGATTGGCTGCTGCACGTTATGTAATACTACTTATTGGCAAGGCTGCCGTCTGGCAAGTTAATAGTCGCGAGGAGCTTATTGGTGAACGACGTTCCGCCATATTGCTGGCCAGTGAATGACATTTTGCTGGCGTGTGTGACTCTAGTTCGCAATACACGCCACCATTTCACTTCCGTATTCTTAATTACTCTGTGCCTCTGACGAGACCAAGGATGTCTGGATTAGCCAATACTTACGAGACCTGAAAAATTCGCGGATTAATTTTGTGACAAGCTAGGATTGGAATACTCCTACATTTGCGTCACCTTTCCATTGGTCCACGCGTTGTTTGACACCTCCTGGAGAACTCTGGGCCAATGAGAAACCAACAACAAAATGCACGCCCAATCGTCGCTCTCCGCTGTGGCAGCAGGCCACAAATGGGCAATCGATGTCTGCACGATTGCACATAAGACCGTGAAGTATAGCCTGGAGGACGTTGAACTCGCGAATTTTGCAGGTATCTACCAATACTATATGAACGGCCATAGAAAATGACTCATAGTCATTTGCGGGTTGGTTGTCGCAGTACACTGCTTTTGCAATAAGACTCCCGCTAACGAAAGCTTGGCGTGTTTTGCATCACAGCGTGTTTGAAATCCGCGTCCATATACAGAACTACCAAACGTATTCTAAACGTGTCTATAGATTTTTTTTTTTTTTTTTTTTTTCAATTTAATTTTTGGGCTCAAGGCCTTAATTTTCGAAATCAACTGACGTATATTTTGAGTTCATTTATAAATCTTTTTATTTTGGAATTTTTGAGATTTTTAAATGATTTCTAATCATCAGGAACTGGAAAAGTTCACGAATTAATTTTAGGACACGCTAAACTTCAAACGCATGTAAATTTCTGTAGTACTTGCAATTGGACCACCTCCAAGTGAATTCTGAGCCAATAATAGACCTGCAAGGTAACTCGCACCGAATCCCGTGCCACCTGGTCTGAATACACAGTGTGGCAACAGCCAATGAGCAGAAAGCTGTGGCTCGAAAATACATAGGAAAGTGGAGTCTAGCCTACAGGTATTTAAAACGCAAAATTTCCGTTTCCCTATTTATCATTCAAACACGTGCAAACGAAATTAAAACTTAAATATCTATTCTAGTTGCATGCCGTTAACTTAGTATACAATCCATGCATAAGTTTTAAGAATAAAAATGTGCACAGAAAATTAAAAACCAAAAATGGTTTCCTTATTGTGATTTAATTGATACTTCGTTAACTTTACTTTACGTTGAAGTTGGATCAATTTCTCGCATGGAAACATTACTTTTACGACACCTAAATTCAATGTGAATTCACTTATACCTGAACGTTATGTTTTTTTTAACTACAATGCGAGTGAAGAGATTTGGGTGGCTCTTAACAGCGAGGTCTTGAGAGCCGACGAGGGCGATTGAGGTGAGTATGGAGCAGCGCCGGAATGAAAATCTGGGGGAAACGGGATATCCCTGAGAAAACCCAGTGACCAGCGTCATAGTCCGGCACGACTCCACATGCGAAAATTCGGGAGTGACCCGGCCGAGGATTGAACCCGGTTTGCCTTGCGAGGCGAGCAGGCTAACCGCTCAGCTACCGTGGCCCCAACTTCAATGTGAATCGGCCTTTAGTCCCACAGTATTATGGCGGTTGGCTAGTTGGAAAAGGAGGAACGGAGAGTGGCTTGCATACGAAACAGTCATTTGGTTACGTTTAAAAACAGTGCACACATGTAAATTTCTTGACGTGGGATTTTAACCGGGAACCCTCGTCTTGCGACGACGATAACCCGTTACCAACTGCGGCCTCAAGGTCGCTGTGTGCGTAGCAACTGTGACGACTCGTATTAAAACTTAAACGAGATTGTATAAGGTCGTATCTTTCATTCCTGATTAATTGCGGAGACGTCCTTAGACCCACCTCACTCGCTGAGCCTTCCTGAAAACCGATCTTATTCCGAGGAAAGAAAAATTGACGGCCGCTAACAGGATAATGAGCGAGTGGGCTTCCATGTTAAGATATGTCGTTAAAGAAACTTCTCAACGAGCGCAACTCAAGTTCACACGACGCTGCAGTTATTTGATGGGCACTCCACGCCTTCCTTTCTCGGCCACGAACGGGATGACACGCGCTGGCCATTCGCGTGGCCGTTTTCTCGTCTTGCGTAAAGCAGTGGCTTAAACGGCCGTCCTTAAATCACCTTTCTTACTGTCAGTTATTTGCGCCAAGTTCTGCAGTAAAATTTTTATGATGATTGTTTGACGAGATAAGGTCATAAAGCAAAGCTGGTCGACTAATCTTGAATATGTTTGAAAATCGATCACACCACCTATTATTATTATTATTATTATTATTTTAATTCAACATGATTATCAGAGCTGCATATTTTGTAACCCAGTTTTGTGACTGATTTCCACTGCATAGTCAAATTTTTATTTTATAATTTAATGTCTCTGCCTTTATTTTTTATTATTATTATATTACCAGCAGAACTACCCGGCGTTGCTCGGGTATGAAAGGGCAGTGAGAAACACATGACAATTTTTTGGAAGTTTTCTGCTCAATGGAGGGCCGGAGTAAATTTTAGCCTGCACAGTATATTGAGTTGGGCATTGAAGGGTATCCCTGCCAAATTTGGTCCAGATTCTTCAAATGGTATATATACATATAGCGCTTTTATTTCATCTCCATTTACTGTGTTCGCCGCGTTATACGGTTTTGTGGGATCAAAAGTGATCTTTTTTGTGCACGAATCTCACTGGTTGAGGAAGGAAGTGGTGTGTAGGAAGAGAATTCATATCCTCCACCAAAATTTTCTTCACCCTCCCCTTTCCACCCCTCTGCCACACACGCACGCACTCACACACACACACACACACACACACACACACCGCACAACGTCACACGTATTTTGCACACAGTTTTAACCCTCACCGTCCCGTATTTTGTTCACAGTTTCAACCCTCATTAATGTATGCTTTTATTTGTTGCAAGTGAGACATTTTTTAAGCGTGCTGTACTTAAGCTGACACAACACTCATTGCGTTATCACACCCAATGAGCTGTTGCAGGCTTTGTGTTCGGCTATACACATCTCAAACATGTTTTGCACCACCGGGATTTCTGTATTTCTAGGTTGTTCACAGCCCAAGGGAAAGTCTGGAATTAAAATACACACTGCACAGAATACAAGGTATTGCAAAACTTGGGGGAACAGTAGCACGGTTTACGAATCACTTATTCACAGCGAAGATCGTTAGACACTCGGCTGCGCAGAGTACAGCATCGTAGAATGAATATGGGATAGAGTGATCACGCTAGCTGCGCAAAACCAGTCTCCGTGTGCCAACATTGAACTGCTTTTCTGTCAATATGACTATCATAAATGACGTGGATAGAACTTGAGATTAATTCGTTATTAATGTTAATACTTGCTTTCAGATGTTTGTGTACTTCCTCTAAACGATATTTAACGGAATTTGATTAAATTAATGAGGTTAAAAGTATTTCATTCACATACATTGTCTTTGGAATATTTAAGTTAAACCAACACGCTCATCACTGTTGACCATGTGAATTTGACAGCTGTATTTATGTCGGGTAGGCCAAGTGTTGGGTACGTGCGAAGACGAAACATCGATCTACGTCATCTTTAGTTTATGTACAGTACCGGCCAAAAATAACGCTCGTGAGTCTTTTGTACACAGATATGTACGATAGGTCTGAATGGGTTAATCACTAGGGCCAGTGACTTTTCGCGTGAAAATCGGAGCACACAGTAGACTTCAACACTATATACACACCTCAGGCTTTGTTATACGTCCATTGGCTGCTGATGCCATGTTCTTTGACCAAGCCACTCAGGACTAAGTAACTCAGACACTGAACCTTTGTTATTCGTGCGCAAACGGTTAACACTGGCCAGAACATGTTTTAGCCAACCAAAGAAGCTGGACGACCCTACAGTGCTTTGGACTGTATCTTGTCTCGAAATATTTTCGCGAAATATCACTGCCCCTACCTATAACAGATTTTTTTTCGTGGAAAATACTCTTAAACGCACTTCAAAGTTTCAGGTAATTGAGCACCTTGGAAGGCAGTAATTAAAAATGTAAAGCGACGTGACACCGTTTCGCAAAACGTTTTTCGTGTGGCCGCTTGTAAGCTTGACGTTCAAGGTTATCGCCCTCTCTGCCAACACNCTGTTGCAGGCTTTGTGTTCGGCTATACACATCTCAAACATGTTTTGCACCACCGGGATTTCTGTATTTCTAGGTTTCTCACAGCCAAAGCGAAAGACTGGAATTAAAAAACATACTGCACATAATAAAAAGGTATTGCAAAACTTGGGGGAACAGTAGCACGGTTCACGAATCACTTATTCACAGCGAAGATCGTTAGACACTCGGCTGCGCAGAGTACAGCGCCGTAGAGTGAATATGGGATAGAGTGATCACGCTAGCTGCGCAAAACCAGTCTCCGTGTGCCAACATTGAACTGCTTTTCTGTCATCATGACTATCATAAATGACGTGGATAGAACTTGAGATTAAAACGTTATTAATGTTAATACTTGCTTTCAGATGTTTGTGTACTTCCTCTAAACGATATTTAACGGTATTTGATTAAATTCATGACGTTAAAAGTATTTTATTCACATACAAAGGCTTGTCTTTAGAATATTACAGTACAAACCAACACGCTCGTCACTGTTGACCATGTGAATTTGACAGATGTATTGATGCCGGGTAGATCAAGTGTTGGGTACATGCGAAGACGAAACATCGATCTACGTCATATTTAGTTTATGTACAGTACCGGCCAAAAATAACGCTCGTGAGTGTTATGTACACAGATATGTACAATAGGTCTGAATGGGTTAATCACTAGGTGCCAATGACTTTTCGCATGAAAATCGGAGCACACAGTAACACACCTCAGGCTGTTGTTATACCTCCATTGGCTGCTGGTGCCGTGTCCGTCTTTGACCAAGCCACTCAGGACTAAGTAACTCAGACACTGAACCTTCGTTATTCTTGAGCAAACGGTTAACACGGGCCAGAACATTTTTTAGCCAATCAAAGAAGCTGGACGACCCTACAGTTCTTTGGACTGTATCTTGTCTCGAAATCTTTTCGTGAAATATCACTGCCCCTACCTATAACAGATTTTTTCGTGGCAAATACCCTTAAACGCACTTCCAAGTTTCAGGTAATTAAACACCTTGGAAGGCAGTAATTAAAAACGTAAAGAGACGTGACACCGTTTCGCAAAAGGTTTTCGTGTAGCCGCTTGTAAGCTTGACGTTCAAGGTTATCGCCCTCTCTGCCAACTCTTCTGGGCGGTAGGGGGAGAGCTGGAGCGGCAGATCGCCGTCGTTAATGATTCCTCTTCCGTCGTCCATTGTCGGTCACCCACGCGGCGGTCGTCAATCGGCTGAAGGGAGGCACTCGCGAGGAGCTCACGTCGCGGGCACAGAGTAAACAACGATACAGAGGTGAAGTAAGCTACGTACTGGCTGGCAGCCCAGTCAGTAGGGAACCTTCCGCAACCAATCAGCGAATGGGTACTTCCGCATCAAAGGAACCGCCACGCCATTTCGCTTCTGTGCGCTTGTATACTTTCTGTCGCGGGCATTGTCGTCGTACTTCATAACGCTTTAGCTCAGATCAACCCTCGTGGTTGGATGTTTTCCGTGCTGACGTGTTCTTAGTCGTCTGCGCGCGAATCACTGACGTGCAGAATTTAAATTACATATTTCTAATTGACCGGCCAAGTAGGAAAATTCCTTCCTTAAAAAAACACGCTGCCAAATGAGAAGAGACCTGAAAAATTCGCTGATTCGTTTTGGGACAAGCTAGAATTCAAAACACGTGTGTTTATACAACTTCAGCCATTGGACCACGCGATGTTTGACACCTCCTGGAGAACGTTGGCCCAATCGTCGCCTTCCACTGTGACAGCAGACAACCAATGTGCACTTGACATCGGCATATTTGTGCATAAGAGTCTAGAGTTAAGCCTGCAGGTCGTTGAACTCGCGAATTTTTCAGGTCTCTACAAATGAGGGTATGAAAACCGTTAGAACGTCCGCAGGGTATTGAAATCTGGCACGTGTGGAAATCTTTTCGGGAAATTCGGGTGTCCCTACTCGTGTGTTCCTTTTATGATTGGACTGCAGTTGTTTGGGTACGCTCATGGACTGCTCTTCAACGAGTAGGGCCAGTGATTTTTCGCTCAAAAATCGGAGCACACAGTAGACATCAATACTATATACACACCTCAGCTGTTGTTATACCTCCATTGGCTGCTGGTACCGTGTCCATCTTTGACCAAGCCACACAGGACTAAGTAACTCCGACACTAGACCTTCGTGATTCGTGCGAAAACGGTTAACACGGGCCAGAAAATTTTTTAGTCAATCAAAGAAGTAGGACGATCCTACAGTGCTTTGGACTGTATCTTGTCTCGAAATCTTTTCGCGAAATGTCGCTGCCCCTATGAACCAGTAATAAACGGAAGGAAATGTCGTGGCCCTGTTTAAGTGTATATATAGTCAAACGGAAAACAACATACACAAAGGACATCCCGAATTAATCTTACCACAATATGGATCTTACTAAAGATATTTGTGGCTCGGGAACACTTGCAACAGACAATCTCCGTAGGCTGCCAACAACATTCAATAGACACTAGGAAGACACGTATCAAAACTACCACTGGCTTTTGATCAAAAGAATATTCGCAGAGACTTGAGTNTCAATAGACACTAGGAAGACACGTATCAAAACTACCACTGGCTTTTGATCAAAAGAATATTCGCAGAGACTTGAGTGGAAATTAATGTGATTTAATTGAAAATAAATATTTTGGTTAAAATAAAGGAATATCTGTGCAAATACTAAGTATTGTGTAGCAGCTCTTTTTTTGTTATTTACTTTATTTTGTGTGACCGTAATTATGATTGTAGCCCTCTTATTTGCCATTTAAAAGTAATTAAGCCTCTTCAGTTTCTTTAAATTATTTCAAAATATGTAAATTAAAATTAATAAATAATTTTCTCGCACCAACTCAGTTGGGAGAACATGAGAACTCAGTTCAGGGGCTCCGTAGGCATGTAGGTAGAGTAACTTTAACAAAAATGATTATCCAAGATCGCGTAACGTAAGGCAAATTAGTTTCTCAAAAATTATTAATTATTTTACAGACGTAGTCTCGTGTGTCAAAAATTTTGTATTCTTAGCCTAAAATAAATTTTGATCGCTGCACAGCTCTTGATATCTTCTGTGGCTGGTTCCGCTGGTTGTGGGCCTTAGTCTTCCCTCACATGGCCATCGATCCTTAGGAACGTCACTGAAGCTTTTGCCGTACCACACGCAATCACGGTAGCTCAAACTCGGCTTTGAATATAATCCGCGAAAGTAGCTCGTGCAGATTAAAAAAAATTTCTCTTCAGATGCCGCGTATCTTCGCCTTATCGGCAGTCTGCATGTCTGTACCGGACTCGGCCAATTAGCTAGCAAAATAAAATAATTCTCAGGCCGACGACTCACAAGGTCATCGCCTGCCTGACGGGAATACCAATATGTAGGGCCAGTGACTTTTCGCGTAAAAACCGGAGCACACAGTAGACTTCAATACTATATACACACCTCAGCTGTTGTTATACCTCCATTGGCTGCTGGTGCCGTGTCCGTCTTTGACCAAGCCACTCAGGACTAAGAAACTCCGTCACTGAACCTTCGTGATTCGTGCGCAAACGGTTAACACGGGCCAGAACATTTTTCAGCCAATCAAAGAAGCTGGACGACCCTACAGTGCTTTGGACTGTATTTTGTCTCGAAATCTTTTCGCGAAATATCACTGCCCCTACCAGCATGGCTAAAAGCCTTAAAAACTGCATACTTAAACGACGCCTTTAAACATCGCGCCACTCACGAGACGGTTAGATCATATTTTACACACACGTCTTGCGTTACTATAGCAACCAACCAACAAATTCCTTTAAGCAAAGCGGCCCACATAAAAAAATACCTTTGTGACTGAAAACAGAAAGACTTACAAATATAATTACATTGAAATACGTTTTCTGATTGTTTAAACAACTTGCAATTAATAATACGAATCAGAGCTGGAGTAAATAAAATACATCTGCCACAAACAAAAGATAAATAAAACGAATAAATATTATGTTAACATGCACGTTGCAAAAATGAACTGAGATAACTGTGGCAGGAATAAGTAGCGGTTATTTGGGGCGTTACAGTGTCACGTGCAACCTAGTAAAAAAAAATATGATTCACGGAATGGCAATGAATAGACAGGTGGCTCTAGGCTGCTGCCAAAAGAATTCGCTAAATTCGCGTACCTCTAATATTCTCTCATCGCGAAGCTAATTACGAAAATCGCACACGTGGAGCACAGAGTATAGAACTGCACAGAGACGGAATAGCCTGGCGGTGGCTTTGACGTGGGCGTACCCATTCCCTGATTGGCTGCGCGAAGTTCTGGGAACGGGCACCAGCAGCATATTGAGGTATAACAACAGCTGAGGTGTGTATATAGTATTGAAGTCTACTGTGTGCTCCGATTTTTACGCGAAAAGTCACTGGCCCTAGTTATAAGCTAATTTATTCTGCGCCGCATCTATCTACGGCTTAGAAATAACCGCAGAGTAATAATATACCACTATCGTTAAATGATTCCTTATCAACATTGCACTTGTTTCTGTTCCGCTGCTCTTTATTATTTCTAGATACAGGATATTTTGCGAATTCATCTGAGGACCAGCTTGACTTCAAACATGTCCTCATTAGAGTTTATTATTTTTAAATTGGTTTATTGTTTGTTGGATACGCCCAGACTGTGAGCCGATAACTAACACGTAATTAAACAAACACCCAATACCGTGCTACCTACCTGACTTGGGGTATATCCGAACCAACATCATATAAACGAAGGCTCGAGTATACAGGTTATCAAGTAATTTAGCTTGTTGCCAAATTTACGGGCCTCTTATTATTTTTTTTTCACTCCGACATTCAAGTTTTTTTTTAAATTCCGTGCCGTACACACTTGTGCATGTGTATTTGGGGCCGCTGTGGTCTGACCACTCGCCTCTCATCACGAGTTAACGCGTTACGTTCCAGGCGGTATCGCCGTCGGATTTTAAAGTGTAGAATGCATGGCGGACGTTGCCGTCGGCCGATGGATTTTCTCGGGCACGCCTGTTACCCTCGTCACTAGGCTTTCATTCCGTCGCTGGTCCATCTCTCAATAAGCGGTAGTGCTGGTCTCAAAAATTTCTAGCCCCGGCTCATTTAGAATTTTTGGACCCTTATCGTCTGTTCCGTCTTTCAACCCTTTATTTTATACACGTAAAGTAACTTAAAAAAAGGAAAATGAAAAACGGTAAGCTCTTCTTTAACATTAAATTTGAATGGCGTCACACCACAAATATTGATGACCAAAATAGTACAAATAATATAGATTCTTTACACACTAACGGATTATTGAGAAGATTAAAGTTGTGATTATACTTACAGATGATTAAGGTTACCTGAGTAGCAACTGTATTCAGGTACCTATAAAAATCGTTTAAGTCTTCGCAATTTTTGTAGCGAAGTCTTTAATTTATCCGCAGTAAAATATCCCTCTCCTCTTTTCCCAACGAAGGCCTCCTTTGAAGCAAGACCCGGTACAGTTGTGCTCTTTGGGACCCCTCCCCCCCCTTCTACCAACACCGGTGCTGATAGGCTCTACAATACCTCGGCCTTCAAGTGCCTCCCAAATAACATTCTTTCTTTCTGTCGGTCATACACACACACACACACACACACACACCATGCACCATTCAATCATTACTAGAAACCTGAAAAATTCGCGAGATCAATGACCTGTAGACTATACTCCATTGTGGTATGTAAAATCGTGCAAAGATCACTGTTCATTGGTTGCTTGTTGTATTAGTGGAAGACGGTGATTGGTTCTGCATTTTATTGTGTGTTATTGTTGGCTCAGAGTTGCCCAGGAGATGTAAACTAATGGGTCGACCAATAGGATAAGAAACACAAACGTACGAGGTTTTGAGATCTAGCTTGTCCCGAAATGAAACAGCGAATTTTTCAGGTCTATACTCATGAGACACACTGCTAGACACTCGAGGATGTAGGTCAGTAGCTTAGGGTCAAATAGTCTCGTGCGCATAGCCGATTAATGGGTGGTTGTACTTTGCGTACCTGGAAAAAAAGTTTATTCACGTTTTTTTTCTTTCCACATTTCAGGTTTTTACTTTATGTCGCCGGCTGCACTTGCATGTAAGCTCTCGTATCACGTTGGCATATTACGTGGATTGCCTATATCCATTATGCATCTATAAACTAGGCCGGAGTGCGTACATAAACACTGAAAACCCATTTGGAAATGTTTTATTTTTGCAAGTTAAAAATTGCACTTTGGAAAATACGAGTATCCCTAAAATAACGCATTCCAAACAGTACTAGCTTTATGTAGAAGAATGTGAAGACAGTTGGGCGGCTCTTAATAGCGACCTCTTGAGAGCTGATGGGGGTGATTGAGGTGAGTATGGAGCAGCGCCAGAATGAAAGGGTGCGGGAAACGGGAGATCCCCGAGAAAACCCGCCGACCAGCGGCATCGTCCGGCACGATTCCCACTTGCGAAAATCCGGGAGTGGCCCGGCCGGAGATTGAACCTGGTTCGCCTATAGTATTCAATTGTGAAAACTATTTTTTATCGTTTAAAAAGTGAAATGAAAATGTTATTAATAGAATTTTTTTTTTTTTTTGTTATTGACTGCGGTTATTTTTAGAAAAGTTACATTAGCTTTTCTTTTAAAAACTGCAAAGAAATATATTTCAAGGATCAAGAACATTACATGTGAGGAGTAAATCTATGGAGCCTGCAATCTGCGGAAGCTGCTGTCGGGAGTTTGACGGAACGCCGACCCTTCATCACACATCTGTGGGCAGTCCTGAAGCGATGGACCGATCAGTTTCGGCTTCCCGTGGTACATCTCGTTCAGACCTCTTAGGCATGCTTAAATTCGAGAATATTGAATAAAATCTCAAAAACCGCAGTTGCAAGGGCACTGCCTACCGGCTGGCAACAGCGAAATTTAAATAGGAAATCCCATGCTCAGGAATCTACGCCTCAGTGCGTTAATTTTGAAGACAGGCCTTCCAAACAAAATGTATTCTTCACGAATTTTGTTAGGAGAATATCCCTACGAGCCTATATTTCCACAAATTTTCAAATTCTTTGCAAACAGGCTATACGCGTTATGGAAACATCTCCGCTGCAGGGAACTTCTCCTAAAAAATTAGCGAAGAATGTATTTTTCTTGAAACGACTATCTTTAAAATAAACGCACTGAGGCGAAATTTCCTTAACATGGGATTTCCTATTTAAATTTCGCTGTTGCCAGTCGGTAGGCAGTACCCTTAAGGTGGTCGTCTGGTTAAAGGAATTTACATGTTTGAGGCTAAAAGCGTGGGAGCGCTAGGGGCGACCAAGACATGCGCATCAACTCCCTCATCGCCTCTACTCGCAAAGCAATCAACTGGCGTGCTGTCTTGCCGTCGGTAACGCGCCTCTATGAGACTTTCNCCTCATCGCCTCTACTCGCAAAGCAATCAACTGGCGTGCTGTCTTGCCGTCGGTAACGCGCCTCTATGAGACTTTCCTCGGAGACCCTGCAATTTTATAAGGTAATAATAAAAATAAAGGTTTCATGCACGTCCCCATTCCTCATTTAATGTTTTGTACAGGAATGCTCACACCTAAATACGACCGTGAAAAACAGCCGTCTGAGACATTTTCACTATCACAAAATCATGGTTTAGAGAGACACTGAGGAACTGGAAAAAGTATACAGACGCGTAACGTTTCTTAAATGCTATTCGTAAGCAGACCTCACTCAGACACGATGGACGGTTTTTTGATTAAAACGTTTTCTGCTGGAGCTCTGCACAACGTTCGGCGGCCTACCCAGGCGGCCCACCTGACGTGAATACATTTGACGGTTATTTAGGGTGTGCCAGGGTACACCCCGAGCGCTCACCTATGTTTTCGCCGTCTGATAACTAGAGACCTGAAAAATTCGCGAGTTCAATGACCTGTAGGCTATACTCTATTTCCGTATGCAAAAATCATGCAGACATCATATTGTCCATTGGTTGCTTGTTGTATTAGCGGAAGACGGTGATTCGGTCTGCATTTTACTGTGTGTTTATTATAGGCTCAGAGTTGTCCAGGAGATGTGATTTAACGGGTGGACCTATAGCATTAGCAATGCAAACGTACGGGGTTTTGAATTATAGCTTGTCCCGAAATGAAAACGCGAATTTTTCAGGTCTCTGCTTATAACTAGAGGCCTGAAAAATTCGCGGATTCATTTCAGGACAACCTAGAATTCAAAACATGTGTGTTAAAAAATGTCAAACATTGGTCCACAGAGGTGTTTGACACCTCCTGGAGAAGGCTGACCCAATCTTCGCCTTCCGCTGTGACGGCAGACAACCAATGTGCAGTCGATATCGGCATATCTGTACATAAGACTGTAGAGTCTAGCCTGCAGGTCACTGAACTCGCGAAATTTTCAGGTCTCTACTTATAACTAGGGGCAGTGATATTTCGCGAAAAGATTTCGAGACAAGATACAGTCCAAGGCACAGTAGGGTCGTCCAGCTTCTTTGACTGGCTAAAAAATGTTCTGGCACATGTTAACCGTTTGCGCACGAATCANTCGGCTCAGTGCAACTGCGGTTTTATCCTGCTCAGGTTTGCGAAGCTCACTGCCTTTAGTTTGCCAACTAAAATATCTCGCCGCTAGGTAAGCGCTAGTGTCGCACGCGTAGAGATAGTGGCTTATCGCGTAAAAAAGTGGACCGTTTACTAGAATTCAACGTATACTGTACTCATGCCCGATAGTTTTCTTTCCTTATTGGCTGTCGTTAGGGCCAGTGACTTCTCGCGTGAAAAATCGGAGCACGCAGTAGACTTCAATACCACACACACACCCCAGCTGTTGTTATACCTCCATTGGCTGCTGGTGCCGTGTCCGTCTTTGACCAAGCCACGGTCCTGATTCATTGAGCGACACTGAACCTTCGTGATTCGTGCGCAAACGGTTAACATGGGCCAGAACGTTTTTTTAGCCAATCAAAGAAGCTGGACGACCTTACAGTGCTTTGGACTGTATCTTGTCTCGAAGTATTTTCGCGAAATATCACTGCCCCTAGCTGTCATGCCCGTACGAAGATACTACCCGTGTTTCACCGGGCCAATGAGGATTCTGATACNATATCACTGCCCCTAGCTGTCATGCCCGTACGAAGATACTACCCGTGTTTCACCGGGCCAATGAGGATTCTGATACTGCAAGGCATATCGTTCGTGATTGGTCTGCAGACAATTTAGCTGAGTGGACACCTTGTTCATCCGATTATGAAAGAATAAATTAGTTAAGAGTGTTGTAGAAAATATGTTGACTCCAGAAATTTTCGCGATTTTCGGCTATCCCTACGCACGTGTACTAGAATTTCTCTATTTTGTATGTTATAAAAAACAAAATAACTCCAATAATCACAAATAAAATTTAAATTAACTACGTAACTAAGTAAAATTTTTCTGTTTTATTATTCACGTAGATTAAAATTTTATTAAAAAGTGATGTCTTTGGAACACTGCGCACCTAGCGGAGGAAATTTTCCCCATGCCAAACACTCTCATAAGAAAACTCGTTTTGTTCCTAACATGAACATAATTAACCTTAGTGCTACTAAACCTGCCTCCATGCACCTAAAGGATATTCACGGTAAAGTTAGCACTTTTGAAAACCCTCTCATTTGNGTGCTACTAAACCTGCCTCCATGCACCTAAAGGATATTCACGGTAAAGTTAGCACTTTTGAAAACCCTCTCATTTGTAATAATAGTCAATAAATATAGGGCTTNAGTGCTACTAAACCTGCCTCCATGCACCTAAAGGATATTCACGGTAAAGTTAGCACTTTTGAAAACCCTCTCATTTGGAATAATATTTAATTTAGCCTTGAATGTTAACTTCCGAGTGCGTTGGAATATACACACTGTGATAATTACTTACATGGCAATATTTATTTAAAAAAAGGTTGTTAAAGGATAAAAAAAATTGGCTGAAATGAAAAAGTAACTAGAGCATCAAAAGTTCTTACTTAACCTTGAACAACATATATACGAATCACCACAAGTAACAGCAGGAACATATCGCGTATAAATTTCAGGACAAACAAGACTTCAGACGTATCTTCATTTGTATGATATTTTTTTTACACCTGCCCTGATCGGCCGTGCGTAAACTTTAAACTTGCCAGAAAACAAGGTTCGAATCCCATGCTAAATGGTCGAGGGCAAAACGGACCATGCACTCGAGCAGCAACGAACGAAAAAAGTAGCTGAAATTTGAGAGGATGCACAAGACTTTAAGTCGTAAATGAATTTGGGACCGAAATTAATTAAAAACATTTTTTAAGTCTTTAAATAGGATTTGTTTACGCATTAGTCATAGTAGCACATTAATATCTTATACATAGAAACCTGAAAAATTCGCGAGTTCAACGACCTGCAGGCTGAACTCTACACTCTTATGTACAAATATGCCGATGTCAACTGCGCATTGGATGTCTGCTGTCACAGTGGAAGGTGACGATTGGGCCAGCGTTCTCCAGGAGGTGTCAAACATCATGTGGTCCAATGGCTGAAGTTATATAAACACACGTGTTTTGAATTCTAGCTTGTCCCAAAAGGAATCCGCGAATTTTTCAGGTCTCTACTAATACATTTTCATTAATGACTTAACACTGTGCTTTCTGTCGGAAGGAGCTGGAGTCGATTCCAGACTCTGCCATCCTGACTTCGGTTTCTCGTGGTTTCCTGGCCAGTTCTTTCCTCTTTCCCCGCCCCTGCTTGTCCCGCGGACCTGCGAAAATTCGTGTTTTTTTTTTCTGACAGCACGCTAGACTTCACTACTTTGTATACAGTATGGAACTGAACTATACGGACAAACTTCTCAAGGTAATTCCTCACCAAAAAGTAGGCAGTAAATATACACTGAAGAGTAAATAAACTGGTATAGGCGTGCGTACGCAAATAACAGAGGTATGGAACCAATCAGAGTAACGCGATGCGGTCGGCAGCGCCTATATAAGACAACAAGCGTCTGGCAAAGTTGCTAGACCGGTTACTGCTGCTACAACGGCAGGTTATCAAGCTTTAAGTGAGTTTGAACGTTGTGTTATAGTCGTCGCACGAGAGATGGGACATAGCATCTCCGAGGTAGCGATAAAATTTTGATTTTCGCGTACGACCACTTCACGAATGTACCATGAATATCGGGAATCCGGTAAAACATCACATCTTCGACATAGCTGCGGCCGGAAAAAGATCGTGAACGAACGGGACAAACGACGACTGACGAGAATAATAAAACGTGACAGACGTACAACCCTTTCTCAAATTGGCGCAGATTTCAATGCCTCCTGCATACCTTCAGACATTAGTCGAGTCCATGCCACGTCGTCTTGCGGCACTTCTGCGTACTCGCGGGGGCCCTACACGATATTAGGCAGGTGTACCAGTTTTTTTTTGGCTCTTCAGTGTATATATCTGCTGCTCTCGGTAATCCGAGCACTTCTGAAATCCCTAATAACCGCAGTCCTTTCATGGTTGCTTCTAACTTTTCTGCAGTCCTGGTGAAGTTCTACTTTCGGACTACTTTGTACGTGAGTGAAGAGATTTGGGCGGCTCTCAAGGGCACTTTCTACCGGCTGGCAGCTGCGAAATTTAAATGGAAATTCCGTGTTACGGAAATTTCGCCTCAGTGCGTAAATTTTAAAGAAAGGCATTTTAAAACAAAATGTATTTGTCGAGACCTTTTTAGGAGATATTTTCCATAACATGTTTGAAAGGAATTTTAAAAATTTATGTTTTACAAAAAAAGTACGCTCTGTCTATCTTTATTGAAAATATACTCTCGTAAGAATATTCCCTTAAAAAGCTCGGGAAGAACACATTTTGTTGGAAACTCCTGTCCTATTAATTAACGCACTGAGTCTAAATTCCCTTAACATGGGATATCCAATGAAATTTCGTAAATGCCAGCCGGTAGACGTCGAGGTCTTGAGAGCCGATGCGGGTGAAGCGAGGGGAGTATGGAGCAGCACCGGAATGACAGGGTGGGGGGAAACGGGAGATTCCCGAGAAAACCCGTCGACCAGCATCATTGTCCGACACGATACACACATGCGAAAATCCGAGNGGAAACGGGAGATTCCCGAGAAAACCCGTCGACCAGCATCATTGTCCGACACGATACACACATGCGAAAATCCGAGAGCAACCCCGCCGGTAATCGTGCCCGGTGCTTAGGTGGGAGGCGAGAAGTCTAACCACTACACCACCGTGACCCCTTATACGAAAGAATCATGCATATATTTTGTCCACTGTAAACTATTTTGCTAAAATTAATTATGTAAGTGTTTTAAATAATTAATTAATAAAAGTATCTTAATCAAAATTTAAGCATATTTTCATTCGGGTTGCTTTAGAAAGCACATTTTTTTTTTCAAATAAACCTTCGTCAAGTAGGGCATTCATAATATTAATTAAGGTTGTATGAGAAAACGTTGTTACTAATTAAGAAAATATAGTTAATTTTATGTATATTTATTTAGGTTATTATATGATTACTTTAGTGGTTGAAATTGATGTATATACAACGAATTGTTACAAATGTTTGTAAACATTGTTAATAATTTTTGTTATATACAATAAGAGTAATTATTATGATAGTCTTACGAGATGAAGGGGACTTTTCTGCAAAATGTATTTTTTGAAGCATCCGAAATGGAAATGTGCTTCAGCTTTGATTACAAATATTTTAAATTAATTTATTTTATAGTGTTACAAAATATGTCGATTCTTCTTTCATGTGCAACACAAGTCGTTCTTTTCTGACAGTTGGTATTGCTTCTGCATGTTGTAGAGTCCATCGGACCTTTCACAACTTTAGGGAAAAAACACCAAGAGGCCTATGTACCGCATTTGTGTGCTGGACAGACAATCAAACATGCATATATTTTACGCCTAACAGAAACGTGTTGTTATAAAAATGCTACATGAAAACCTAAATACGCCCGTAAGAAACGTTTACTTTACAAATAAAGTAACAAAACTCAATTTAATAATACTTTCCATAAGAACTATTTCTTAGTAGCCACATATCTATTCTCTATCTGTTTATAATCCCTTTTAATTATAAAATAAATACTATGATTTATATACAAATATTTTTTTNATATCTATTCTCTATCTGTTTATAATCCCTTTTAATTATAAAATAAATACTATGATTTATATACAAATATTTTTTTTAAATATGTATTTAATAAAAAATGAGGTATTTATGGTGCGTATAAAATTGTCGTAATAGGTATTTACGAAAAAAAAAAATTGTAACATGTTATACATGGGGTGATCTTTCAAAGGTTTTACGGGAAAAAAAAGTGTAAAACTACCTGGAACAGACTATAGTATAAACCATTCTACTATGTGCTAATATTGCCAAGCNATATCTATTCTCTATCTGTTTATAATCCCTTTTAATTATAAAATAAATACTATGATTTATATACAAATATTTTTTTAAAATATGTATTTAATAAAAAATGAGGTATTTATGGTGCGTATAAAATTGTCGTAATAGGTATTTACGAAAAAAAAAAATTGTAACATGTTATACATGGGGTGATCTTTCAAAGGTTTTACGGGAAAAAAAAGTGTAAAACTACCTGGAACAGACTATAGTATAAACCATTCTACTATGTGCTAATATTGCCAAGCAACAAATACCTAAATACCACTCACAGCAATCAAGAATTTAGCAGTATTCAACCCAGATTGGAGTAAGATTAGATGTAAACACTGCGTGACTTCCAGTTATCACATGTCAGCGGAAAATTTTTTTTGACTCAGAAAAACAGTTTTTACGGAAATGAATGTGATATGTAGTTAAGACGTTGAACGTAACTTTATCATTTTACAACCAATTTATTTCAAATTTTTTTGTTTTTCAACTAAAGTTAACGCCCTTGCACCACCACGATGTGGATATCAATCACGCCAAGATTATATTTTGAACGTGCTTCGGTTGTAAACATTATGGTGGCAGATTTTTCTCTACCCCATCTTCCGACTCTTCGGCTACATCGCTTTTGTGGACTGCCCTGCAGGATTCATGGTGTGAATTACCTCCTGCATTCTTTCAGACATTAGTCGAGTCCATGGTACGTCGTCTTGCGGCGCTTCTGCGTGCTCGGGGGGACCCTACACGACATTAGGCAGGTGTACCAGTTTTTTTTTTTGCTCTTCAGTGTATATTTAGATGTGGTGGCGGNTTTTTTTTTTTGCTCTTCAGTGTATATTTAGATGTGGTGGCGGGAAGGTTACAAATCCGAAGGTGGCAGAAGTGGCGAGTGGCGACATGACGTGGCGTATTGCTGTTGCTAAACGAAGCGTTTATTTTTCTTGCTGCGAAAAAAAATACTTCAAATTACCACATCAAGTTTTTACACGTTGTGTTAGAACCTCCCTATGCAAGTTGCGATGTTGTGATAAATCTGTGTTAGGTAAGATTAGGTTAGGTTAGTTAAGGTTAGGTTAAGTTAGTTTGGTTTATTTTAGGTTAGGTTATGTTAGGTTAGGTGAGGTTAGGTTTAGTAAGGTTTGTTTGGATTTGGTTAGGTTAGGTTAGTTTGAATTAGGTGAAGTTAGTTTAGGATTGGTTAGGTTAGGTTAGGTTAATTTAGGTTAGGATAGGTCAGATTAGGTTATGTTAGGTTAGGTAAGATTAGGTTAGGTTATTTAAGGTTAGGTTAAGTTAGTTTGGTTTAATACCATCACGTGTGTTGTTAACCGCTGCATGTGAATGGGCGTGGCTGCTTCGTGGTCGTTACACTGGCCCGGTGTGTGTGTGTGATTGCAAATATTAGACGTGCGAAATTTATACGTTTTAACCATGAACTGTTTTATGACGAAGTTAAACTACACGTCTGTTAATTTATATGAGCGTAACTTCGCCCTAGGTGTTCGATACGCAATTGTTTAACCTACTTACTTTTTTGTGATCTGACTGTTTGCCACAATCCCAACAAGTTACTAAGCCCAGCCAGAAAATTTTAAATAAATAATTAAATAAACATAGTATAAACTAAGTACCTATGCAAAGAAATATGAGAGGAATAAAAGATATGGTAGGCCTACTTCTGTGCATTTTCGCCATTATATTTTAATTTTGTCGTTGCTGTGTACAAAAAATTAGTGACACGAGTTGCGTGCTTGAATTTACTGTCTTTTTCGTTGGACTGGTTGCTCCTTCGTTTTAATATTTATTCCAACTAAGGCCGCCTTTTAACGAGATAACCCAAAAACACATAGATAACAAGAGGTTAAATACTATAGTTCTTTCCCCGCAGTTGTAACAGGGTTAGGCACAGTCGCGGAAAAATGTTAACGTGTATTGTATTTAGGCCAGTTACTTTTCGCGTAAAAATCGGAGCACGCAGTAGACTTCAATACTCTATACACACCTCAGCTGTTGTTATACCTCCATTGGCTGCTGGTGCCGTGTCCGTCTTTGACCAAGCCACTCAGGACTAAGTAACTCCGACACTGAACCTTCGTGATTCGTGCACAAACGGTTAACACGGGCCAGAACATTTTTTTTTTAGCCAATCAAAGAAGCTGGACGACACTACAGTGCTTTGGACTGTATCTTGTCTCGAAATCTTTTGGCGAAATATCACTGCCCCTAATTGTATGTAATGTGCTATATCGTGTATAACAAATTTACTGACAATGTAAAATAATAACCGTAAGAACTATCGCCAACACAGACATTGTTAAAAAGTTATAAAGTTGACCTGAATATGGTTATAGGCCTAAATTTTGAATATTCGTATGTAATGGTTTTTGAAATATGACAGATTTCTTTGAACAGCTGTAAACAGTAAACAACGCATTTGACAGTTAAAACGTGGAAGTCACGTGGCATTGTTTATGTTTACGTGTAGCGGAAGGACACACAATTGGTAGAGATGTGAAAAATTCGCTGATTCATTTTGGGACAACCTAGAATTCAAAACACGTGTGTTCATATAACTTCAGCCATTGGTCACACACGATGATTGACACCTCCTGGAGAACGCTGGCCCAACCGTCGCCGTCCGCTGTGACAGCAGGCAACCAATGTGCAGTTGACATCGGCATATTTGTACACGAGACCGTAGAGTTCAGCCTGCAGGTCGTTGAACTCGCGAATTTTGCAGGTCCCCAGCAATTGGCAACTAAGAGTATGAATTTGGCAGGGCTTCAGAAAAGTGTGAAGTGACCGTGAACGAACTATGGCAGAGGCGAGAGGTAAGTTCGCGTAGCGGTCCCATTCCTCAAGCGGAAGTATACGCACGTGCCACGTAGCGGCCTGCCGTACGTGCCGCGACTGCGCGTTGGGCCCTGTCCAAATTCCGCACGTACGCGCTGATAGCCATTTCAATTACCCGCGACTATGACGCAGCTCATCGTGGTCTACGAACCACATGTAGGGACTAGAATATCTCGCGAATCCATTCCAGGACAAGCTATGCTTCAAACACGTGTGAATTTCTGTTACGTTTGCAATTGGATCGCAGTTGATTAGACACGCCCAGGGGAACTCTGGGCCAATAACAGACATGCAAGGAAACAAGCATCGAATGCCATGCCCCCTGGTCTGAGGTTACGCTCTGGGGCAGCAGAAAATGAACAGAAAGTTCAGGCTCGATAATTCACATGACCGTGGAATCTAACCTACTTTAAAAAGCGAAATTTTCCTGTCCTTATCCATATGTAGGGCCAGTGACTTTTCGCGTAAAAATCTGAGCACACAGTAGACTTCAATACTATATACACACCTCAGCTCTTGTTATATCTCCATTGGCTGCTGGTGCCGTGTCCGTCTTTGACCAAGCCACTCAGGACTAATTAACTCCGACACCGAATCTTCGTGATTCGTGCGCAAACGGTTAACACGGGCCAGAACATTTTTTAGCCAATCAAAGAAGCTGGATGACCCTACAGTGCTTTGGACTGTATCGTGTCTCGAAATCTTTTCGCGAAATGTCACTGCCCCTATCGATAATTCACATGACCGTGGATCTAACCTAACCTACTTTAAAGAGCGAAATTTTCCTGTCCTTATCCATACGCATTAGATCATTTGTGTTCCAGTCGGAGTAAGAATTTTACTTCACATATTTTTTTTTAACAACATTGTACCAACTTAAGTAGCCTATACGTTTTTCACACGACATTGTTAAAATACCTAGCGTTTAAGAATCGGCGATACTTCAACTGGACCCCATAAAACCGTTCTAAAATTGAAACTGTTGAAAACTGCACCAAATCAGCAAATTTGGCTGCAGGTGTGTTGAAACTACTCCACTTGAGTCAGTAAAAATTCTACTGATCATTTTTAGTTGCTGGTATCCACTGATGAAACAGTGATTTATACTGATTCGTAGAGAACTGCGCTGTCCTCATAGGCCTGCGCAGAGGGCGTACCTGCACCCAATTGCACCATATCATTAGAAAAATTAAAGAATCTTGCCAATTTTCTATTTTCACTAGACAGTCTGCGTATTTGAAATTACCACTGAATCAAAATATGTTAAGTAAAGCGTAGGCTATTCGTATGAATATGTTTAATTAAATATAATCGTACTTGGTATTTTTAATCTTGTAAATACGTATCTTCATTTTTGCAGATCCCCCTCCCCC
>NQII01001107.1:421154-431890 GCA_002778355.1 Clitarchus hookeri | reverse complement strand
GTGCAAGATTTAACCACTTATTTCTCATTGTTTTGTTGTTTGGAACGTAAACGAAAACCTTGTTGGGAGTTTTTATCGATGTGTTAGTACATTTAGGCACTGCACACCACTTATACACTTTAGAATTCATTTTAAAACACAAAATAACTTAATTTGTCTGACTATTGTCGAGTATTTGTTACTGGTTGAGGTTTGTTTACGCGAGGCGTGACGTCACAAGCCGGCGCCATTACGCTTTAAGCGTTTTAGTGCGAAATTTAAAATAACTATTTTAATGGCTAATTATTGCTATTAAACCTTAATTTCCTGGAAAAATTATAGATTTTTAGTAAATAGTGGAAGCGTAAGAACATTATTTAATGTATTTTAAAAAATTGTCATCATGCCTATTGTCCGAACTCGAGTTTGTCAGCGACTCGTGAGTAATTGGATGTGCGAAAGCCGCTGCAAAATTATACGAGCCAAAAACATGTGCTTGCCTGTGATTTTGGTTGTGTTTAACCCTTTAAATCCCTGTTTACACAACAATGGAAATGTTTTACAGGAAGGAAATTTTTAATCACAAGAGGTGTACACAGCTAGTATTCACACCTAGGGCCACCTGTTTATCGCGAACAGATTTACGTGAAGGATAGACTCCAGTGTCCTAGGGCATACGTGCAGATTTCCTTCGGTCATTGGACACGTCTCTTTGTCGGGGGGGGGNCGTACCGGCAGTTCTCATTTGCTTATTGGCCGCGCGTCTTTTCATTTTCTTACTTAAAAGGGCAATCAGAATTAGGTAACTCCGACGCTGAGTGTCCGTGATTCGCGGGCAGACACCTACAACGCGCGACAGTTAAAATCATCCAATTACGAAAGTGGATCTGAGGTCTAGTGTTTTGGAGTACAAGTAGTCCTGAGATCATTTCGCGAAAAACAAGTGGCCGTACTGATAACCCAATGCCAAGCCACCCAGGACTAAGTAACTCCGTCCCTGAACCTTCGTGATTCGCGCGCAAACGGTTAACACGGGCCAGAACATTTTTTAGCCAATCAAAGAAGCTGGACGACCCTACAGTGCTTTGGACTGTATCTTGTCTCGAAATCTTTTCGCGAAATATCACTGCCCCTGCCCATTATTAACCTTGTGTTCTTCTGCATATTTAGAGGTAGACTAATTGCTTACCTATGGCTGTTTGATAACTCTAAAACACATCATTAATAACAGTTCAAAAGACGGGAATTCAGGAAGGACCCCGTGTGCTCTATACGTGCACATAGTACAGTTAAACAGTCTTTATTTTCAGTTCGTTATCGCGTTCCCTGCGCGCTTTCGTAACAAGCTCGCCGAAAGAATGGCGAGGGCAGCTCAAGTTGCGATGAATTCCGATAACGCCACCAGGAAGGGAAGCGACTCCCCTTTTTCCGTATCTGTATTTCCGCTACTCCCGTCGACGTGGTATGCTTCCTCGTCCGTGCCCGAAGACAAGACGTGCGCGTGGTACGTCACGCTTGGCTGTTCACGGCTAAGTGCGACCAACGTTAAAAAAAACATTTCCCATAACTACATACGTGCTGCCGTACACTCTCACATGGTGGTCCCTAGTTATGTACGCAGCGGATTACTGAAACCAGTTCTACGACTTGACGTATTGCGAGTGCACGACTACTGAAGTTAATGTTTCTTGTTCTATACACACTAGAGTACAATTCTGCAGTCCATTCAATGTTTCTTCTTACTTAATGAATCAAACTTTTGTGAAATATCAGCCCGTGTATGACGTCTTTGGTCGTTTATTAAAATGCCATGTATCTCAAGCGTTTTATACTTCTGTTAACATAAAAATATCTTATTTTCGGTTGAACTTTTACTTATATTTAGGGCCAGTGACTTTTCGCATAAAAATCGAAGTACACAGTAGACTTCAATACTATATACACACCTCAGCTGATGTTATACCTCCATTGGCTGCTGGTGCCGTGTCCGTCTTTGACCAAGCCACATAGGACTAAGTAACTCCGACACTGAACTTCGTGATTCGTGCGCAAACAGTTAACACGGGCCAGAACTTTTTTTTAGCCAATCAAAGAAGCTGGACGACCCTACAGTGCTTTGGACTGTATCTTGTCTCGAAATCTTTTCGCGAAATATCACTGCTCCTATGTATGTTTATGCACGTGAATATGAATGAATAAATTCATAACATATTTACGTTGGTAACAGTTTTACAGTCACACTGTATCGACGCATGGATAAAGTAATCGGGTACATGGCGATGCTAATTTTACTAACGGCGGATGGATACGAGATGGGCAGACATGGTTGCCAACTGTACGGAATTGTACGGGATTTCCCGTATCTTGGAGATGAAAGAGTTATCCAGTATTGACATATAACGGGACGTCATATATCCCGTATCTCAGATTTTTCTAATATAAACTGAATATTACTAAACACAGTGTCAGGGTGGGTTCCAATTGGTGCTTTTAAAATTGCCTCGTGACCAGGTTTGTCTGCAAAATCTATGACGTATTTTTGTAATTTGCGTTTTGCGATTTGTCAGCTTCGAAATTTGACAAATTACAAAACACAAATTACCAAATCGCCCCTATAAATAGTTTAGCTCGTTTGAAACGTTTAAATACACATCTAGGTGAGATTATTGGAATAAACGATTGTGTATTGTTCTCACAATAATTATTTCAGAAAGAAAATTGCTGAAATATTCTTGAAATATGTTTTATTTTGTTACTTTTAAATTTTAAACGGCCCACTTACAACTTTCGGGAATAATTACCGTTTATTTTAGGACTTCGAAGACTTTTAACTTTGAAATCGTGATAACACGAAAATAATGGCAGCACTGCATGCTAGACAGTTGAATGTCGTGGTGTACCGACTAAACCTTACAAAATGCAAAATACAAATAACGAAAAACTGAACCCGAAACTAATTGGAACACGGCCTCAGTAACTCACCACTTCCGCGATTACATATACGCAGGGGCAATGATATTTCGCGAAAAGATTTCGAGACAAGATACATTCCAAAGCACTGTAGGGTCGTCCAGTTCCTTTGATTGGCTAAAAAATGTTCTGACCCGTGTTAACAGTTTGTGCACGAATCACGAAGGTTCAGTGTCGGAGTTACTTAGTCCTGAGTGGCTTGGTCAAAGACGGACACGGCACCTGCAGCCAATGGAGGTATAACAACAGCTGAGGTGTGTATATAGTATTGAAGTCTACTGTGTGCTCCGATTTTTACGCGAAAAGTCACTGGCCCCTACATATACGTTTACTGTGATGCGTTAACCCAATGGCCATATATATTTGCAGTTGAAGCTGACAAGCGGCATTCGTCAAGAAGTGCATATGTCGAAGTAGCGCTTGCAAAATATGTATACAACGAATTTTCTTCCAGTGGGTGCGGGTGTCGTCTGTTTTAAAGTCGATTAAACCAAAAATTAAAGCCACACTGTGTTCTGACTGTAGTTGCAAATAATGTTTTGTTGTTGTGTATCTTAGAAGAAAATGTTGGTGTATAATACTGACTATTGCTAGAGACCTGAAAAATTCGAGTTTTCCATTCGGGACAAGCTAGAATTCAAAACTTCGTACGTTTGTATTGCTAATGCTATTGGTCCATCCGTTAAATTACACCTCCTGGAAAACTCTGAGCCAATAATAAATACACAGTAAAATGCAGACCGAATCACCGTCTTCCGCGAATACAACAAGCAATCAATGAACAGTAATATCTGCATGATTTTGCATACGAAAATGGAGTATAGCCTACAGGTCATTGAACTCGCGAATTTTTCAGGTCTCTCACTATTGCACATTACTAGTGGTATTTAAAACTTTTTTTTATAACAATTCTCCTTAATCGTTTCATCGGGGTCAGATGTGTGTCAAGTTGTCGGAAATGTCCCTTATGGGAAAACTGGAAAAGTTGGTAGTCCTATCAGAAAAGTAGACCATAAGCATGCCTTTCGTTGAATTAACCTCCAACGCCTGTACGAGATTGCGTAAGAAGAAATTGTGACAGTATGTACTCCTGAACCGAAGCACCGTGGGTTCATTTGTGCTTTTATGACTCAGCGTTTTTTTTTTTTAAGCTGCCCACACACGAATCTTAAACATTTCTCTTGTACGGGGTACCCGACTTTAAGTTTCCCAGAAAAACTGTGAACAAACTTGCTACGAAGAAGACTGACAGGCAGAAGTTTTCTTACTGTAGTTTATTCACGGTAAAGTGAGCACATTTGAAATCAACCTTCGAAAAATGTCACCGTCCCTACCTGCGTATGTTTCAACGACCACACTGAATGGCATACTCCCAGTTAAGTTGGCACCGACAAATAGAAAGTAGTCCCAGCTCTTAAAATGAATTAAAATTGTTTGGTAAACATTTGTGAATACTAAAGTAATTTATTATGCTTTCTGTTTTATTAATGCATATATGTTCAAAAATGAGTAATTTTTTAATTAAGTAAGTCTAAAGTTTTATTAGACTGACGCAGGCCCATGGCAATGCTAATTTTACATGTGGTGGAAGAATACACAATGTGCTAACAAGTAGATCTCAAGCAGGGCTTTCAAAAGTGCTCTGTTTACCGTGAACAGCCTTTAGATACAGGAACCTGTCCCTCAAGTGTATTTTGTTGGCGGGGAGCGAAGCAGACGCACGGCAGGTGTCATTGATGCTTCCGAAGTAAATAACCCTCGGTCTGTCTTTCTGTGTTAAGGGTTCGCAACATTTTCAGTGCTGAATACCATTTGCCATTATTACGATCATTAGGTGTACCACCGAAATACCGGAATGTGCGTTGAGCTAATTATTTTTTTGGCACACTTTATCGAATTTCGGGGTTCCGAGAAAATAAAAAGAAAAATTTCGGGGGCGATGCGAGAATTTTTGAAGGTACAACGGTAAAATAAAGGTATTTTAAGAAGAATAAAAAGTAATTTTAAACTTTTTTTTTTTTATGGAAACTTAAAATTTCTTTGAACGCATTCGCATACCACCAATGGTTCGTGTACTACTGGTATAGTAAACTTGATCTACGTGGTGTATTTTGCCTCTCGACTTTGATTAACGAGAAAGCTGTTGCGTCATCTTTACGTGATCGTGGTTAGAATAGAATTTGATCTTCGCGTCAAAGTGAAATCTAGTATGTGTATGTGAGAGGGGGAGGGGCGGGGGGACTTCGAGAACGAGCGAGAAAGAAAAGCCGTGATTTTTGGGCGAACAACTCGAAGTTTCTGCACCAGGACAGTGCACCTTTTATCGTGAATCTTTTTTTTTTTTTTTTTTTAGCAAACAAACGCATTCCTATGCCGCGTGAGTATTCATCGTAATCCCTAGATATCGGTTCCCTAAAAATGACGAGTGAGAAAGATAAAACGGCAGACCTGTTGAACAGGGTGACAGTTGATGAGATGCAACGCCACTTTGAAAGAGTTTCAAAATATTTACGCAATGAGACACCTGTTTTTCTTGAAAATGTCTGACTGTTGGAACTCCGAAACACTTCAATTCAGATGCACTTTCGTGATAGGATGATTTTAATGGTTAATAAGAAATAGTTAGTGTAAAATGTATTATTAAATTAAGTTTCGTTGCGCTATTAAACGACTCCTACCAACATACTTACGTTTTGAGGTAAAACTTTAGGAATCACATTTTACTGTTAAGTATACGTTTTTTTTTCTCTTTAGTGTTTTTACTAAGTGAGACTCGTGCACGTTATGTTTACATGTGGCGGAAGGATTCGCAGTAGGTAGACCGAGTGTTGAACTTCAGCGGAACTTCAGAAAAGTTGTAGATGACCGTAAATGTTGTCTCTATAAAAATTATGTTCATAAAATTATCACAGTGTAATTCGATGGTACCAGGTATATAGTGGCACCGAAAAGCACCGGAATGTCATCCCGGCATTGTTTTGTGATTATTTTTTAAATGTTGCCAAGCATAATGCATTTCAAGTCGATAATAATTATAGATTTTTAAATCAACATATAAAAACAGAACTACAACGACCGACAAAGTATGAAGTTTTAACATCGTGCATGCTTTCTTTATAAGTGTAGGCTGTTCATAGTAAAATGAGCACTTTTAAAATCAACATTTGAAAAAAATGTTACTGCCCTTGCCTGTGTATATTTTAACTGACACACCGATTGGCATGCGCCTAGTGAAGTTGGTAACGATAGAGGAAAAGTAGTTCCATTTCTCAATCTCAACACTGAATTATAAGTGCTAGGAAAACATTTGTGAATACTAAAATTATTTACTTTGCTTTCTACTTTTTTGAAAGTAAGAAAGTGTAAGAATGAGAAATTTGTAAAACATTTAGTTTTATAATAATTTCACAGTTTGACCAACGCCTGAATAAAGTGATCAGGTCCGTGGCAATGTTAATTTTACATATGGTGGAGGAATACACAACGTGTTTGGTAAACATTTGTGAATACTGAAGTAATTTATTCTGCTTTATATTTTATTAATGCATGTATGTTCAAAAATGAGTAATTTTTTTTAGTAAGTCTACAGTTTTATTAGACTGACGCAGGCCCATGGCAGTGCTAATTTTACATGTGGTGGAAGAATACACAATATGCTAACAAGTAGATCTTAGGCAGGGCTTTCAAAAGTGCTCAGTTTACCGTGAACAGCTTTTAAGGAATGATACATTATTTATAGATGGGCATGATGAATTTATAAATTAAAACATTAGGATGAAAGCTACCACCATGGCACACTTTGCAATACAATTAAAACTCATCTCCCTATATTGTAGCAATTGGCAACTTTGCAGCGCATCCCTCCGACTTAGACCTCTACCTTGTTCGTTCGTCGTTAGTGTTTAATTGCCTTGTTATTAAAATAAAATATAAGATTCATAATTTGTGTTTTAATTATGTAAGTATATTTACGGAAGATAAAAGTGTTATAATACTGTATATTAATCTCATTATTTTATTTTACCCGCTTGAATTTTTAAACAAGTGCCAGATTTCCTGCTTCCCTTCCCCCTCCATTTTTCCTAAGTACTGCTGAGGTCAAAATATTCCGGGACTGCTAAATTTGCTACTATACCACTGGGTGGAATCGTGATTCGTCGTTACGTCCGCAGCAGTTGTTCACTCTGTACTTCGCGGAATAATACAAAATGGCAAGGAAGAAAAAAACAAAAAATAATAATTTTATTCGGGTGTTCGTCTAACCGTAAATCAGCCGCTATCTGTAACGCATTAGTGGTGGTCAGTTCTCTTCGTCCGGCGTTGCCTTAAGGAACCTTCTGCCTTTCTAATCGGTTTGAGCAGAATGATTTCTTTTGTGATGAGCTTCCACGCTGTTCCGATTACGGGAAACGTGGCTGACTTTCCCCGACGGCACAGAACACTTCAGAATACAGAAGCGAAAGAAACCGTTTGCACAGCAAACTCTAGCCGCACACGTCAGCAAAATGGCGGCCACTGGCCAGCAACATGTCGGAATGGCATTAATCAGTCGTCGCCTGGTAACTTACGTATAGGGACGCCCGAATTTCGCGAAGAGATTTCCGCACGTGTTATTTCAATATAGTTAATTTCTTATAAGAAGGCCACATTCTGACAGTCAGTGAGTGGCAATTTTTATGTATTCGAAACAAACAACGTGCCATTTACAAAATCCTGTATCAGCTGATGCACGAAAGAACAAAATTTAATGTTACGTTGGCTATTCTGAGTGCACTGCCGTACAGGATATTTCATAAAAGTTTAGTAGTTATTATTGATGTTTGTAAAATAAAATGGGCGATTAGTGACGATAACGTAATGTCTTCTTCCGTGTCATAAGCAAATTTCCTCTGTTTACAATATTGTGTTAAAGATAACAGAATATTTATCTCCCTGAATTCAGAAGTGTAACGGCACCTACTACGTTGTGAATGCCCGCTAACAGCTGTATGGCATTTTAATGATTCAGATGTTTAGTAAATGCGTAACTATAACGTATGCAGAAGTAATTTTAATAGCGTGATTCATCAGACTGCTTAATATTCAAGCGATGTCTATACTTACAGTCGGGAGACAAACTAGCTGAAATACCTACNGTGATTCATCAGACTGCTTAATATTCAAGCGATGTCTATACTTACAGTCGGGAGACAAACTAGCTGAAATACCTACATCTGAAAGCTTATTTGGAAGAATTCTTGAAGTAACTTCTTTGAGGATTGTGGAGTCAAGCTTATAGGCCAGAGAACTCGGGAAGTTATAATGTGCGTTGTTACAGCAGTGGATAAGCATGCATGAATCTTGAGTTGACGTCACTGTATTCGATTATTTGTAATGTTACAAGCGGCGTCTTTTGTGGTCTTCACCTTCACCCTCGGGAGCTCGTTGATCAGTGGAGAAGTAAAAGCAAGAGAAAGTTTTCTAAGATCTCAAAGCTCTTCACTCATACTAAGGTTACTTCTACTCAGGTTGGGAGATTAATGTTAAAAGTTTGGCAACCAAACATTTTCGCCACTAGGTAAGCGCTAGTATTGCATGTATATCGGTTTTGTTCTTTTTTTCTACTATAAAAAAAAGAATAAGCAGAAGTCAAATAGAAAATAATTTCGTAACTAAGTAAATTCTTTCACTTTTATTATTTATATAGATTAAAATTTTATTTAAAAGTGACATCTTTGGAACACTGCGCACCTAGCGCCGGAAATTTTCCCCAATGCCTAACTCTCCCATAAGAAAACTCGTTTTGTTCTTAACCTGAGTACAATTAACCTTACTCATACTGAAAATTAAAGTACGTATCTGTAGTTTCCCGCGCGCGATCTGAGAGGTGGTTCGAGTACCAAGTCCTTCCGCTAGATTGTAGCACCAGGAAGGCGCTGCGCAACGATAACCGCTGCTCCTCTCGAGGTGTCGGGCCTTCGACAGTCGATATTTCGATACATTGATATTATTCAGCTAAAGTACACAATTAACTGCTAACGAAACGTTTGGCTCATCATTACCCCGTTGTATTATTATACACAAATTTTCTATAGTTCTTCCGATTGCGACCATAGGAACCTCGTTCACATATGGTTTGGCGTAGTGCGACAGTAGCGACACAATCGAGTTTGTTTATTTGAATGTTATAGATACCTTTCTGGCCACTTCCGTAATCGTGGCCATGTAGTAATAATAACATTAGTGCCAAACATAACCAACTCGAGCAACTATGCCATACAATTTCTCGCAAGGTATTTAAAAAAAATTTTTTTTTTTAATATTACCGGTAAACGTTAAGTTATTTATAACAAATCCATATTAATATAAAATAAATTTGAATGCTTACAAATGTAGAAATTTCCTGTATGTTACCTACACTTTGTTTCCTGCATTAATATGTATCTACAAACCTCATTTTGAAATGAGTTCTGTACTACCCCGAAGTATTTTGTTTGCTGATTATGTAAATGTGCTAGAGACACATGGTTTTTAAGCGTTGTGAGCTTGGAACGTAAGTACCCGTCAAGAAGACATACCAGCTTTATGGTGTTTCCTAACCTAAAATATGCCGGCACTCTTAGTAATAGACTAGTAGATACTTATCATGGAGGGATTGTGTAGTAAACTAATTACTCTATGAACTAATAACGTTTTGCCAGCATTGTCAAATCGTTGAAAGTAACTTGGTGACACTTTAATATAGGCCCCTGAACCTGCTGCTGTACCATACTAAAGTAAAGTAGCAGATCANTGCTGTACCATACTAAAGTAAAGTAGCAGATCAATTTTTATAGTCGTTGAACAACACTGGCTGTATTTTCGAAGTCCATAATAATTTCAAAGTACTGGGAAAACATGACACTGGAATTTCATTACAATTAAGGAAAAATTACTTATGGGATTAATAATTATTATTATAACCAACACCTGCAATTAGGCTACCGCCCGCTGGCGAACTCTCTCACCTCTCCTCTACTTGACCAAACTCCTATTCCACGCCTTTCCTGAACTTTCCAACCCCCCTCACAGATACCCAATTCCTCCTGCAACACATTCCACTCCCTCGCAGTCCTCACAAGCATAGACTGCCTACTGCACTCCGTTATCCTCCACACCCTCTGAAGCTTCTCACTGTTGTTTCCTCTCCCTCTAAACACCCCATTACTTAGCTGGCAGCGTAAACTTCCCCACCCTCCCTCTTCATTCACCACTCTTGTACATCCTGACCTGCCTTTCAACTCTCCTCTTGTCTTATTAACGAGCTCCACCCCATTTCTTTCATCATCACTGATGGCTTATAGTTCCCTTCCTCCTCACCATCCTGCCCTTGCCTTCTCCACCTACCTTTTACCAATCCTGCCGCCCTTTGCACCTTCTCTAGTTCTCGCACCTCCACCTCCACGTAAGGATCCTATACCGCTGCCGCATATTCTATCATCTGCCGTACCATTGTGCCACATGCCTTCTCCTTCACCTCACAGCTAACTCTCTTCAGCATCCTTTCCAACATAGTCAAAGCCCTTCTTCCCTTTGCAACCACCCTCTCTAGCTTTCTATCTGAGGTCTTCCTGCAGTATAATTCCTAGATACTTATATTCTGCTGCTTCTTCTATCTCTTGCCCCTCCTATCTTTACATGTCCCTGTCTCCTACCTTTTCCTTGTAAACCTCGCTACCTTAGTTTTTCTTACATGTATCTTGATTTTATTCTCCATGGTCCATAACCATACTCTGTCAATGTCTACCTGCAAGTCCCCCCCCCCCCCC
>NQII01001107.1:377191-421139 GCA_002778355.1 Clitarchus hookeri | reverse complement strand
CAACACTGCATACAATATACAATAATCTGCAAACAATCTTATTTTTCCCCTAATCCCCAAACCCATGTCATTTACCATTATGGTAAACAACAGAGAACCCAGCAAGCTTCCCTGCGGCACCCCTGACATAACCTCTCCATTACCTTTCCTGTGCTCGATGTGAGACCCACCGGTCTGCAGCTGCCAGGCCTCTCCCTAGCCTCCCCCTGCTTGTGTATTGGGACCACCAATGTATCCTTCCAACCTTGTGGCAACTTACCCTCTCCTAAGGACTTGCTAAACAACACCTCCAAATATTTCACTAACTCTCTCCCACCAAACTTAAGCGCTGCGTTCCCTATTCCGTCTGGTCCCACTGCCATACTGCTCTTCAACCCCCTGATTACCATTGCTATCTCCCATTCCCTCATCTTAAACTTACTAAACAACCCCCAATCCCTATTAGCCTCCCTATTCCAATCCTCCTTTGCCTCAAACACTGACAAGTACTGGCCTTGCAGCATCTCCGATTTTTCTTGGTCATTTGTCGCAGTCCTGCCATCCCAACCTTTCAGCAGAGGGATCCCTTCTTCTCCCCGTCTTACCTTTTTAACATACCTAAACAATTTCCCCCATTCTTTGCCTTTCCCTTCTTCCAGCATGTTCCCTAAAAATACATTCTTCGCCTGTTTGATCATCCTTTCAAGCTCCTTTCCCATTTGTTTCATCAATTCCTTAACTCTTGTCATCCCTTCATTTCTCCACTTGTCATGTAATTTTCTACACTTCCTCTTAATTTTTTGAATCTCCTGTCCATAATATGGTGGATCTCCCCCCAGACCGTAGTCTTTTCTTTGGCACAAATTTCTCCAATATAACCTCTATTATTATTTTTAATTCTTCCCATAATCCTTCTGCACTTTCCTCCGTAAACCACTTTTCAAACCTATCCCACAGGAAGATTTCTGCCCCCTTCTTGTCTCCTCTCCCATACAGCCACAGCAGTCTAACTGCCGTTTGCTCTCCCCTCATCCTGCCTGATAAATGTGTGTCCGGGTGGTTGTGAGGTAAATACTTTTTTATTTCAGTAAAAGCCTATGTAAAGTAGCTAGGGAGAGCAAAAGAAAAATAAATGTGTATTGCCTACACAGAGCTATGCAGATTGTTTCTGAAGCAGGTGCAGTACGAATAACATGCGGGACTCTCTTGTTCCAGAGCCAACAGTATGGTTGACGCGGTGAGCGCTCGCATCCACGAGGTGTACGAGTCATGGACACCTCGTGGACCGCCGTCCGACAACAAGATGCCCTCCCTGACCTTGAACGCCCTGAAGCGCTACGGCCACCACTACCGCCAGGTGAAGCGCATGCAAGAGAAGGACCTACTGAAACAGGTGCGTTGAGCAAACACCACTCTAACTGAGTGGCCGAGGAGTCCTGTGAAATGAAACGTATAAACTCAAATTTCAAAGGCAGCCTTTTTTTTATTATTTCTCATCCACGTGCATTCCTCTAGTCGTCAGTTGGCAGGTTTTATCATGACTATTGAGAAACATGTGTTTGACTTGCAAACATTATGTATCTGTAAACCTAACGGCACTTATAAAACAGAATATGAACACTGTCCATTGTGTAGAGTTATCAGACAGAAAATTAACAAGATTTAGCAGTATGGGTCGTAACAGAATTTAGTAGATTTCAGCACTCACAAAAAGACCCATGAACAGGAAGGAAGTTTTAGTATACACAAAAATTAATAGAGAAAGAGTTTTAACAAAGCAGTTAACTTAGTTGGGTAATGTAAAAAAAAATCTCACAGTGCCAGAGTTGCAATAGATAATGCAGCTAAATTTATTTGCTTTCATATTCTTGCGTGCCAAGTATTTTAAAGCGTCTCACTCATGGGCACGTGTCGTGATGTGGAACAGAACAGCGCCAAGTTATATAGCTAACTCTCTTTTTTTAAAATGAGAATAATGTTATTATGTAACTTTATAACGTTCATTGCAAACACTAATTGGCATATATGCAAGTAGCTGTCGCAGCAGGAAATTATGAAAAGCTGTTCTCGCTACTAGCATCTTGTTAAAAGTTTAAGATGCCTCCCTAGTGTTATGTGTCTAACTGTAAGCAGTTTTGTCTATTGTAATTTTTAAAAATCAATGGAACATATCAATGTAAATCTTTTTTCCAGGACACAAATGAAAGTCATTGTTTTGTCGCCCATTCATAAATTTCGTTATTAAAACTTAAATGTGGTAATTTCATTGAAAAATGTCAAAGTGAGTAAAAAATCACTGTAAGTATCCCTCTGTTCACAATATATTTTTTTGTAAAACCGTGTTTTAGACTATTGTGATAATGCTGTATCGTTTCTGAGCAGAAGATTGCTGTATTAAAAACCTATACCTAGTCGCCACTTAAAACTAGGAGGGAACAGAACATATGCAAAGCTGGTTTATGCTATTTTCCATCGCCATCGCAATGCTTCCTTATAGTCGGATGTGACCTTAAAGTGTTTAATACTGTTTACTAGGAATTCTCCTAAATGTTCAAATTGAAGTCGTTCAAACGAAATTGACTTTTTTTTTACATTTTGGGAATGGAGAGTTTAAATAGGCATACTAGTAGCATGTTTGTTTAAAAAAAATTTCCAATGTTTCCTGGTCAAAGTTTTTAATATTAATAAGTTTTAGACAAGGGTGTTAATTTTACGTTTAGGAGAATGGCTGCATAGGAGCGAGAAAGAAGTAACCAACCAGGGCTGTAATTGGGCTTAGTGAAGTGTGTAAAGTAGACAGGCAACGTACCACACACTAAAGACACCAGCTTGATTGAATCTTACCAAAGACCTGGATCTTACTAAAGATATTTGTAGCTCGGGAACACTTGTAACAGCCAATCTCCGTAGGCTGCCAACAACATACAAGAGACACTAGGAAGACACGTATCAAAACTACCACTGGCTACTGACGAAAAGAATATTCTCAGAGACTTGAGTAGAAATAAATGTGATTTAATTGAAAATAAATATTTTGGTTGAAACATCATGAATTAAATGACCATCTGTGCAAATACTAAGCATTATGCAGCAGCTCTTTTTTTTGTTTTCGAAATTTCTTTGCTTTGTGGGGCCGTAACTATGAGTGTAGCCCTCTTGTACCTATCTCTTATTTGCAATTCAAAACGTAATTAGGTCTCTTCCGTTTCTTTTAATTATTTCAAAATGTGCAAATTAAAACATAAAAATTACTTTGTGAATGAAAACAGATATACTTACTAACATAATTACGTAAAATTACGTTTTCTGAGGTTAAAACAACTTGCGCTTAATATTATGATTTAGAGCTGGAGTAAATAAAATGTATCTGCCACACATAAATAATAAATAAAACGAGTAAATATTATGTTAACATGCACATTGCAAAAATAAACTGAGATAACTGTGACAGGAATAAGTGGTGGTTATTTGAGGCGTTACATTAATTAATTGCAAACAAGTGCGTTGTTGCAGGCATAGAAATTATCTCCCAAAAACTGTTGTTCATCGCTAGCCATTTTTCGTGCTGAATCAAACATCGAAAGGAGAATAAAAACTGCGGCTTTTAACCTGTTAAAATATGGGTAGGTTTGGGAGACTATCGCGTGCCTCGCAACCTGGTTTCTGGATGAGCAGTCAATCCCGTGACTGCAGTACGGTATAGCGTGTAACGTGGCGATGAGGTGCGCGAGTGATGATGGAGGGTTCGTTTGTGGCCGCAGGTGCTGCAGCACATCAACTTGAAGGAGACCCGGTGGGAGGACCCGTTCCCGCCACCCAAGGTGCGGCCGTTCACCGGACTCTGCTGCAAGACGTGCACTCCCAGCAGTCGGGTGAGTAACCGTCTCTGCGAGAAACACGGTGAGGTGGCAGGCAGCGTGACTCTCGGCACAGTTAGTTCAAATGAATTTCGGTAGTTGCTGCTTGTGATAAACAGAGCATGTCCGGCTCTCTCCTTAAAATCGTTACTTTTTTTTTTTTTTTGTAACCAGGGGCTCGGTGCATTTCAGTGGAACCCGAATAACACAAACAAGTCAAGTTAATTCATAGTGCAATGCCAAAATGTATGTTAATGCACAAAATTAAACTATTTGTAAAAGAATTTATTTTAGTAACTTACAGTCAGAATTTATAAATTTTGTGCTAAAAAATAAAATTAATGGTAATTTTTTACTTTAGGGGCTTTTCTGAAAATAAGAAAAAAAACTCCAGAAAGTGGTATATTTCGACTCTACTAATAACGTAGAACACGAATATACTAGGGGCATTAACGTACGACGAATTTCCTAACATGTACCCACCTAACCTAACAGAACCTAACTCCACGATGGGTGAATCACTATTTTACGTTTTTAAACTAACCTAGGATTGTANGAAACCGGAATATCACAAAAAAGTAAAGTTCATTCATAGTGCAATGCCAAAATGTATGTTAATGCACAAAATTAAATTATTTGTAAAAAAAATTTATTTTAGTAACTTACAGTCAGAATTTATGAATTGTGTGCTAAAAAATAAAATTAAAATTTTTAACTCCACTGGTAAACTAAAGTTTTTGGCACAAGAAGGACAATGGGCGTGTCTAACAGAACTTTTCATGCTGATTTCAAATATGCAACAGGTTTATCTCCAACACCCACAGTTTTTTTCTGAAAACAGGGGGGACCAAAAAGAACACCTTTTTTTTAAATTAACTGTATACATTTACGTAAGTTATAATTCCCATCATATTAATTTGGAATTTGAAAACAATTTATATCTTGTTTGACATAGAATGGAACAAGCTTTCGGATGAGCGAGAGGAAACAACTGTGAGAAGCTTCAGAGGGTGTGGAGGAGAACGGGGGCGGGGTAGGCAGTCTATGCTTGTGAGGTGTGGAGTGGAATGTGTTGCAGGAGGAATTGGTATCTGTGAGGTGTGTTGGAAAGTTCAGGAAGGGCGTGGAAGAGGAGTTTNGTGGAATGTGTTGCAGGAGGAATTGGTATCTGTGAGGTGTGTTGGAAAGTTCAGGAAGGGCGTGGAAGAGGAGTTTGGTCGGATGGGGGAAAGGTGAGAGAGCTCGCCACCGGGCGGTAGCCTAATTGCAGGTGTTGGTTATTATTATTCGAATGACGTAGACTTTATTTGTTATTCCTCATACGTGGGAACTATAAATGGGAAATTCCCTCAAAATTTTGCCTTTTCTGACATTTTATTTTTAAAGCCGTCTACACTCTATCATAGCATTTTTTTTTTTTTTGGGAAAAAACTACAATAGCAATGTGGGACACACGAAATGAAATGAAACAGGGCTCTGCTGCGCAGGATGATTCACTCACTGCAGGTATAGACCTGACGCCAGGCAGCCTATGAGACTCTTGCTCTGTATGCACGTGTTTTGTGCTCATTGTATTTTCTCTCGTATGGGCTGAACATTTCTCGTACAGCTTAGGTGTGTTTTGTCCTAAATATGCCGAGAAAGTGCATAAACGATCCGAATAGCTTCTATTATGTGTGTGGGGAACGTAAGTTTAAAGCGCAAAAACCAAGTTTGACACCAGTGGTTAAAAAATGGTATGAATTGTATTTTGGGTGTAAAGTAGGCGATCAGGATAAAAACTGGGCCCCCCATGTCTGCTGTTCAACCTGTGTGAAACGTTTAGTAGGTTGGGCTAAGGGTAATCGCCACATGACATTTCCAGTATTCATGGTGTGGAGTGAACCAAAAGATCACTCATCTGACCGTTATTTCTGTCTTACAACGATAAAAGGAATTAGTGGTAAGTCAAAACACACAGTAGAGTACCCTGATTTGTCATCTGCTATAAGGCCCGTGCCCCACGGTAAGGATTTACCTTTTCCACAACATCCAGCACATGCATCTGTGGAAGATGAATGTGAAGATGAAACTGATACGGAAATGCGGCAGGTGGAAGAAGATGCCACTTTTGAGGCAAGTACATCCTCCAGTGAACCTCACATAACAACTCAAAGCGAATTAAATGACCTTGTCCGGGATGTGAACTCGTCCAAAATAGCAGCCGAGCTTTTGGCTTCTCGCCTCAAATCTCCTACATGTAGGTACAAAAGTGTGTTCCTTTCACGACCGCCAGGAAAAAATTTGAACATTTATTCTTCGGAGACAATGATGTTTGTGCTTTGATGGAAGAACTTGATCGTGAACACGTAACTTCAGAGTGGAGACTCTTCATCGATTCTTCGAAAGCCAGTCTGAAGGCTATATCCTCTTGCATTATAGCAACGCATATCCTTCTTTGCCGTTAGTTTATTCAACCAACGGGAAGGAATCGCACGAAAACATGAAAATGCTGTTGGAAAAAATTCAGTATGACGAGTACCTTTAGACTGGGTGTTGTGATTTGAAGGTAATTTCACTGTTGACCGATTTGCAGCTTGGCTATGCTAAATTTTGCTGCTTCCTGTGTGAGTGGGACAGTAGGGACAGGACAAACCATGACATCAAAAGGGAATGGCCAAAGCGGGAATCAGTAGTGCCTGGACATAAAAATTTTGCACATCCTGCTCTAGTTAACCTCCGACCGGATTCTTCTGCCGTCACCGCGTGTTTATTTTATACTTTCTCTGCCTGTCACGAAAAACTGTGTGTAGTGGAGAAAAACTGACTGCACATTTGAAATCAGCGTGGAAAGTTCCGTCAGGAACACTGATTATCCTTCATGTGCCAAGAAAAAGTTTAATTTTGTTCCTCTGTGTAATTTCGTAACTTAATTTAAGATGGAAAGAAAGAAAATATAAATGTAAAGTGGTTAACGTCCAGGTTCAGTTAGAAAGAGTGATTGGTATATTAGAAACTGTGTAGATGTATCAAAGATGATACATTAAATGAGATTAGCAAAATTGGGAAAACAATTTCATTTTTTATAAAACCGTATTTGAAATATTTTTGTACAATATGATAATGTCTGAAAAAAAGTATTTACGTTGCCAGGAAACTTAAACAAGTATGACAGAGAAGAATTAAAAATTTAAACTGTTGGTGAAGTTGAGTTGGAACATGACCACAGTGTTCACAGAAGTGATCCCGATTCCATTTGTTAATAGTGGTAGTGTTGATGTGATTTGGAGTGATTTGACAAGCGAGCCAGTAATTTTCCCTACAAACTTCAGTCCTCCCCTCAGTGATGACGTTCTTGATGCTATATGCGACAGTACACCGAGGATGTGTATGCATTGTTTGTTAACGATGACATCATAGACTATCTTGCAGTGATGACGTTCTTGATGCTATATGCGACAGTACACCGAGGATGTGTATGCATTGTTTGTTAACGATGACATCATAGACTATCTTGCAGTGATGACGTTCTTGATGCTATATGCGACAGTACACCGAGGATGTGTACGCATTGTTTGTTAACGATGACATCATAGACTATCTTGCAGTGATGACGTTCTTGATGCTATATGCGACAGTACACCGAGGATGTGTACGCATTGTTTGTTAACGATGACATCATAGACTATCTTGCAGTGATGACGTTCTTGATGCTATATGCGACAGTACACCGAGGATGTGTACGCATTGTTTGTTAACGATGACATCATAGACTATCTTGCAGTGATGACGTTCTTGATGCTATATGCGACAGTACACCGAGGATGTGTACGCATTGTTTGTTAACGATGACATCATAGACTATCTTGTTCAGGAGACAAATCGTTGCGCTAGCCAGAAAATAAATCTACAGGATATAAGTAAGTAGTCCAGACTTCGAAAATGGGAAGAGACTGCCAGAGTAGAAATGAGAAATTTTCTTGGCATAGCAATTTGGATTGGTTTGGTAAAAAAATGCCTAATCTAGCCTGTTACCGGAGCAACAACGCACTGTATTCAAACGAGGTCAGCAGTACCATGTCACGAAACAGGTTTGAGATATTACTACGAATGCTTCATGCTGTTAATAATGAAACAGGCTTTACAAGGACCAGCCTTTTATAAATCTTATTCTACCCTTGTATCAGGCAGTTGTTCCACAAGAAGACATCTGTATTGATGAGACAATAATACCTTGGGGGGGGAAGTTGATTGATTCGTCAATATGTACCAAACAAAAGACATCAGTAGGGTGTAAAAGTTTTCAAACTTTGCGTTACTAGTGGTTACGCATGGAGTTTGAAAATGTATGCATGGAAAGAGGCAACAACAGGTGTAGGAGTCCTGCAGAGAGTGGTCTTGGGGCTAGTTGAGCCATTGTTGCATTCAGGACGAACGCTATATCGCGATAATTGGTATTACGAGCGTTTCTTTGGCCACACGGCTAGTGAATTTAGAAACACATCTTGTAGAAACACTCCGCAGTAATTGAAAAGGTAATCCACAAAATGTAGAAAGGCAAAAATCAAAAAGGGTGAAACGATGTCTGCACAGAGTAACTCAAAGATTGATGTGATCAAATGGCAAGATAAATGTGAGGTACTAATGCTTACCACAAAACATAAAGATGAGGTGGTTGCATTCAACAAAAGGGGAACTCGAGTTTTGAAGCCAAGAGTAGTTGTAGAATATAATAAGGCAAAATCATTTATTGATTTATCAGACCAGATGAGTTTGTACTCGACAACCCTAAGACGCACAATCGAATGGTATCGAAAAATTGTCTTTGAGATATTATTTGGTACTTCTGTTCTCACCGCTTTGGTGTCGTACAATATGGGAAATAAAGGATCCAAACCCATCGTGAAGATAACCAAATAGTGCGGCACTTACTTCAAGTGGAGCATCCAGAGCCAACTAAACCCGTTCCATTGCCAGACGAACAACAGAAACATCAGGTGCATTGTTTGATGTCAACTGGCCCTGCAAGAACTGTTCGGCGCCGATGTAGCTGCTGTTACAAGAGACTTAAAACATCAGGAGACCGGGATAATTCCTCAAAAAAGGTGAAAAGAGTAACCACAAGATGTTCAGTGAGCAACATTTCTCTGTGTGTTGACTGTTTCAGTGATGAACGTCCATTTGTAAATTAGTAATCAATAACAGATGAATAGGTAACTTTTTCTTCAAAAATTTCAAGTGAGTTATTGTAAAATTTATTTAATTCAGCAAAAAAATATCAATCAACTATTTTGTGGTGAAATCTGTTTTATTATTATTATATTCGTTTCACCCTCTTTGGGGTACGATGAAACAGTCATTTCTTTGAGTGTTGCTCCTTCCTTTGCACCCAGTACTTCTTCATTCTTTCAGATCTTCTTCTCTCCTCATCTGAGATGATGGGTTTCGACCTTATTTTAGATTTTTCTTGGAACCTTATCCCTTTGTCTTTAAATTCTATCTGTACTGTTCTATCAAGTAATTACTTTTCTGTAATTTTTAATTCTCTTAGGTCTTTTTCAATTTCTGTGAACCAATTAGGCTTCGTTTTGCGGTTACGGAAGAAATCAAAAATTCGTTTAGTTAATCTATTAGAATTCATTCTGAGAAGATGTCCGTAAAACTTTAGTCTCCTTTTGCGCATAGTATCTGAGAGTTTTTCAATTTTCTTGTATAGCGTTTCATTCTTGACGTATACTATATTATTGTCCTGAAATTTTGTTCCTATGATCTTTCTTAAAATTTTTCTTTCTTTTATTTTTAATTGTTCCAACTGACCTATGCGATTCAAGGTTAGAGTTTCTGCTGCATACAATGCTTCTGGCTTGACCACTGTTTTGTAATGTTTAAAGTTAACATAAAAATTCAATTTTGTAACTGATGTACATGTGTACAAAAAAATCTTTTTTAAAACCAGTCACAGCGGTTTTGGATTGTATGTTTTGTTTACTAGTGTAGCAAAATTTATTTTATTGCAGCACAAATAATGTATTTTACCTGTGAGGCAGATGCTGCTCACTTGGTTCGAGTGCAAGCGTTAGCGGAAATGTATTGCGGAGGCCGTGTGAGCCAATTGTGACTCACACCATAAAACCAGTAAAAATCTTCTTTAAAATCAAATTAACATATGAATGCTGTATATATTAAAGTCTAGTGATGACTTATTAAACGTTTTTTAGGAAGCGGCCCATAGCAACGCCTCCACCTGATAATATTGGCTCACAAGATAAACTTTTACGTAAGCTACGGCAGTCAAAAGTTTTAATTATCTCTATAAATTAAATATTTTTTTTCCCCTCTTTCCTTAACTGTACTTCCCAACTCAACGAAAATGTCATTATGGCAGTACTTGCGATAAAAGAATCTTGAATCGAGGAAAGTTGTGCAAGTTTGCACCACTTTGTTGTTAATCTGTACAAGTTCTCAGACGAGATTACAGCTGTTGTGTGTGTACTTTTCTGTTCAATTTTCCATTAGTCGCAATTAAATTCCAAATTTATGTGTAGCATGATTACTTCAGTTTAACAGTTCATAGTTGTATTTTTTTTTTTCAGTGCAATATTTCCAGTGTTATGCCTCGGTGGTTTGGTTACAATAATAAATATGTTAGGTGAATATGTGATGCTATTTACTTGACGACATTTATAATTCATGTAAAAGCAAGGTACACTGCAAACACAAATTTATATCACCCAAGATGAGGGCACAAATAAAGTTGCATTCACGTCAACTTAGATGGCAGATTTTTGGTTGGAAAAGTTAGAATTTTAATTATTGTACACCATTCACAAAATGTTTACATCACAACACAGCTTGCGTTGTGATGTAAAAAAAAAAATTATGTTAAATTCTATTGCAGTGATTTAAGGAACAGTGACAACTTAACAGCTTGTTTTACTGCTAAGTTAAAACTTGCTGTGTTTGTACAAAATATGAAGGGTCGAAGTCGCTGCTTTCCTAATGAATAATGCTATTAATTCCTTCTTTATCAATTAAACATAAAAAAAAAAAAAAACACTGTTTTTGGGTCAATTTTCAAGTGTACGTTTTTAGATTTTAAACTTTGTGTACAATTTTGTGCTCGCTGTCATCTCAATTTACGGCCTGTGATAACGGTACCCAAGGTTGCCCGATGCTAGATGTGGGATGTTTACAGAAGTTTTGGGTTGTAGTTGGTGGTGTGTGTACGTGGGTGTAATGCACAAGGTGTGAATTCCCACACACACACATATACACACACACACACACACACACACCTCACAAAACTAACTGACGAGTGCAGTTTGAAAGTAGCTATTCAATAATCGTAGTTGCGAATTACTGAGTGAGTGGGTGTTGGCTGTGCAAACATCGCACCTCGCCTGGTGCCGAGTGAAAGGCGAACGGTTAGTAGCAGAGACTTGAGTACGCGTGCACCGAGGAAGACGGGGACGGAGCTGGGCCGTGCTATTTTTACAAGCGGAGTAGCAGGTGGGAGGTGTGAGGCGGGAGCGAGAGCGAGGTCTTCCTTTTGTCTCGGCTATTTGCGGAGTGGCATGGCTATCTGGAGCGGCTCTGCGAGCCTTGCCTACGTCTCTCCTTGCCGTGTGAGTTGCAGTACCCACTGTAGTGATAAGTGCTGTGTGAATGAGCTTTTATCTCAGGAGACTCTTCCGGTGCTCCTGGTAACTTGAAGAGTCTGTGTTTTGTATGCCTGTACATAAAACATTAACCAGGTAATTAACTATCAGCTGATTTTTTTTTTTTTTGCAAGCAGCACAGTTTGCAATTTTGTGTTTTTTGACACTTTAAGGTTATCAGTGTTCGTTACAGAAATCTTAACGCCATTTAAACTCCTTCACTTGTGTAGCTGAACTTGTAAATAGTAGTCTTTACAGGGATTTTTTTACTTATGTATCAGACTGATACGCAAACTAGAAAACAAAAGACACTCACTTGTTTATGCTATATATAACAGTAGTCTGCTGTCATAATCTGAAGTTTTTAATTCATTGCTATTTATGTTTGCAAGTGTTTCTGAGAGATTTCCTTTTGTAGTTATCACTTGCTCAAAGAGTCTTTTTTTCTGACATAGAGTTGTGCATAACTTTGCATAAACGTGGAGTTATTTCCATTGCGTTATATTGAGATACAAATTGCTCATTATGTCTGTTCGTATCACACAGCAATTTAGCTGCCTCAAAGTCATGTTATAAAATAGTTTATGGTTACTTGTTAGTAATGCATGGTGGCAAATTAACAAAATAGCCATGTCGGTAGTCCTGTGGCTTGAATATGCACATTCCTATAGGTTTTTACAGTAACATAGGGGATGAAAACAAACATACAGGTGTTTGTGAGTTAAATCAAATTTTTTTTTTCAGTGAGAACACACGTTGCAAGTTTATTATTTCATAAAATATGGCTCCAAGCTCAATTCAGCTTGGAGTTTGCAAATTATCAGTTACTTACTAGACGTGTTGTTGGTCGTTGTAAATGTGATTATGGGGTATTTTTCAGACTTGTTAATACGTAATACAAAATTTATTTCTACATGTGTGTGTGACATCCATGCATGTACTGGGCTTGCAATTCAAACTTTGTTTTGTTTTTGGATTAAAATGTGTATTTTCTTATTGCAGGACTTCCGCGTGGACAAGGTGTCGCATAATCTAAACGTACGCAATGTGTTGCTGGTGGACGCTCAGAACTGTAGGAATGGCTACCTCACTCGCAAGTTCTGCTACCTTGCGACTGTTTGGAACTTGAAGAAGCACGACTACCCTGATGTTTCTGCGACTGTGAGTAGCATGGCTTTGATGCTCCTGTGGTTTGTGATATATACTGTGTGAAATAATTTGTAAAGATTAGATATAAAGATAATTCATTTAGTGCGGGTTCGTGCAGGCGAAGGACAACTGCTGGAATAATGGCAGCGTGGGTTATATTTTGTTTTCAATTGATATATCAATATATAAGTAGTTTCGTAAAGGTCACTACCTTTCGCACCGATGCCAGGCCTTCTTCTTTTCCCTCCGTTTAATACATTTCTCTGCCAAATACTCACAGTGGGTGTTTCACAAAGACCTAATAGATGTCTCTAAGTGGCGCACCCAAAAAAATCCACTGACTCGAAATACTAGGTGCTAGGTACTAGCTGTCGGTCAGCGCATGTTGCATGTGCACAGATTGATAAATAAGAAAATAATAACTACAACATGTCCCTGAATGAATGTTACAAACTTCGTGAGGTGACTCCCGATGCAATACGAGACACTGGATTTGTTTGTGTGTACGTGTTGAATTCAAGCATTAAAACCAGAGGAAAGCAAGTGGTTTGAATGTTATTTTTTACCATCAGTCTCCCGCCTTCCGAGCGCTTCTTTTACCCATTTGAGGCCGAGAAACGGGGAAGCGACAAGGGTGACACTGCTACGCGCATCATCAAGTGCGCTGTATCCGCTAAGCGCAGGGCTCGGAACTGGCGTGCAGCGTTCTCGTCTCTTCTGCGTGTACCTATGGGTACTGCACGGGACGTCTCTTACCACGTGGCTTGTGGCTAACATTATAGCAGTGTAATCTAACAGAATTAGAGTTATGGCCTTCCTTGCACCAACCTCTTGTGCCACAGACAGCCCTGGACTTCAGGCTGAAGAGCACACGCGAGATAGTTCACATGTGCACGCTCCAGTTAATACGTTCATTATTCAGTGCTGTATGTTGATACGTAATTTAATATCCTGTGGATTTTTTTTTTTTTTGTTTTAGGAATTGAATTAATGGGTAAAGTCGTTTCTTGTGCAGGTACTGAGAGATGAGAGACTGAAGCAGGCCATCGAGGCTGCTGCGCAAGAAGATCTGAAGGAGGCCAAAAAGAGCAGTGACGAAGACCTGAACGCACTGCGGAGCTACCACAGTAATAGGGCTCGTAAGGTCCTCGAGAATATGCGCTCCACGATGTCAAACTTTTTGCTCAAGTAAGTTACATACCTCTACAAGAATTCATTTTTAAATTTTCTAGATTTTTTTAGTTTAAGCTAAATCTTAAAATCTAGACAAAAATTTTTATTCTCCAGGTGTACATTGCCAGGCTGTTTATTGCCTCAACATATACATAAGAGGGAATGCTAACATATTATAATTTTAACATGTAGAAGTTTACTACAGGAATATTTTATAAATAACCAGAGAGAAATAAGAATGTTCATATACATTTAAGATATTATCAACAAAGCCTTTGTTGACTAACCTAGAAATCATTAGGTAGTAGATAATTGCTGGATAAATAGATGAAACAATATATATGTATTTTTTTCATTTCAATTTATTACAAACCTTGTGCACCTCAGGAATTGTGAACTGCAATTTTTTTTGTATATGTGCATTTTTTTGTCTGTTGATGGTGAATTCCATAATCTTTCACATTCCTTTACTTAGCTTTTGCAGTACATTTACAGTTTAATACTTGCTAAGCAATGTTTGATTTTCAATCATTATAGATGAAGTTTATGAATTATGTAAACAGAAGAAAGAGGTTTCAAAACTTAGACGTTTGTATTCACATGTCTAGCATAACAGGATGTGAGATAAACTGTTGTACTGTTAAACGCTACAACTGCTGGTGGGTGAATTTGCGTGGTGCGTCCGGCGAGGGGAGAGGTAACTGAGCGCGCAGCCTGATGCCGCGCTACGAACATCGGTCTCCATATAATCAGCTGCGTGTTTGCCAGTGTGTGCCAAATATTTTTGTAACAGTTTGTACCCAGCCAGGTAGTCACGGACATCAGCTACTACCGCCAGCTGGGCCGTGTCAGAGGACCAAGCGCGTGCACCTAGGGAGGCGGGCCGCCAGCACTCGCGGGGGCTTGCAGTGTACGGTGCCGTCCCACACAGGATGTTGTTGCAGACTGACGTCGTGGGTGCTGTACAAGCTGCTGCCTTGCTTCCTGAGCTCGGTGGTGGCGCACCCCGCCCACATCCACATGCTGAGGAAGGCCAGCGAAAGCAGCCTGCCCCTCGTGTTCCTGCCACTGCACCGCAGCCACCTCGACTACATTCTCATCTCCTTCATCCTGCTGAACAACAACATCCGACCTCCGCTGGTCGCTGCCGGGGACAACCTGCGCATCCCTTTCTTTGGGTGAGCTCCCGCTACATCTGCTAGTAATAGCTAGGGTTGCCATATTTTGAAGACATCAAACTATTAGATAGCTATGATTGATGTTATTTTAGAGACCCTTTATACATATAAACTATGAGAGATAGTCACGGAAGTGCTTACAAGCGAAGTCTATTGAATCGCATCTGACAATAAAAATCCGACATTTCATCAAATTAAGAGATCCGCTTGGACAGAAATTTTAAACCCTAAAAAAGAGGACATGTGCAACATATTGCAACCCTGTACTGGCTCTCATTTGATTCTGAATTGAAGAACCAACATTTTGAACTAGGTATTAATTCTGATTCTTAAATGCTATGTTCTAACAATTTTTACTTATTAGTGATGTAAGGAAGCACATGTGATACTTGTAGAGAATGTTAAACATTCTATGCTTCAAAATGATTGTATGTGAGAACCAGTGTAAAATGTTGTAAACAGTAATGAGTTACAAACCCACACACTAGGGATGGGTTGTTTCCAGGTACCGGTTTTCTCTGTTCTGTGGGTTCTCGACGTTTAGAACTCAGACCAAGAATCGTATGTCAAAATCTCAATTGTAGTACTACTGTAACAGTAAACACGCTATTTATACAAAGATATGCGTGAGGCTGGAAACAAATTACCTACCACCATGTTGTTATTGGTTAATAAGTAGTAAGTTTTAATGTTTTCTAGTTTAAAATTAGTAAACTTCTCAAGCTAAGACTGCTGTGAGTGCGCAACGCGCCTTTAATGGTCAAGGTCAATGTCCCCACTCCCACCCTGTCTGCTTTTCCGGCACGTGACGCACATATTTCCGTATCACTTCTGCCCGTGCTACATCAAATAGCGCAAGAACTTATTTGGTTACCTTGTACATGAAAACAAATGTGAAATGTTGGCAGAATAAATTTTGTAAGTTCTTCATAGATATTCAGAATTTATTATTTAGTGTACACTCCACCTACATCACATATTTTTTTGTATGTGCTTAAAGGAAATATTTTATAAATACATATTATTATACTGTACGGCCATTGATATACTGTGTACCATATGAGAAGGCCACATTCTTGACAGTTGACAATCGCTGTGTCTTTTCGTTTATGTAACCATTCGCCATCAACAGGCGTGTCAAGAATAGGCTTTGATGTGGCGAGTCAGCGCGTCCAGGAGGTGCTGCTACGTGTGGCAATTGGTGAACTGCTTGGGTGGCGCTGCATTCGTAAACGGAGCTTGTGGACGTGTGTAGGGTCGTTCGTAAACGCGGTACACAAAATATTTGTTACTTTAAAAATTATACAGAGCTCGCGGGAAAATAAAACCATTTGTATATGCGCCTAAATACGTTATTTTAAACAACAATACTATAATATGTTTCTGGGTGTAGTTCGGGATATGGATAACAGATGGCATGGAATGGCATATTGCAACAGATGGTGCGCTTTTAACTCACAAGATGGCAGCACCTGGTTTGAGAGTCTGGAAACTTTGGATTTTTTCATCACATTTGGATACGTATCGTTTTATTGTGCATCTCATTTTGAACACCTATACATTACTATTTTATCACGAAGTTTCGTTTATAAAACTAAAAACTGCTGTTTTATGACCACGTAAAATAAAATGTGTTAATTAATCTATGAACTCTTTCTTATCCGCGTATCTTCTGCTTGTGTGATGTGCTTCGGCACTGCTCTCAGAATAGCCAACTTAATATTAACTTTTGTTCGTTCGTGCATCAACTGATACAGGATTTTGTAAATGGCAGGTTATTTGTTTTCAATATATTAAGTTGCCACTCACTGACTGTCATAATGTGGCCTTCTTATATGAAATGAACTATAACAAGGTGAGCTCGTCTACAGCTGCATCAAATTAAAGAATACGGCAAGCCTTCCGGGTTATGCGGTGAATGAACACACGCGTAAGCATTGGTTCCAGAAGTTCAGGTCAGGAGATCTGTCCCTTTGTGATGAACCCTGAAGTGGACGGCCGCAGGCCCTAGATGACGAGGTCCTGAAGGCTGTCGTAGAGGAGAGGACAGTAACCAAGCATGTAACGAGCTTCCCAAATGCATCTAGGTGTCTGATGAAACAGTCAAACTTCACCTGCACTGCATAGGGAAGGCATTCCAGTTGAGCAAGTTGGTATCCCACGCACTGTCACAAGCAACGAGTGACGGCATGTTTCTCGTTGCCTTTCTCAGCACTGCAGCGCACACAAATTCGATTGAGTGCTCGCTGGTGACAGAAAGTGGGTCCTGAGTGACACTCCCAAGCGTACCAGACACTGGGCGTCACCACGAGACCCTGTGCCTCACACCTGTGCAGCCACGCCAGGTGGTGCGCTACGAGCTGCTACCATCAGGCAAAACAATCACTGCGGATCTGCGCCAGTTGGAACGTGTCCAACAGGCACTGAAGCAGAAGGAGGCGGCATTGGTTAATTGCAAGTGTGTATTACTTCTTCATGAAAACGACAGGTCTCATGTGGCGTGGGTGGCCAGGGATAAGATATAGCGACTTCACTGGGAGATACTGTCATCCACTGTACTCCCCAGACCTTGCGCCAACAAATTATCACCTCTTCCATTCCCTGGAAAGTTCCGCAAATGAGGCAAATTTGGTGTAAGCACTCTTGCACTTCTGTACGACCAAGACCCTCGATTTACACCGCCAGGGCATTGCACAGTTGGAGGCACGTTGGCAAAATGTGCTGAATGCAGATGGGAATTACTTTGACGACTAATGGCATGTGACATTTGCTGTATACTTCTTTTGTTTCAGACTATCTAAAACTGTGAGAATTTCTTTGGTTACCTTGTATTTATTTTAGTAGTAGTATGACGGACAAATGAAAATACATACGCAAAGTTTCATTGTTATTCAACTAAGTGAACATTTGATTAGTACCAGATATTCACTGAAGTTGGAAATTTAATTTCTTTTAGACTTTAAGCAACTGGCTTTCTTACCAAAGTTAAAAATTAAAGTTTTGATTTCTCATTATTNATTTAATTTCTTTTAGACTTTAAGCAACTGGCTTTCTTACCAAAGTTAAAAATTAAAGTTTTGATTTCTCATTATTATTTTCTCAGTACACTGAATTTTCACACAACTCTAGCTATACAAATACAAAGCGTAATGTGCAAGTTTTGTACGGTGTATGTGTGTGAAGTATTTCCATTGTAGCGGTACCCTTGCATGAGCAGGTCGTTGCTCCTGGGGCTGGGAGCATTCTACATCAAGCGGCGGATGGACCCGGTCCAGGGACGGCGCGACATCGTGTATCGAGCTGCCCTCCACACTTACATGATGGAGAGTCTGCGCGCTGGCCATAACATGGAGTTCTTCATCGAGGGTGGCCGCACGCGCACCGGCAAAACATGCATGCCTAAAGGTAGCTCAGAGTGCTGATCTGATTGTCTCGTATTTGGAATTGTGTACCATGGCTTCACATCACCAAACCCTCTTTTGTCCTATTGGAAAGTTGTTTATTTTGTGGAAAATTTGTACATTGTGAGAATTTTAATACATTCCTTAAAAAGGAAAAAAAAGATACCAGCACATACACTCAAAGGTTGGTACTTGCGAATAGAATCACGTGTAAATGGGACGACACATTTCCATGGACACATAAATAATCATAACATTTCTCTGACTTAACCAACTTCCTCAGATGGTAAAAGATGGATGGCACTTTCTCAGTTTAATCATTTGTTTATGCCTAAATGTGTCTACATCTGAAAGTACCAACATGTGAGGGCGTAAAGAGGGCCTCTACTTACCCTTCTAGAATTTACTACTGTGACTTTCCTGGTGTTAAAATTCAAAGTATAGTTGAGACCCAATTTTACAAGGCCTCGCAGTTTCTGAGAAATGCTTCATAAAATCGATGCCCTAGTAAAAAACTAATTGCATTAAAAGTATATTTTTTTTACATTAAGTCAGTTTTTAGTTGTCTCTAGTGCATAAAAAAAAACATTTTTAAAATGAAAAGTTGATTTATTTCATTACATGGACATCTTCTGAATACTGTAAAAGTATAGCCAGAATTATATAGACAACCTCTCCTTGTCCCAAAAAAAATGTAAACACCAGGTGCAGAGTCGCGTAACGAGTGCAAGGTTCATTTTCAGTAGCTTCTTACGAAACAATGAGACAATTTATTTATGAAATATTAACTTATTTCAGTAGAAAAACATCTTCAAAAAAAAAAAAGGATACCTCAGAACAGTATGTACGACCTCTCCTTGTCCAAAAAGTGAAAACCAGGCGTAGAGTCACTTAGCAAGTATAAAGTCAATTTTCATTACCTTCTTGCAGAAAAATCTAACAATTTATTAATTAAATATTAATTAATTTAAATAGACAGGCATTTATCGAATAAGGCTATACATACTCCATAACGGTATATATGACCCTCCTGACACAAAAAAAATATAAACAACAGGGTTCGAGTCACTTTTAATGAGTGCAAAATCCATTTTCAATCGTTTCTTGCAGAAACATGGAGCTCATTGCATTATCTTTGTGTTTTCATAATGTTCAGGTAGATATTGGATATTGTGCAGCAGTGTATTCATATTGAATTAAGAGTGATACTTACGAAAATTTTCCAAGCGAGATGTGACCTAACTTCAACATAACACAAATGTAACATAGTTTTGACTGCTTGACTGTTGGCACACTGATTCACAGATCATTCTGCTTGTCCTTTAAGAATTGGCAGGAGGAGCCGTGACAACCGCTAACTGATGGAGCCGTCAGTCACTAATTTTTGCAGACCAGTTCATTGCCAACATCTTACAAACACATATTCCTATATGTCCCAAATTTCCTCAACACGACGTTCCAAATACCTAACCCTTCTAGCTCCATCTAGCAGTAGAACATTAGCGAAGGGCATGCTACCTTAAGTTTGCGCGTGCTTTTCAGATTCCCCAAAATTTTTGGGTAGCACCTTGTACGTGNTTCATTGCCAACATCTTACAAACACATATTCCTATATGTCCCAAATTTCCTCAACATGACGTTCCAAATACCTAACCCTTCTAGCTCCATCTAGCAGTAGAACATTAGCAAAGGGCATGCTACCTTAAGTTTGCGCGTGCTTTTCAGATTCCCCAAAATTTTGGGTAGCACCTTGTACGTACAATGAATGAGCATGTAAGAGACTGCCATGGTCGTGAGTGTTGTGTGTCGTAGGAGGTTTGCTGAGCATCATTGTGGACGCCTTCCTGGACGGCACGATAGAGGACGCCCTGCTGGTGCCGGTGAGCGTCAACTACGAGAAGCTGGTGGACGGCAACTTTGTGCGCGAGCAGCTGGGGCAGTACAAACAGATGGAGACTTTCGGGAGTGCCATGAAGGCCATCTGGTCCGTCCTCAACTCCAACTACGGCATCATGAGGATAGACTTCAACCAGCCCTTCTCGCTCAGGGTATGTTACTTTGTCGTGCGTGAACCTATCGCTTGGAATACTGTACCAGTTGCCAGCTACAACTGATCCACGGAATTACAGTCTGCAATGTGAATATTAACACTGTACTTGCATAGATGCGTGTTTTACATAAATCTAAATATTTTAATGAGTCTGCGCTGCAAGTTATCACTGCACCATGCACAGGCAGCAGTCCGACACAACAAAAAGAGAATTCCAAACATTCCTTTCCCCAGTCGCAGGCACCAGCTTTTGGTGCATGGTGGTCTGTAATTGAATTTTTATGATGACGTGTTAGTTTTCAGTCTAGGAACACCTAAATGGAAGTATGGTCTCGAATGTAAGCAGCTGAAAGGCATGAGATAAAGGGTGTTATTAACAAGCACTTTTCATTAAAACGCAATTCCTGGTTCTAGCAATGTTCTCGAACTATTGGGTGTTTGAATGTGTCATCAGTTGAATTGTGGTGGCTAGTAGAAAAAGAATTGTTTTTCTGTGTGCGAGTCGAGCAGGTCTCTTTCTCGTTTGTCTCATTGTGTATGGTATCAAGAGATCTCATGTGCTCATGATGTAATAATCCATGTGAAGGGTAATAGGAATTACAGCTTTTTAGTGTCTTCACCACGATACAGTAGATTCAGTGTTCTTACTGTCGTTGAAAGTACGCCTGACTTAAAAGTGAGTAGTTTCAAGGCCTTGAATTCTGTGTACTGGACCTTGAAAGTCCGTGAATTTCCAAATTTTAAGGGACTATCTCGTATTTCGGCATGTATAGGCTGCATTTGTTTTTACAAAAAAAAAATGACTACAAAAAGTGGGGTGTGGCTTATTTACAGTACGCTTTAGTGTTTTAACTTCTTAAGGATGTCAAAAAAAATAATAACAACAAATGAATCGGTTAGCACTTATGTGTGTTTAAAAAAACAACTTTGGGCATGGGCCACGTGTAGTGTAAACAAACACGCTCGCTTGGAACAGGCGTCAGTAATATAAGTACATTATTGCACGACAGCACGACTCGAAACTCTCATTGACAATAACAGTAACCGATTGAAAACGGCGAACGGAAAGCAATATAAGAGCGAGAAGGGGAGGAAACAAGCGACACGTGGGCGACACTGATAAGTGAAAGTGACAATAAATGGGGAGGGAGGGGTTGTGGCAATGTTCTCGACAGTTTTAATAAAATTTTCGGCAGCTTCAGTTTCTGCAATGGCATATTCCCCCCGTAAATTTTATGTTGTGCAGGTCTGTCCTTGACTTAAACTTGTCGAACCAGCCTTTGCTCGCTTTAAACTCTGGAGCATTAGCAGCTGACTCACCAAGCTGTTTTTTACAATCTTCAAACAAACGATCGTCTAACCACACCTTTAAAGACCGTTCCATCTCTTCCGTCGCTGCACTCCGCCGTTTTGAAATTATCTTAGAAGAAAGATTTCCTGAATTTATAACATAGTCCCTTATGTTGTCTTTACTTTTTACAATGGAACACACAGTGGATTGGCTCAGGTTGAAAGACCGTCCTATAGCTGAAAATGATTTGCCACTTTCCGATTGCGCAATAATTTCAAATTTCATTTGTACGCTATTTACAACATGTTTTCTTTGTTTCTTACCCACTAAGTCTTCATTACTTTCGTTTTTACGTTTCTTATTCATTGCATAGTGAAATATTTAAGTACGTGCACCATCAGATAAATAACAAAAAACAAAAATTGGTTAGAAAATTAACCTTAAAGGAAACTGAACACCATAATAGAAACAACGGAAGTTCTAAACAGGAACGGCATTAATACATAGAATCGCCAGAGCCTAGTAACACGTCAGACCACATACAACTGCAGATGTGCATTAATCTTGTTCAGTTATATCGAAAACCCGGTTACATATATCGAAACCATGCATCTCTAAGTAATATAAGTCAACTTTGCCACAATATTATTTGCGAAGACAACCTACAGAATATAAACTATCCATATATCTTTGATGTTTATGTTTGTCGTGTTGGAGGTCCGCATATGTTTTTTGGTTATGTACGAAAGAACGAAGCAAACATGCGAATGTCGGAATTTATGGTGTAAAAAGCCAATGAATGATGGTGGGAATTATACGAGAGTCGAATGTCCAAAAGCAGAGGATTGCCTGTATTCCGATTCCAAACTAGATTCTGCCAAAGTACTCATAGATTCTCAATTTGATTCTTAATTCTACATATTTTGAAATTTTAATTGTTTTCAGAGTATCTGGAAATAAGATTAAATAGAACAAATTTGATTTGCACTACATTAAAAGTTTTTTTTTTTTCTTTACATAAATTCAAACACATTTATAATTAAGTACATAGTGATAGGTTGTTTACTGTATTTTACTGATTCAAATTCAAAACCCAACTATAGTAATGTATTTTTGGTCTATTCTTGCTACTATGTATTTGTCTTTCTATATTTTTTGCAGTGTGCAGCCATCAAATAAAAATTTATCTAGCTTACCCCTTAAAATTTTTGTATTACAGTGCATAGTTTTCATTGNGTGATAGGTTGTTTACTGTATTTTACTGATTCAAATTCAAAACCCAACTATAGTAATGTATTTTTGGTCTATTCTTGTTACTATGTATTTGTCTTTCTATATTTTTTGCAGTGTGCAGCCATCAAATAAAAATTTCTCTAACTTACCTCTTAAAATTTTTGTATTACAGTACATAGTTGCATACTGCATAGTTTTCATCATATGAATCGACGTGACAATGCCTTCCATAAGACATTAGCCATTTCGCAAGTTATTTCCATCTACAAGAATTACAAATCATAAAACAATACATGAATTACACTTTCTTACAGCGTTTATTTTTTCCTTGTGCGATCTACTTAAGTCCCGTGTTTTTGTACATGCTTCAAAGAAGTATTTCGGAAGCATTGTTGTTTTGTATGACCATTTAAAGTACTGTGCAAGTTTGATTTCATATTTCAAATTGAATTTAAGTGATCGTATGTCAGTATGTGTTTGACAAAGCACACAGAAAAATATGATAAATGTTAAAAATTTTCATTAAGTGTTCAATAGCACTGAGATATCATAAAATAAATTTTTTATTTTGATTTCAGTTTCACAAATTTCAAACATATTTTTAATTTTAATTTCGTGAAGCAAAAAATCACGNTTTTAAATTGAATTTAAGTGATCGTATGTCAGTATGTGTTTGACAAAGCACACAGAAAAATATGATAAATGTTAAAATTTTCATTAAGTGTTCAATAGCACTGAGATATCATAAAATAAATTTTTATTTTGATTTCAGTTTCACAAATTTCAAACATATTTTTCATTTTAATTTCGTGAAGCAAAAAATCACGATCGCACAACCATATTAAAAAGCATCATCAAATGATATGAAACACAATAGTATGTTTCATGACAAACCAAGATTTCTGCATCTGTACATAGCACTATTTGGCAGATTTCAAATTAGTGTTGTGTTTAGCAGTTAAAATATATTTGGTGGTAAAATTGATGCTAAATGGATGTAGAATCGTCACGATAAAATTACATTGTATATATCCTTAGACATTGGTTTTATGTTGAAATGTTAAATATACTTTATTTTAATATTTTAGTTACGCCAAAGAGGTCGTAAAATAACCTGAGTTATTGTTTTCCATCGTATCTTTTATATTTGTAATGAAATTAGTTAGTCTTTCTTAAACATCATAAGAACAGTACAATTTTTAATTTTTTTTTTTTTAGATGATTACATAAAAGGCTGTGCATGTAAAATATTGGAAACTTATTGTTACACTCCATTCACTGTTACTTCCAACTTTTCTGAAGGCCTGCTAAAGTTCTACTTCCAGGGATATTCCTCCGCCTCATATAAAAAAAGCTTAGAAAATTACACCAGAGGACCAGCGCATCCCATTCTTATGCTTTCAGTGTAATAATATTTTGCACAAAAACTATTTCTTACTAGGCGTTACCAACACACCTATTTTGTCACTGTCCTTGTTCGTATTAGTCATAAATGAAAAAAAAATATATAACTTCGTTAAAATAAAAGTTGAAGTAACATTTAATTTGAAATAAGGTACTTTCATTTTAATAGAAGTATGAAAGCGCTTGTGATATGTGACATATTTAGGAAATAACCAAGCACGTCATACATGGTGTGTTTTTCCAAAGGTTTGATTGAAAAAGTGTGAAGGAACCGCGAATAGACTATATACAGTGACGTTCAAATATTAGTAACGTTCGGAAGAAACATATACTGGAAGTACTTGGGCGCACACTGGCGTNTATAACTTCGTTAAAATAAAAGTTGAAGTAACATTTAATTTGAAATAAGGTACTTTCATTTTAATAGAAGTATGAAAACGCTTGTGATATGTGACATATTTAGGAAATAACCAAGCACGTCATACATGGTGTGTTTTTCCAAAGGTTTGATTAAAAAAGTGTGAAGAAACCGCGAATAGACTATATATAGTGATGTTTAAATATTAGTAACGTTCGGAAGAAACATATACTGGAAGAACTTGGGCGAGCTGTGATGTGTGTACCAGTTGATTGTGTGGTCGCAGGAGCTGGTGTGCTCGGCGCGACTGGCCAAGCCGCAGCCCTCGGCAGGGCTGCCCCAGGAGGCGCTCGTCTCCAGGAAGAACCTGCATTCCACCCCCTCCAGCACCTCGCTCTACGGCACTGACGTCGTCGTAGAGGACCAACGGCAGCTGGTCGAGAGCATCGCTCGTCACATCGTATATGGTCAGTTTCCTACTTGACTTACAATTTTTTTTGTTAAAACTATTCAAGAGGTTAAAATATTTTTAATTTTTAGCATATTACGTTCTTTTTTTGTTGTAAATAAGTAATAATAGCGTGAAAAAAGTATGACAACGGAGGTAAATGACTATTTAAAAAAAATGTAAAGTACTATAGGAATTTTTCGTAAAGGTCTCAAAACTGAAATAAATTAATGTGTTAGGCTGCAAATCAAAACAATTACTCATATTATTAGAACAGCATGACAAATACTTCTTGGAAATTTGCTATGCTGTCCCAGGCCACCTGGATTTCAATTTTAGCTATTGAGATAAAATAAAATGATATTTGATGTCATACAGTTAAATACTTCCACGGATAAATCAAATGTTGAATTTCGAGAAAAATGTTAATATGGTAATNTCGAGAGCATCGCTCGTCACATCGTATATGGTCAGTTTCCTACTTGACTTACAATTTTTTTGTTAAAACTATTCAAGAGGTTAAAATATTTTTAATTTTTAGCATATTGCATCCTTTTTTTGTTGTAAATAAGTAATGATAGCCTGAAAAAAGTATGACAATGGAGAAAAATGACTATTAAATAAAAAATGTAAAGTATTGTAGGAATTTTTCGTAAAGGTCTCAAAACTGAAATAAATTAATGTGTTAGGCTGCAAATCAAAACATTTACTCATATTATTAGAATATCATGACAAATACTTCTTGGAAATTTGCTATGCTGTCCCAGGCCACCTGGATTTCAATTTTAGCTTTTGAGATAAAATAAAATGATATTTGATGTCATACAGTTAAATACTTCCACGGATAAATCAAATGTTGAATTTTGAGAAAAATGTTAATATGGTAATCCCGTGTCTTGTGACTTCAAGAAACACTTTAGTTGAGACGTATGCAACAGGTGCCACTATATGTGTGTCATTTGTATTGTTTTAAATAATATTTCAGGGTAATTAAAGTTTTTAAATTCCTGTGTTTTAAATTAGTTGTGTAAAAAAATTTAAAAATACACTGATNAAATGTTAATATGGTAATTCCGTGTCTTGTGACTTCAAGAAACACTTTAGTTGAGACGTATGCAACAGGTGCCACTGTATGTGTGTCATTTGTCAAGAAACACTTTAGTTGAGACGTATGCAACAGGTGCCACTGTATGTGTGTCATTTGTATTGTTTTAAATAATATTTCAGGGTGGTTAAATTTTTTTGATTCCTGTGTTTTAAATTAGCAGTGTAAAAAAATTTAAAAAATACACTGACCGTGGAGCCTTTTAAGTATGGCTGAGGATGCGTTTGGTGTTTCTTAGACTGCACGCAGGCGCAGGCGGTGATGTCAACCAATGCGGTTGCGTTCTTGCTGCTGAACAAGTTTCGGAGCGGAGTCTCGCTGGAACGGCTGGCGGAGGCCCTGAACGAACTTCGCAAAGAGCTGGAGTGGGGCCACCGTGACGTGGGCTTCACCGGAGAATCCGTGGACGTCGTCAACCATGCGGTAAATGCCGGAAGTCATCTGTCCTGGTACTTAATGTTTTGTGTGTTATTGGTAACAATGCCAGTTAGTCAACACATTATAAAAATTATTAAATATTTCTTAACAACAAGTGGCAAAATATCAGGTGCGTGTGGTCTTGTTATTTATTGCACAGTATTTATTTGATTCTCTGTGAAATAAACAAACGGAAATGAAATTAGCAAATATACCTTGGCTGTGATTTCAGATCATTGAAAAACCTGTGAAAGAAAAAATCTGTAATCATGCTATATGTATCCTAATATGACAGATTTTATTCCATTAAAAAGAAATAGGGTTGCCTTATTTTTGCACACTAAATATTTTAAGGTCATTGTTTTGGCTGGAGCAGTAACAAGTGATGGTCAGTGTTTTTTTTTTTTAATAGACATGTGTTTAATTACAGTACAAGTGACATAGCAAAATGTTAAAAACACTTAACAACANGTTTTTTTTTTTTAATAGACATGTGTTTAATTACAGTACAAGTGACATAGCAAAATGTTAAAAACACTTAACAACAAACACCGACTGTCTTTTATAATTAGAATAAATATAAGGATTGGCAAAGAAAGTGTAACTTCCTTGGGTTTTAATGAATTTAAAGTTGACTATTAACTGCAAAGAATTTGGCCGCATAAAATCTTTTGTTAAGTGCCGAGATTAAATAACCCTAACAAACTACATAACAAAATAATTTGTGGGTAAATAAATTTTTCCTGTAGACCAAAGTAAAAATATGTTGATCATGTTATTTCCAGGTGATTCTATATTTTACTATTCTTATATGCGTTAGTTGAGACTGTGTAAAACTTTTATCTGCAGTTCGGGAAATTATTGGTAACTTAATTGCGTTTTTTGATAACAAGAAAGTTTCTCAAAGACATACTTATCCCGTTGAAAATGCCACGAAACGAGCAGCAACTGTGACAGGGAAATCTGTAGTGAAAATGTATCAAATACATGAGGAAATTAGTGTATCAAAACAAACAGATAAAAAGTATGTACACCAGGGTAAAAACAGAAGAGTAGCAGACTGCTGGCCCCCACCAAGGTGAACCGTGTTCAATCCCCAGCCGGGTCACTCCAGATTTTCGCAAGAGAGAATTGTGCCGGACAATGTTGCTGGTCGGCGGGTTTTCTCGGAGACCTCCCATTTCCTGCGCCCTTGCATCCCGGCACTGCTCCATTCTCACCTCACTCTTCACCCTCTTCGGCTCTCAACACCTCTTTAAGAGCTGCCCAGATCTCTCAACTCATGCAGGTAAAGCATCCTGCCTCCACTTGGTATCAGCCTCCTCTCATCCATGATGATCTTACTCCAGTCTGGAACAATGTGGATTTACATTTATTTATGTGTTATAAAATGTACAAAACTAAAAAAAAATAAGCAGTGCTTTTTAAAGTGTTTAATAAACTGTAAGGCCACTATGGACGACAGAGTGTCTGTTGAGATTACTTGTAGCTGTGACGTGACGAGAAGGTCCCATTTATGTGTGTCCTGGTGCAATCATGACTGTCGGTATAAGCCGGCTGTAACTAGAACTGCTAGAACGTACAGCAGAGGCTTTTGTTGAGTGGTTCTCAAACTATGGCTAATGGACCACTGGTGGTTGGTTGTCTGCTAAATTTTGGATTCATTATAAAAATCTATTTTAACTTTTTCGAAATTTAATTCTTTAACTTTTTGTGGTTGCATTTTATTTTAATGAATAGTAAAATTGATAATCCTACGTTTGGTACTTGATGGAATGGTTTGCATTAAGTCAGCAACCTACATGTGGTAAAGGAAGGTTTGAGAACCACTGCTCGTGGGGCAGTCGCCATGGGGACAGCGTGTGAAGCTGGTGATTGGTGCTCAGGTGCAGCTGCTGGGGCCGGGACTGGTGAGGCGCGAGCGGCCGGCTGACGNTGTGTGAAGCTGGTGATTGGTGCTCAGGTGCAGCTGCTGGGGCCGGGACTGGTGAGGCGCGAGCGGCCGGCTGACGGCACGGCGGTCGTCACCATCACTCCCGTCACCATCCTGCCCAACGTCGTGGAACTGTCGTACTACAGCAGTGCTGTTATGTCCCACTATGTGATCGACTCCATCCTGGGTGAGTGAGCCACTCTTTGCTGTTCCTTCCGTGAAGTATCCCTTCTGGTTTTAATCAGTGATGGGTGAGTTTGATTTTTACAGCTTCGAGTGAAATCGAGTCAAATTGTATGAAACTCGAGTCAAGTTGTATGGAAGTTGAGTCGAGTTAAGTAGAGTTCAGCGTAATTTTTTTTTAGTTAAAATCGAGTTTGCCCCATAAATGTAAATGTGTACCTATGTACGTGGGTATAACGCCCACCCCTTATAACTTCCTCCCTCTTATACTCACAGTTTACCAAGGAAAATTTTGGGACTAGTTTCTACCAATAAGAATAATTCTTTGCCAGGGCAAGTGATTCACAGCGCTACTTTTTCCTTCTTAATATTGTTGGAATGGTAATGTCAGATGTGATGCTGATGTAAAAAATAAGATAACTAGTATAGGGGTGGAGTGGAAGGGTAGTTTTCAGGCTTGTCTGTCAGCATGTCCCCAGGTGAGGACAAGCAGTCCACATCTAAAGTTTTTTTTAACACGTGTTTTTAAAACAGTACGTACTTTGATGAGAAAAGTAGTGACAAGTTTACCATTATGTATATGTCTGCTGAAAGTGTGACATACCAGGAGACAAAAGGCTTTTCATTTTTAAATACGGAGCATCCTATAGTTGTACATATTTTTGTAGTGCTGAGACTGTACCTGTCAACCTTGACAAGGGTCTGCTTATCTAATATGTCACCCAGTGTGGGAAAGAGGAAGAGCTTTGCTGGGAAGCATAATGCTTAAGTCAGGAATATAACACCCATTGGATTATTTTATCACAAACATCAACCAAGTGTCAAGGCATGTAGCAGAGTTATTGTTTTCATTCAGGCTCAACTTTAGGTGGTTTAGCAACGGAAAATATTTGATTCGCGAGACTTGAAAAGTAATTGTTAGGTGTGAATATTTGTTGTTTACAACCTGAAAGCACAGGGACTCGACTTGCACGTTCAGTAGCTCGATGTCTGCTGTAAAAAGAACTCGACTCGAGCGACGAGTCAATCTTTGTTGACTCGACTTGATTTTTCGAGGTTCGATCCATCACTATATTTAATACTTATCAGGGAACCAGGAAGAATATTTTCAGACGTGTCAGAACTGGTGACTGTGTAAGTACTTTGTATATTGATCAGAATTAATTTAACCAGTACAGTAAACTACGTTACACGGTTTTTTCCAAAAGGGGGAGAGGAGGATATTGTTAACTGCGCGAGTGCATGAACACAGATACATAATGAATTTCAGTATTGCAGTTGTGTGCACTTAACCATTTCATGGATAAATATTCATTAGGCTTTTTCAACATCTGCAACTTTAGTGAAGCATAGAAACGTATACTGGAGCTATTTACCCAATCAGGAAGAGCTCCGACAATGGTAAAAGGAAGTAAGATGTTGGACATGTCAATCATGTAGCTTTGTGATGTATTTGGTATGTTCATACAGTGGTAAGGAAGGTTGTCATGTTGGCAGTGATGGCGCTGTACCCGACACTGCTGGAGAAGCTGGGCGGAATCACGGAGACCGGGGAGAAGTCGGTGACGGTTGCTCACGAACCCCTCCTCGACCTCTGTCACGAGCTGTTCGACATCCTGCAGTTTGAGTTCATCTTCTGCAAGCCGTGCCAGGACCTGAGCACCCTCGTGGTGGAGGCCATCGATAACCTCAAGGTCAAGGAGATCCTCTGTCTGCCCGATGAGGTATGCTACATGCTTTGCAATCTCCATTTCAGATCTGAGAATGAATAGGGGTAATCGTTTGCATGATAGCTTTGGGGGCTTCGGTTTGTGTGATATCAGCCATTGCAAATGTATTAAATATATTTTTTTCTTTTACAATTTTGGTGTTTTGTAGCACATTTGACATACGGTTATTTTACTGCATGCAGGAATAGATATGTACAGTAGTTCTTGTCGACGTATAGAAAAAGAAATACAGTTGAACCTTGTTGTTACGAGTATCTCGCACTAATTACAGTGTTTTAATGCACCATCATGTAATATTACAGAACTGTGGTTCAGCTATGCAGTTACAAGTCTTACGAGTTGTGAAAATGTGACTTTTTGTTTCACGAAACGAAAACATGTGTTGGAAATTAGTGAAACTGAAGGGGAAATTAAAAATAAGTTCAAGGTAGCTCAGCTGTATCAAGCATTTTAACGAAAATATCAATGTTTTATTAAGTTCTTCGCTGTGTATTGTCAAACAAATATTAGGATATATTAAATTTAATTCAATTTAAAATATGAAATCACACTTGCCCAGTTCCAGCAGTGGTCATATATTACAACAGTACTTCTTAAATACCATTTGCTTTTAGCACATACAAAAGACTTAAGTGGATCACTCAAGGAAGAAATAAATGCACTAATAATAGTTGAAATGTTTCTGTTTCTACAACCATTTCAAATGAATATTGACTAAATGTAATTGTCGAGTAGTAAAATAACTTTACAAATGTGTATTGAGGGCACGTTTTGTTCTGTTTATATTGCGAGTGCAGACACACTTTGTGTGAGATACAACACCGTTGTGCAGTAAATGTTGCACCGTAGCATACCTGTCCAGTCTTCCCTAGTTAGTTTGATCATATCATATGTTTGCAAGCATCGTAAATGCTAAGCACTAATGCAGCACTATATTTGATTGTGAAGTGTTGCTACACAATGGCAGGTGCAAGTAAACATAAGTTAGTAGATATTACTACTGATGTCATGACGGTAATTGAAATTACTAACGCACGTGCCTGTGACCCGGTTTTTAGTGCATCCTGTCATAGGTTGTTTTAAAAAAAAATTTACTATTTATTTTTTGCCATTGTATGGGAGAGTAAGCATGCTTGCTGATATTCATTGTATTCTCGTGTCATGTTTATATATAAAATCTTAATATAATAAACAACTGAACTTTTCTATAATTGATAACAAATATATACCAAGTATATTTTCTGCCAGCATATGAAATATCTAGCACATGCACACCATTATATTTCATTTCACTCCTTATCCGCACACACTATTTAAATAATCGTTGGTTCTGTTTTTGTACAGTCTTATGCATATTAGCATCTGTAGTTCCATCTTAACAAGTACTTGTAATTATGACAGTGTTTCACGCTGTTACAATGTTTTGTTAGATTGTGATCCTATTGTACTTTGTATGGAACTCTGCACCATCTTAGTAATACAACTGATTAGATAAGCACCTCAAATATTTATGAACCATGTGGAAATTTGTACTCACCCTAGGAATTGACTCATGATTTCTACCAGAATAGGGGCCACGGTGGCTGAGCGGTTAGACTGCTCGCCTCCCACTAAGGCGGACTGGGTTCAGTCCCTGGCGGTTCACTCTGGATTTTCGCAAGTGGAAATCGTGCCAGACGATGTCACTGGTCGGCTGGTTTTCTCTGGAATCTTCCGTTTCTCCCACCCCTTCATTCCGGCACTGCTCCATACACACCTTGTTTCACCCTCATCGGCTCTCAAGACATTGATGTTAAAAGCCGTCCAAATCTCTCCTTCGCACTCTCACGGTCGGTGATGACTATGCGGCTGGACGGTGGTCTTGAATGGGGGCTCAAATATGGAAGTGGAGGAGCTGGCCAGCCAAGGCAACCAGTCGTACCCGATTACTCCAACCTGCGACAGTTCAGCACGGTGAATGGAGTGAATTGGCTGGGCTGGTGGACTAGCCGCCTTGTGGATTGAGTATCTAGTGGTTGGGGTTTTGCTGTACTGTAAAACAGGTGTACAGTATGGGTGGCCATGTAATGGGTGTGTTCGCAAAGTACGTGCACCCAGTTAAGGGAGCCCGCTATCCTTCTCTAGGTTTGGAAAATTGGGTTGTAATGATTCAGTCTCCTGCTTTTTCCTGGTGAGCGAATGTCTACGGGTAATACAAGTCACAGTCACCTTAGAATCAGTACTCGGAGGTTCAATAGAAAATATTTTTATTCCCGTGAGGAAATAGACACGGTGGGCCATACTACCTCCTAACTAATCAGGAACTGAAACGGAAGTAGACTACGAATACCAGGTGAAGGGTACCTGGGTCTAAGTTAGACAAGAGCAGATGCAGTTAGGTAGCTATAGTACTAACTAACCCTAACTAACTCGATGATGTCAAGAAGAGACTTAGGTGGCACTACCAGAAGGGTAGTGCGTTGTTGAAGGGGGTTGAAGACTTCTTCAGGTGTTGCTGGTGAAAGTTTTGAAGAGCTTCGGGTAGGTTGCGAAGATGACTGAGTTGGCAGAGAACTCCAGCACTGGAAGTGGTGGAGCGAGCTGCTGAGAATGAACTGCCGTTCTGCGGCGGTGCACGGAAATATATTCCATCTGCCCGCTGGCTCTTTGAGGGGTGGAGCTGTGCTCTCGGGGTGCCAGCTCGGTCCATGGCGAAAGCAGGTGTCTCTGTCATGCGGGGTTGCATTGATCGCGAGAGCTCAGGCGCTTAGATGGCTTCTATCACACGTGGGGGGTTGGCATGACATAAGGGCGAAACAAACTTGGCTGACGTGTCCGTGAGTGCCCCGCGTCTAGGGGCGTGCCGGTAGCAAATAATTTCAGGGTTCAAACCCCGCTTGTTGGGGTGACGTGATGACACATGACGATGAGGCAAAATCGTGTTTAAATAATTGTCAGTATGTGTCACGCTTCAGCTGTGACTCTAATCTGAATATCCAGCGTATTATTAACTGAGTCATGAATACCTTTTAAGTTAAAGTGAATAGATTTACTGGATTCATCAGGTAGTTGTGTGATGCTAACAGGAAATCCTGACAGACCAGGAGCTGTGGAGTCAGAGGTATGCGAAGAACCTCGACAACGAGTACGGCAGCTCAGATGAGGACGAGGGTGGCTTCAAGTTGCCGGATTACAACGTAAGTTGCTGTCACATATCTTCCTTTAAGGGTTTTTCTACCTGCGGCTACAGTGTTTACCTAAATGCAAGACTAGGTTTATCCCTTGTTGCAAGTATAAAATTCTCAAATTCATCTTCCATTCGAGAATCCCATTCAAATGTACTATTTTGACAGCCATTTCCAATGCACTATTTACGTCAGTGCAGCGCTGTGTGTGGCTACCTAAGTCACTAAATGATTTGTATATAACGTTTTTCACCAGATAAATAAAAATAAAATTTACGTGCACATAAATACAAAAAACACGCGATGTGCATGGAACAAAAAATTGGCACACCCAGTAAGCATCCATGCTTTGTTTTGGTTGATTACAATACAGACCCATGTAGAATGAAAGATGTGAAATCTGAACTAGTAGTAAAATATTTAGGAGCGTAGTGTGCACATTGATTACCACAGTACACTATTTCCCCCACTATGCTGAGTGCACAGCAACAACCGTCTAGTATCCACAAAGTGTTGCACGGGTTTTACAGTGTATATTAAACCTCAAAAGAAAAATCATTTGGCCAGAAAAGTGGTTTTTTTTTTTTTGTTGTTGAAGTCAGCTGATTCAATCATGTTAAAAAGTGAAGATCAAGTTCTTTTGTAAAAAAAATGTGTTGGGCATACTATGATGTTAATTTTAAGTTTATGGTGGTTAGACATGCCGAAGCGAGTAACAGCAGTGCTGCTTCAAGACACTTCGGCATAGCTGAAGTGAATGTGTGACGGTAGAGGTGTTTGAAAGAGCATTTTAAAAATGTGATCTTAACTTGCAAAGCTTTCAGTAGGTCTAAAAATGTATTTGCAGTGACATTGAAAAAACTTTAGTGAACTGTGTTTGCCGAAAACTTAAGGAACCACTGTGGTTATCAAAAAAATGTAATTCATTATTTCTTGCGATACCAAAAATTTATTTTCCAGCCAATAATATATTTTTTTAATTCCCAGTAAAGGTTAAATTTAGGGCTCGTATTGCATTTGGGTAAGTACAATATTTTGTGTGTTTGTGGCATTGAAACACGTGATCTCTTAAGGCAGATTCTTGCTCACCCACTACATTACCTCATCACCTCTACGCACAGTGCGCTCAACTGGCGTGCTTTTTTTCCATGGATGTCTCACCTGAACGTGACTCTAAGTGGTGACCCTACGTTTTTATAGCACGCTAATAAAGATAAAAGTATGATGCACGCCTAAAGACAACTCTAAAGTTTCTGTGTAAAATATTTAGAAGCTAAAACCAATTTCGAAAACGCACATTTTTAGCCATTTTCACACCACAACTCTCTCAAGACCTCGCTGTTAAGAGCCGCTCAGATATCTTCACCCTCTTCATGTCACAAAAAATAAACCCTGGAATTCAAATGAGAACTTGAAACTTGTCTGTGGCCACAAAATGTTTCTTAAATGCTTTTTGTATTCAGACAGTACTACAAAATAATCAACCATTGTTTAATCATGTGTTTTCTGCAACGTACTNCCACGTACTACATGCAGCAGCCACGCAGAACCCTTAATACTGAGAATTATTTGGTTCATCATCAATTGTGTTAGCTGGACGTACAGCTCTTGACCAGTTTCAGAATTTGTGGTAAGCAAAAGGTATTCATGCACGAGAGCCGAGGGAAATAAATTGATGAACATTACATGAACAATAATAGTTGTGTCGGCCGGTCGTAGGTGGTGATCGGCAGTGAATCGGCTGCATACCTGGAGTTCCTACACTGCGTGCTGCGGCCATTGATGGACACCTACGTGGTGACAGGCCTGTCGCTGGGCCGCCTCGTTGGCCGTCAGCTGACGGAGCGGGACCTGCTACTGGACATCCTGGCCGAGATGAAGACTCAGCTGGATGCTGGCTTCAACACTTATGGTATGCATTCACTCTCTTATCCTGTGTCCAATGTAATGTGTTTTATTGCCTATTGGAGTAGATATTTTTCTCTCTCTCTCTCTCTCTCCCTCCCCCCTCTCTATCTCTATATCTATCTATATCTCTATATATCTATCTCTATCTATATTTATCTCTCTCTCTATCTATATATCTATCTCTCTATCTCTATATATCTATATCTATCTCTATTTATCTCTCTCTCTATCTATATATCTCTCTCTATCTCTCTATCTATATCTCTATCTCTATATCTCTCTCTCTCTCTCTCTCTATCTCTCTCGTTATTTTACACATTTGAGGCCTCAAAACGTGTGAGCTCTAAGGCGGACTCTTTCTAACTGACCACTTACCTCATCACCTCTATTCACAAGGCGTTCAACTTGCATGCAGTCTTTCTGTCTACAACTTGCCTGAACTTGATGTTATATTTCTATGGCAAGCTAATACAGATAAAAGTAGGGTGTGTGTCTATAAAGACAACTGTTAAGGTTTTTGTACAGATAATTTTGCAGTTAAAACTTATTCTGAAAACACCCTATTTTAGCCATTTTATACCCAAAATAAAATAATCCTTGGAGTTGGAATCATAAGTTTAAAACTTTTCTTTGGGCACAAAACATATTTTAAATGCTTTTCGTGAGTAGACACCACTACAAAATATCCAACCCTTTTTTAATCACATGTTTTCTGGTAACTTCTGTACACTTCATTCACCAGTCAGGCAGAGTCCTTAAGAAATGTATGTGATCTGTAATACAGTAGAATAAAAGTATGTACCTTATTGACGTGACCACGTGCATAGTTCGAGTAACAGAAATGCGAGAGAATGACATGTGGATGTGATGTGCGGCAGGGGAAAGCATGAGCGTGGACCCGGTGAAGAACGCGCTGAAGCTGTTCGAGTGCTGGGGCGTGCTTCAGTGCCACACGCACGGCTCCGTCAAGCTCTACTACCTCCACCAGGACTACGACAGCGACGAGCAGGTGGCGCACGTCTTCCGCAAGCTCAGCAGGTTCAAGTACGCTGCTCGCCGCCCGCTGTGATCCCGTCTGGCCGCCCGCGGTGGCTTGGGGGCTCCCACGCGCACCCTTCTGCCCACGTGGCGACGGAGTCGAGTTCTCCGACGGTCCAGCTCTGTGCCGTGGTAGTTGAAAGTATCGGTGTGGCAGCAGACTTCACGCTCGTGAACTTCAGAGTTGAGCAGCGGTAGAAACAGCGTGTCTCAACGTCTTTAGTTTCTTTTTTCACGTTCAATGGTTAAGTGGTTCAACAGCACCACTTAGTTCAAGAGCAAATCCAAAAATTTTTTTGAAAGCAGCGGGAAGTGGTTTGATTTTGAGTATGGTGTAAGTTTGAATTTTTTGTTTACAAACTAAAAATGAAGATGGACTGATACACTGTATTATTATTGACACAGAAAATTGCAATTTTTATTTTAACGATAGCCTGATAGACGTTATAACAACATTGTAATTGGAAGAGAGGTAACTGCAGCGTGTATTTTCCCCCCCTTCTCATCAATATGCCACCGAGTTGATTTAATTCTAGCCACGGATAGCAAGAATGAAAGTTGTACGTAATGTAGCTACGAATTAGTGTGTGTGGATTTGTTGGCGAGTGCTAGAATTTCTTATTGGCATCATACTTTCAACTACCACAATACAGGAAAAACTCAATACGATAGCCAAGAACTAACACAAGACGATCAGTCCCTGTTGAAACGTGCGAACTTTATCACCGACAACTGATTATTTGCAGCTACAGTTGGATGCATTTTGTCTTCAGCAAAGGACAGGCGCACCAGCCAATATTTCCAGTAATGTGTGTGAGCCGCCTTGGATACAGAGGTTGGATGGGAATCTGCAGTCGTAGGTGGTGTGGAAAATGAAGAGACCATGGTTCCTGTGTATTCCCCTCTCCCCTCCAACACGCAACCAAGCTGGTGTACAAGTTTGTAGTTATTATTTTTATATTAAAAAAAAAAGACATTAGTTTTAAATAAATAAAACTTGTGCTGTGTGAATATGTGGAGTTGCTGTATTGTGACCCTATTCCTTTCTGCACCTCACGCATACTTGGCGAAAAGTTTCTAATGCACCATAGTCCCATAACACCATAGTCCCATAAATTAACTGTAGTTTTTTTTTTTCCATCACAGTTATCTTCAACAAATTTTTTTGCTTTATTCCGTAAGGTTAACGGTTACGGAATTATTTGGAACCGATTTATTGGCATTTGCATATAGAAATGTCTGTGGGCATTTTTTCCACTGTGTGCATTCTTCTTCAGGTTATTTTGCGTATGAATGTAATGATGTGTATAATGAAATCAAAACCGTTGAACATTTGATAATTCAATAAGTGGGGGAGACGTGTGTTTATAATAAAGAATGCCATTAATGCCACTTTTTTTTTTTTGTGATGTATCATGACTTGATATGTGATGAACGTTGTCAGCAATCTTTGCGCTTGTGCATAAACAAGCTAGGTATTTCTTTCTTCTCATATGTGAATGTTTGTGTATTTGTTGTTTATATCTGTTTTAGACTTTTTATGTACCGATGTACAAAATTTTATGAAATATTTTCATTACAGAAATGCACTTTTTTAGAAGGTTTGCAAGTCTACCTAATGCAACATTTAAATAATAATAATAATAATAAATGTTGTTAAAAGGTGTTAGAAAGATGTAGACACTGCACAACAATACTCAACTGTTGCTGCTGATCAACAAGAGAAGCAAATGTCACAGCAAACAAGCCCAGTGATGTATACTGAACATATGCTGAAAACTTGACATATGTTTCAATCAAGATTTGGTAATGAATACTAAAAAAGTTAAGTACAACTCTTATCATATCTACATTAACTTAGAACAGACATGTTCTCAGAAGAAAGATTGCATAAAGGAGAGATGGGTGAGTTAAGAATGAGAGATTAGTAAGATTGCTGGCGTAGCAAGGTGTTTATCAGAAATATAAATACCTGTGGGTATTTAAAATGTGTGTGTCTGGTCCATGGTAGAAAACCAAAGAGAGACAAAATACCCTCCAAAACGAGGTGTGTGGAACCGAAACACACCAGAAAAGCTATATTGATTCTGCAACTGCCTTCTTCCGACCACAAAGAATACTTGTTCTTGTCTCTTTGTACGTCTTAGCACAAGGAGTGCTCAACTAGTTCACGTTTGAAAACTGTACCACAAGGGGTTTTGCCTATATTTAAATTTCCATTTTATGTAGTTATTTTTGTTATAAAATTACAAAAATAAACACAGTGATTTACAACAAACATTTTGTTTGCGCTGGTGCACAAAATGAATATTCTTTAACTCTTAGGGACGGCACAGATTTACCGGCACTGGAGACAAGGTTGAAGTGAGCTGCCAATATTCTCCACTGCAGCGATCTGCAGCAATATCAATTGTGTTGATCTTTGCATTTACTTACTTACCTTCATCATGTTGGTCCTGGCTATGCTGGAAACGATTACTGCACTCTGCAAAGCTTGTTATTGATTGGCCGTCGGCCAATTGAGTCTCGTGTTGACTGTGTACCAATTAATTTATTGCGGTGGACGTAACAGGTGTTACATCCCACCGTGTTCATTTAAGAAATTATGAAAAATAGCAGTTTTATTCTTGCTAATTGAAATGTTGACTAATTGTAATTTTTTAACTCACATTCCAATAAAATTCAATGAAATACTAAACCATGAAAGTGTGAGATTCGTCTTCAAGAGCAAAGGAATATCCATATAAATGTAGCACCGAGTATATACGTGCATACTCCTCAAAGGGTTAAAAACCTGAACATTCATCAAAATCAAGGATATACTATACTGTATATTTGCATAAGCCTTATATCAATATATTTATGTACGTTGTGTGACTTAGCTAAGGTTGCAAGTAGGCCTCTAGGCTACCAAAAATATATAAAAGGACAGAAATTCAAGTACTCACAATGTCGTACTTGTCGACAGGCACACACAAGCAAAGGACAACACATTTTCCACGTGGTTGTGCGATCACGACGTTTCGCTGACTAGGCCAGCTTCATCAGACGCTGGAGAGGTAAGTGACGAAGTGGGTTGCAGCGCAGCAGGCGGTAACAGCTGGGCAAACCACTCTGGCTTGGAAGACGTGTATGGCATAACGGTTCTTCTTAAGAGGGGGCAGAGGCTGTGGCGATGCTAGATGAGTAAATAACGTTGCTCATGGTGCATCAAAGTACACTGGAGAGTAAAAAAAACTGGCATAGGCGTGCATATGCAAATAACAGAGGTATGCAACCAATCAGAGTAACGTGATGCGGTCGGCAGCGCCTATATAAGACAAGCGTATGGCAAGGTTGCTAGATCAGTTTCTGCTGCTACAATGGCAGGTTATCAAGATTTAAGTGAGTTTGAACGTGGTGTTATAGTCAGCGCACGAAAGATGGGACATAGCATCTCCGAGGTAGCGATAACATTTGGATTTTGGCGTACGACCATTTCACGAGTGTACCGTGAATATCGGGAATCCGGTAAAACATAAAATCTTTGACATCCCTGCGGTTGGAAAAAGACCGTGAAAGAACGGGGCAAACGACGAGTGACGAGAATCATTATACGTGATAGACGTGCAACCCTTTCTCGAATTGGCGCAGATTTCAATGCTGGGGCATCAACAAGTGCCAGTGTGCGAACTCTTCAACGGACCATCATTGATATGGGCTTTCGGAGCCAAAGGCCCATTCGTGTAAAGTTGTTGACTGCACGACACAAAGCTTTACGCCTCACCTGGGGCCGTCAACACCGCCATTGGACTGTTGATGACTGGAAACACGTTGCCTGGTCTGACGAGTCTCGTTTTCAATTATATCGGGCGGGATGTGTACGAGTATGGAGACATCCTCATGAATCCATGGACCCTGCATATCAACAGGGGACTGTTCAAGCTGGTGGAGGCTCTGTCATGGTATGAGGCGTGTGCAGTTGGCGTGAAATGGGACCCCTGATACGTATAGATAGGACTCTGACAGGTGACAGATACGTAAGCATCCTGTTCGATCACCTGCACTCATTCATGTCCATTGTGCATTCCGACGGACGTGGACAGTTCCAGCAGGACAATGCGACACCTCACACGTCGAGAGTTGCTACAGAGTGGCTCCAGGAACACTCTTCTGACTTTAGACACTTCCATGGGCCACCTAAACCACCAGACATGAACATTATTGAGCATATCTGGGATGCCTTGCAAGGTGCTGTTCAGAAGAGATCTCCACCGCCTCGCACTCCTATGGATTTGTGGACTGCCCTGCAGGATTCATGGTGTGAATTGCCTCCTGCATACCTTCAGACATTAGTCGAGTCTATGCCACGTCGTCTTGCGGCACTTCTGGGTGCTCGCGGGGGCCCTACACGATATTAGGCAGGTGTACCAATTTTTTTGGCTTTTCAGTGTATCATATACTGTGTATATATGACTAAAATAATTGAATGAGAATAGCAAAATTGTAAAAGCAGATGTAAAAATAGTTTTATTTTCAGGATTGAATGATTTTTCACTATAAAACCATATCAAAGCCATTCAAGTGAAAAAAAAAAAAANATAGTTTTATTTTCAGGATTGAATGATTTTTCACTATAAAACCATATCAAAGCCATTCAAGTGAAAAAAAAAAAAAATCCACAGTCTAGGAATTTCAACATGGGTTAGGGAAAAAACTTAAAACCCTAAGAAGTTACTTNGAAAAAAAAAAAAATCCACAGTCTAGGAATTTCAACATGGGTTAGGGAAAAAACTTAAAACCCTAAGAAGTTACTTTTTACCTATCGTAATGCTCTGTGTTATCTTGGTTCAAATTTAATGTTTACTCTTATTTATAAAGTTGCATAAATGTTAAAAAAAATTCTTATGCCGCTATGCACGTAAGGATGAATGACCTGTTAACTGATCCACAAGTCTAAATAATATTATTTGTTTTACAATACCACAGTAAAATTTTGGCTCTAAAAATGCATCGTCTCAGTAATGAAGTTTCAATCTATGTGTCTTCAATAATAAAACCAATAACACCGAAATCTTCCTTATGATAACACCACAAATTNATGAAGTTTCAATCTATGTGTCTTCAATAATAAAACCAATAACACCGAAATCTTCCTTATGATAACACCACAAATTGTTGCCCCTACATATAACACACTCCATTTGCCAGGGAATTAAAACCCTTATCTCCCCCACCTCACGCTGTATGCCCTTATTGTCATCCAGTGCCGTGTTGACTCCTACAGAACACCCACTATTCTGCATTAACTCTCTCTTCTCCCTGTAAAATGTCAAGACTATTACCNATGAAGTTTCAATCTATGTGTCTTCAATAATAAAACCAATAACACCGAAATCTTCCTTATGATAACACCACAAATTTTTGCCCCTACATATAACACACTCCATTTGCCAGGGAATTAAAACCCTTATCTCCCCCACCTCACGCTGTATGCCCTTATTGTCATCCAGTGCAGTGTTGACTCCTACAGAACACCCACTATTCTGCATTAACTCTCTCTTCTCCCTGTAAAATGTCAAGACTATTACCNAGTGTTGACTCCTACAGAACACCCACTATTCTGCATTAACTCTCTCTTCTCCCTGTAAAATGTCAAGACTATTACCTATTTATATTTCACATTGCATTCAGTTTGCTTTAACCACCACTGAATGATTGACATAATACATTTGAACTAGGTTATTTTGTTCTCCACCTATTAAGAATTCAGTATTTATGTGCTATTTTATTTAACAAAGCTTCTCAAGATTTTTTTTTTATAGTTATTAAGTGTGTCTGTAGTTTGTACACTTGTGTTAGTTGTTTTGGCATTGCTCTAGAAGTTTGCTATCTCTATGTCAGGGTGCAAATTTCAAATTGAGAGAACATTTTCAAAATTACTTATTATGGGTTTTTTTTTTAATAAGTCATCTTTGGTTCCCTTTAATGTTAAAGGATGTGTTGCAATCCAATTGTAGAATCTGTTTGAGAAATGTGTGCCGTCAAGTAATTGGGATGTACCATAGAAAAAAATGTTAATTTTAAGTGTAGAGGAATGTGGGTCAGGAGCAGTTGAGTTGAGAGGTTTGGGCGGCTCTTAACAACGAAGTCTTGAGAGCCGATGAGGGTGAAATGAAGTGATAATGGAGCATCGTTGGAATGCAAGGGTGGGAGAACCCAGAGAAAATCCGCCGACCAGCAGCATCATCCGGCACGATTCCCACTTGCGAAAATTCAGGAGTGAGCTGGCCGGGGATCGGACCTGGTTCACCTTGGTGGAAGGTGAGCAGGCTAACCGCTCAGCCACCGCGGCCCCTTGTCAAGAGAAGAGACCCCAGAAACACTTACAGCTGAGGAAATTGTAAGTGGAAAATGCATCATCGCTGAAGTCTGCATTGTGATGGCGGCGATGCTTATCGTTGTATGTGGAACACCTCTCAGCACGTTTGTGCTCCTACCAGCGGACATTTTATCTGTTTTCACCAGCACGGAGTGATACTTAGTAATTTTGATCTGTTGGAACAATGTAAACTTGGTTGCCCTTGCAAATACAGTAGAACCCTGTTATAACACATTTCTCAAGGGCCCCAAGAAATGTCAGCCTTAAAATAAGGGAAAACTTTATAAGGTAACCTTTTATTGAAAAACATGTTTGTGGACCAAGAGAAGGCAGCTAATCAAGCAGGAAAATGTTATAAGAGAGGAAGTTTTAACACAGTTCCACTATATATTAAGTGAGCTGAGGCCTTACAACTGTTTCCAAGCAGTCCATTTATTTACATGCCTTTTAGACAAGCAAAATTAAAAAAAAAAAAAACATGTTTTTTTTTTTTAATCAATTTGAATTTAATGTATTTGAATACTACAATATCCGACCTACTCAACGCTTATTTCACTCCATTAAAAGCTTTACCTTACACAGTCTTAAAAATTTCCTGTGATTTCTTTAGTGTTCAGTTTTGCGTGTTGCATGCATGCACATTTTGCTTTATTGAAACGGGTTATTGTGCAATTGTTTGTTGGTCGTCATTGAAAGCATTTCTGTTTACGTCCTGTGTTGAATGTTAGTTGTATTGCGTTACCTGTTTTCAATAGGTTTTATGTCCATGTCGCTCAACATAATTAATTTTCACGCCTCACCCAACACAACCGTAATAGTCCAACTTAATAGATTAACAACACACACATCATCATCATTATCTTCATCACCACAGTACTGAATTGTAGAATGAACGCATAGTGCATCCCTGCGACCTGAATGCCACGCCATTGGGTTGGGTAGAAGAAGCAG
>NQII01001107.1:334532-377015 GCA_002778355.1 Clitarchus hookeri | reverse complement strand
CAGACATATTTTGCTCCTATCCGTGCAAATTCCAGACCTGTGATATGTTCAGCACCGCCAAATGCCCAGAAGGCTACTACTGGACTAGATTGCACCAAGTTTATCCCGGTACAGTCTCTCCCCTTTAATTGCGATGGGGGGGGAGGGGGGCTTCGAATTGGTCTGCTTGCTGAAGACACTACTTCGTAGAGGTGGGGCGTCAACCATGGCAATACTGTATTCAAATATACTAATGACCCAGCTTTGAACAATTGGATTAGCCATTTATGAAGTGAGAACAAGAATTATGATGCCTGTAATTATTCTGCAAGACTTGGTAACAATGACCACACAAATTATCATAGTTATAATAAACTGTCAAATCATCAACATAGTCCGTTTACAAATGCGAACATGGAATGCATCACTTAATCTCCGTTATCGCCATAATATTTTAACATAAATATACAGATCATCTTGCTTCTTGAATTTGTACTTTCACTCGTATAGTTTTATACATCACCGGTGTTCTTAGCGAATTGGACACTACTGTTTCCTAGGAGCACTGCTGAACCTGTCCTCACAGTTGTTGCGCAGTTTCAATGCCTGCAGCCTCCGCTGCAACTCTGTCAGCTGCAACAAAAATGAGACGAGTTACAAGGTGCAATGGGATATCAACTACGTCTCGTTATCAAGTTTCTGCAAAAACATCACAAAATTTTATGGAGACAGGCAAGCCTTCTAAAGGAACTCGTGCAACGCATTTACATTACTTGTGAACGGAACATCTTCAATTGACAACTCGGCAGTTAACCAGGTGAATTGCACACACAGTGAGCTGGGATTTCAACCCCACCGCCGTGAGGGTGCTGCACACGGAGCCGCTCGATGAGTGATCACTGCAACTTTAGCTCCTGGCTTATCCTGCAAAGTTGGCGTTTCCACGCGACTAAAAATATGATGAGAAGTGTGTGGTTCGACCATTCCCGTGACAAGCGTGCACGCTAGACGTGACGGCGTTGGAGATGACGTCTGTGTCGCAATGCGTGTCTGAGGGTACTCCGGGGAACTAGCGCCATATCTTGGCGTGTGCGAGCTGCACCATGATTTCCAGCCTCTAAAACTGGAAAAACCAAAATCTTGTGTACAGGCGGTACAAGATTTTTTAAAGCATGAAGTTTGTTCACGTATGACGACAACTGACAATTGGCGTGCGACCTTGCTAGGCTGTTATACAGCTGTGCCGGCATCGATCGCATAAGTTCACCGACTTTCTCTCGTGTCGCGCATGCTTCCCAGATACGCAAACGTGAGTGATGACGGGAAAGGAACGAGCAAGTTATAATGTAGAATTTAAGTTGAAAGTTGTGGAATATGCATGTGAACATGGAAAAAGCACAGCTGGTCCACAATTTTGATGTCGACGATAAAAATGTAGGGCATTGGTGCAGGGAAACAAATGCGTGGGAAAAATTGCTTGAAAACAAATGTGCTTGCAAGGCGAAAAGTGTAAATACCCGGAACTGGAAGAAGAACTGTTTCAGCATGTGCTCGCTACTAGGTAATTCGCCGGCAACTAGATTGCACACCTGTCAGCAGCTGTTCAGTGCAATGATAGCACATGTACATAATTTACTTGTACTCTATGGGCTATTCCCTGATGATGCTGGACCTTCGATGTCATTTTATTGTCGTCAGAAACGTTTTTACACTCAACCCATTTTCTTACCCCAAAAAGTTTCTTGTACAGGCCGCACCCCATATTTTCACATGGAAAATGAGTATAAAATGTGCGGCCTCTCACAACTGTTAGGGCCTAAATAAATGAAACAAAATTATTTTTCAACCTATTTCCTTCAAATTTTGTAACAAACATTTTTACGGTTCACCAAAAAAGTAATTATTTAAAGTGCGTCATTATCCTCCAGTGACTGTATCTCCCAAATCCCTCTCTCATTTCATCATCAATGGTGGGAGGGAAAGGGTGGAACTGACAAGGGTCTCTGATGCCACGCTTACTCTTTTGTGGACACAGCACATAATTTTTTTTTTTTGGAGATATGTGATTATAGTTCAACCTTTACGATTTTTTAACACTAGCACATACCTGCATCACACTCGTGTTAAGAACAAAGATTGGTATGCTGGGGAGTTAGTAAGCAGGAAATCACTTAATTTCTTCGGCTGATTCGCATCCAACCAGGCAAAAAGGAAAGGAGCTGTGTTACAATGACAGCGGCATATGTGCACAGTCCAATTACATGCTGACTAAGCTCTGAAATCCAGCCCAGAGAAAATTCACGTGCCCTGAGGACAAGTCACAATAAACTACATGACATGGTTTCAATTAATTGTTGAATAAAGTACTCCCTTCCTGTCTCAGTCTTGTTAATCGTAATGATTACAGAGACTCAGGGAATTTCGCGAATTCATTTGACAACAAGTTAAACTTCAACCAGTTTGTTTGACATGTTTAGGATGAATTTCAACCAATAACTAGCCTCCACGGAAAGAAGGTACGGAATCCAGCGCTACGTGGAGCAACACCCAATGAAAAGCCAAACTGAGGAGGCTGGAGTACACAAAGGCTTGCGAAGTCTAGCTCCGTTGCCACATGGATTAGTGAAATTCTCGGCTCGCTGGCACAAACATGAACTGCGCACTGCTGGCGAGGGTGGTTCACCTTTTGTATCTCGGTGTAGAGGGCTCGCTGCTCTGTGCGGGGGGACATGTTGCTGGTGGCGCAGGGCTCGCGGAGCTTGCACAGCAAGTCTTTCATCTCCTCGTCCAGGCTCCTGCAATAAACACACACACACACACACTGTTAGAGGTCGTTTGTGGCAAATGGAGCCCTTTTCAAAGTTCTGCATTTCAAAGCCAAACATTGTGCAAACAAAAGACTAACCAAGGTGCAGTGATTCATGAAGACTGTTGATACCGAAGAGAGAAAGAGCAGCTTTGTTTAACTCATGCTACTACAGGGATCCCACAGACTTTTCCTAACCAAAAATAGACAATTTTTTTTGACTAACTACACAGAAACAACAAAAGAAATGATTAAAAAAAATTTTTAAATTAGATGCAAAAATTACATACTGTGAATACACTATCTGATCAAAAGTATTTGGCACCCTCTGCAAACACAAACTGATGTCCAGATGTCACTACGACCTCTGCTGCCATTATAAAAGCAGGCAGAGAGCACAATGTTGATCAACACTACGTGATACCAGCAGAATGGGTGAAGCAAGGTAGCTTAGTGACTGCAAATCAGGTGTAGTTATTGGTTGCCACATCAGTAAGTAACCCATCGGGGTAGTTTTCGCACTTCTCTCAAGTCGACCATTGGGGATGCGATCGTGAAGTGGAAACGAGAAGACACGATCACAACAAATCCATAGAAAGGTAGGCCACGGGTGTTAACTGGCAGGGACCAACAAGCATTGAGGAAGGTGGTCCGGGAACACTGCAACCCACAGTGCGATACCATCACCTGTGAATTCCGCAGTGCCGCTAATTATGAAGCTAGCAGCATGACTGAGCGCCAGGAGTTACAAGGATTGNTGCAAGGGTGGGAGAACCCAGAGAAAATCCGCCGACCAGCAGCATCATCCGGCACGATTCCCACTTGCGAAAATTCGGGAGTGACCCGGCCGGGAATCGGACCTGGTTCACCTTGGTGGAAGGCGAGCAGGCTAACCGCTCAGCCACCGCGGCCCCTTGTCAAGAGAAGAGACCCCAGAAACACTTACAGCTGAGGAAATTGTAAGTGGAAAATGTATCATCGCTGAAGTCTGCATTGTGATGGTGGCGATGCTTATCGTATGTGGAACACCTCTCAGCACGTTTGTGCTCCTACCAGCGGACATTTTATCTGTTTTCACCTGCACGGTGTGATACTTAGTAATTTTGATCTGTTGGAACAATGTAAACTTGGTTGCCCTTGCAAATACAGTAGAACCCTGTTATAACACATTTCTCAAGGGCCCCAAGAAATGTCAGCCTTAAAATAAGGGAAAACTTTATAAGGTAACCTTTTATTGAAAAACATGTTTGTGGACCAAGAGAAGGCAGCTAATCAAGCAGGAAAATGTTATAAGAGAGGAAGTTTTAACACAGTTCCACTATATATTAAGTGAGTCAAGTCCTTAAAACTGTTCCCAGAAGTCCATTTATTTACGTGCCTTTTAGACATGCAAAATTAAAAAAAAAAAAAAAAAAAAACATGTTTTTGTTTTTAATCAATTTGAATTTAATGTATTTGAATACTACAATATCCGACCTACTCAACGCTTATTTCACTCCATAAAAAGCTTTACCTTACACAGTCTTAAAAATTTCCTGTGATTTCTCTAGTGTTCAATTTTGCATGTTGTATGCATGCATATTTTGCTTTATTGGAAAGGGTTATTGTGCAATTGTTTGTTGGTCGTCATTGAAAATATTTCTGTTTACGTCCTGTGTTGAATGTTAGTTGTATTGCGTTACCTGTTTTCAATAGGTTTTATGTCCATGTCGNCATTTCTGTTTACGTCCTGTGTTGAATGTTAGTTGTATTGCGTTACCTGTTTTCAATAGGTTTTATGTCCATGTCGCTCAACATAATTAATTTTCACGCCTCACCCAACACAACCGTAATAGTCCAACTTAATAGATTAACAACACACACATCATCATCATTATCTTCATCACCACAGTACTGAATTGTAGAATGAACGCATAGTGCATCCCTGCGACCTGAATGCCACGCCATTGGGTTGGGTAGAAGAAGCAGTGAAGAAGGGCAAGGCTACGGAACGCTACCTTCGCCCAGCAGCCACCACTTAGCTACGGGGAAGGGCTGTGAAGGAGTCACTGTCACATGCTTTAACGTCCCTCGTGCTCTCTCTCCATTTTCCCCTACANGCTGAGCATCTCCCAGATTACTGCCACCTGCCAAAGCCGTCCGGTGACTGGAGTTCAACAGACATATTTTGCTCCTATCCATGCAAATTCCAGACCTGTGATATGTTCAGCACCGCCAAATGCCCAGAAGGCTACTACTGGGTTTGATTGTACCAAGTTTATCTCGGTACAGTCTCTCTCCCCTTTAATTGCGATAGAGAGGGGGGGGGAGGCAAGCTTCGACCAGTCCTGACTGCTGAAGACACTACTTCGAACAGGCGGGGCGTCAACCATGGCAATACTGTATTCAAATATACTAATGACCCAGCTTTGAACAATTGGATTAGCCATTTATGAAGTGAGAACAAGAATTATGATGCCTGTAATTATTCTGCAAGACTTGGTAACAATGACCACACAAATTATCATAGTTATAATAAACTGTCAAATCATCAACATAGTCCGTTTACAAATGCGAACATGGAATGCATCACTTAATCTCCGTTATCGCCATAATATTTTAACNTCCAAAAGTAAAAGGAAGTGAGAACAAGAATTATGATGCCTGTAATTATTCTGCAAGACTTGGTAACAATGACCACACACATTTATCATAGTTATAATTAAACTGTCAAATCATCAACATAGTCCGTTTACAAATTTACATTCTCATGCGAACATGGAATGCATCACTTAATCTCCGTTATCTCCATAATATTTTAACATAAATATACAGATCATCTTGCTTCTTGAATTTGTACTTTCACTCGTATAGTTTTATACATCACCGGTGTTCTTAGTGAATTGGACACTACTGTTTCCTAGGAGCACTGCTGAACCTGTCCTCACAGTTGTTGCGCAGTTTCAATGCCTGCAGCCTCCGCTGCAACTCTGTCAGCTGCAACAAAAATGAGACGAGTTACAAGGTGCAATGGGATATCAACTACGTCTCATTATCAAGTTTCTGCAAAAACATTACAAAATTTTATGGAGACAGGCAAGCCTTCTAAAGGAACTCGTGCAACGCATTTACATTACTTGTGAACGGAACATCTTCAATTGACAACTCGGCAGTTAACCAGGTGAATTGCACACACAGTGAGCTGGGATTTCAACCCCACCGCCGTGAGGGTGCTGCACACGGAGCCGCTCGATGAGTGATCACTGCAACTTTAGCTCCTGGCTTATCCTGCAAAGTTGGCGTTTCCACGCGACTAAAAATATGATGAGAAGTGTGTGGNCTGCAAAGTTGGCGTTTCCATGCGACTAAAAATATGATGAGAAGTGTGTGGTTCGACCATTCCCCTGACAAGCGTGCACGCTAGACGTGACGGCGTTGGAGACGACGTCTGTGTCGCAATGCGTGTCTGAGGGTACTCCGGGGAACTAGCGCCATATCTTGGCGTGTGCGAGCTGCACCATGATTTCCAGCCTCTAAAACTGGAAAAACAAAAATCTTGTGAACAGGCCGTAGAAGATTTTTTAAAGCATGAAGTTTGTTCACGTATGACGACAACTGACAATTGGCGTGCGACCTTGCTAGGCTGTTATACAGCTGTGCCGGCATCGATCACATAAGTTCATTGACTTTCTCTCGTGTCGCGCATGCTTCCCAGATACGCAAACGTGAGTGATGACGGGAAAGGAACGAGCAAGTTATAATGTAGAATTTAAGTTGAAAGTTGTGGAACATGCATGTGAACACGGAAAAAGCACAGCTGGTCCACAATTTTGACGTCGACGATAAAAACGTAGGGCATTGGTGCAGGGAAACAAATGCATGGGGAAACATGCTTGAAAACAAACGTGCTTGCAAGGCAAAAAGTGTAAATACCCGGAACTGGAAGAAGAACTGTTTCAGCATGTGCTCGCTACTAGGTAATTCGCCGGCAACTNCCGGAACTGGAAGAAGAACTGTTTCAGCATGTGCTCGCTACTAGGTAATTCGCCGGCAACTAGATTGCACACCTGTTAGCAGCTGTTCAGTGCAATGATAGCACATATACATAATTTACTTGTACTCTATGGGCTATTCCCTGATGATGCGGGACCTTCAATGTAATTTAATTGTCGTCAGAAACGTTTTTACACTTAACCCATTTTCTTACCCCAAAAAGTTTCTTGTACAGGCCGCACCCCATATTTTCACATGGAAATATAAAATGTGCGGCCTCTCACAACCGTTAGGGCCTAAATAAATGAAACAAAATTATTTTTCAACCTATTTCCTTCAAATTTTGTAACAAACATTTTTACGNTGTTAGGGCCTAAATAAATGAAACAAAATTATTTTTCAACCTATTTCCTTCAAATTTTGTAACAAACATTTTTACGGTTCACCAAAAAAGTAATTATTTAAAGTGCGTCATTATCCTCCAGTGACTGTATCTCCCAAATCCCTCTCTCATTTCATCATCAATGGTGGGAGGGAAAGGGTGGAACTGACAAGGGTCTCTGATGCCACGCTTACTCTTTTGTGGACACAGCACATAATTTTTTTTTTNGGGAAAGGGTGGAACTGACAAGGGTCTCTGATGCCACGCTTACTCTTTTGTGGACACAGCACATAATTTTTTTTTTGGAGATATGTGATTATAGTTCAACCTTTACGATTTTTTAACACTAGCACATACCTGCATCACATTCGTGTTAAGAACAAAGATTGGTATGCTGGGGAGTTAGTAAGCAGGAAATCACTTAATTTCTTCGGCTGATTCGCATCCAACCAGGCAAAAAGGAAAGGAGCTGTGTTACAATGACAGCGGCATATGTGCACAGTCCAATTACACGCTGACTAAGCTCTGAAATCCAGCCCAGAGAAAACTCACGAGCCCTGAGGACAAGTCACAATAAACTACATGACGNCTGAGGACAAGTCACAATAAACTACATGACGTGGTTTCAATTAATTGTTGAATAAAGTACTCCCTTCCTGTCTCAGTCTTGTTAATCGTAATGATTACAGAGACTCGGGGAATTTCGCGAATTCATTTGACAACAAGTTAAACTTCAACCAGTTTGTTTGACATGTTTAGGATGAATTTCAACCAATAACTAGCCTCCACGGAAAGAAGGTACAGAATCCAGCGCTACGTGGAGCAACACCCAATGAAAAGCCAAACTGAGGAGGCTGGAGTACACAAAGGCTTGCGAAGTCTAGCTCCGTTGCCACATGGATTAGTGAAATTCTCGGCTCGCTGGCACAGACATGAACTGCGCACTGCTGGCGAGGGTGGTCACCTTTTGTATCTCGGTGTAGAGGGCTCGCTGCTCTGTGCGGGGGGACATGTTGCTGGTGGCGCAGGGCTCGCGCAGCTTGCACAGCAAGTCTTTCATCTCCTCGTCCAGGCTCCTGCAATAAACACACACACACACACACACTGTTAGAGGTCGTTTGTGGCAAATGGAGCCCTTTTCAAAGTTCTGCATTTCAAAGCCAAACATTGTGCAAACAAAAGACTAACCAAGGTGCAGTGATTCATGAAGACTGTTGATACTGAAGAGAGAAAGAGCAGCTTTGTTTAACTCTTGCTACTACAGGGATCCCACAGACTTTTCCTAACCAAAAATATAAAATTTTGTTTTGACTAACTGCACAGAAACAACAAAAATAATGATTTAAAAATTTTTTTTAAATTAGATGCAAAAATTACATACTGTGTATACACTATCTGATCAAAAGTATTTGGCACCCTCTGCAAACACAAACTCATGTCCAGATGTCACTACGACCTCTGCTGCCATTATAAAAGCAGGCAGAGAGCACGATGTTGATCAACACTGCGTGATACCAGCAGAATGGGTGAAGCAAGGGAGCTTAGTGACTGCAAATCAGGTGTAGTTATTGGTTGCCACATCAGTAAGTAACCCATCGGGGTCGTTTTCGCACTTCTCTCAAGTCGACCATTGGGGATGTGATCGTGAAGTGGAAACGAGAAGACACGATCACAACAAATCCATAGAAAGGTAGGCCACGGGTGTTAACTGGCAGGGACCAACAAGTATTGAGGAAGGTGGTCCGGGAACACTGCACGCCACAGTGCGATACTATCACCTGTGAATTCCGCAGTGCCGCTAATTATGAAGCTAGCAGCATGACTGAGCGCCAGGAGTTACAAGGATTGNCGCCACAGTGCGATACTATCACCTGTGAATTCCGCAGTGCCGCTAATTATGAAGCTAGCAGCATGACTGAGCGCCAGGAGTTACAAGGATTGGAGTTCAAAGCTCAAGGCACCTGCCCATAAACCACATACTTTGCCTGTGAATGCAAAGTGCCATGTTCGGTGGTGTTAAGAGCGCTGCCACTGGAATGTGGAAGACTGGAGACACGTCATTTGTAGTATAGAATCATGCTACATCACGTGGCGGTCTGATGGGAGGGTTTGGGTGTAACGAATACCAGGTGAACGCTACATGCTGGCCTGTATAGTGCCCACTGTGAAATTCGGCGGAGGCGGGTGAGGGTAAGTCTCCGCCGCTCTCGGTTACACTCTTCTCTCCTTCACGTCTCTCTCTCCACACCCCGCAATCCCCGCGCTGGCCCTATGAGGAGAGTATAAATAGGACCTGCAGTCCTCAGTTCGAGGAGGCTGTCTCGCCAGCCCACTTTCCCGGTGTCGCTCTGCCCGAGAGCCACCAGACTTCACATCTCGCCTTCACAGAACATCACGCTGCCTGAAGAACTACCGACTTTTTCAAGTCACATCAGTCTTACGCTGTTCAGTCGAGAGTCTGCTCTGCACAACACTGCCGCGCTGCCCGTCAGCATACCGAAGCCCCGTGCTTCCAGCTATTAGCTTACTCTCGGCTATCACCAAGTTTATCCTGGTACAGTCTCTCCCCACCAATTTAGGGGAGGGGGGGGATAGCAAGCTTCGACTAGACCTGCCTGCCGAAGGGACACTACTTCTAACAGGTGGGGCACTCATGCATCACAGCACATTCCACGCCCCACCCCGTGGCAGCACGCCAGCCAATTTAGACACTGACGGACATGGCAAGCAAAAAAAAAAACAGAACTGCACCTTTCACTCTCCTTTTTTACTAACCACGCCTGTTCTGTCCATCTTGGTCCTGTTGTTACTCTTCAGAAGTTCACTTAATGTTACCTACGTTTCTGATTGTCTAGTGTTATATTAAGTTGGATTTTTTGGCTTTTCTTCACGAACCACGATTTGGATTTCTATTAATTTATNGATTGTCTAGTGTTATATTAAGTTGGATTTTTTGGCTTTTCTTCACGAACCACGATTTGGATTTCTATTAATTTATATATTGGCGACTTCATGGCACTATTTGCTAGGATTTCTATTTTGACACTTTTTGTTTACTTTGCTACATGGCCTAAGCTACTTTTGGACACGTTTTTTAATTGTGATTCTAACATGAGTGGAAGCAAGAGGCAGGCCATCACACTCGAGTAAAAATATGAAATCACACAGGAGATAGAGGCAGCCGTGCACTACAATGATTTTATAAACATCCACTCCCTCCTCATATGTCATAAAGAAAATGCTTGATTTAATAATGCTGCCGCCATGTTTTAAAAAGTTAGCAGAGAAACTGTCTACAGTTCACGAATGTTTCCAAGCTACAAATTCCCTCGTTTTGCGTGTCATTACAGGTGGAAAATACGTAATGCTGCTGCCGCGTGTAAACCAAAATTAAAGAAAGAAAGCACATGCTTTCCTAATGTGTCGTATTTCCCGTGGCAGTACAACTTACTTCTCCATCACCTAATTTTATTAATGCCAAACTGTAAGAAATGGTAAGTAGTAATGTCTTAGTGCTTGATTTATTGTTTACATGTTGTAATGTTTATCCTGTTACCGTGTTGTTAGTAGGCCTACTAACCATTACAGTCACTTTTTTCTTACACGGAAATATTGTTCCGAGCCAGTCAGAGTTTGTCCCATTTTATTCATAACACGTATAACAATTAAAATAACTTTACTTTTAATAGACGGAGGCTTTTTTTTTCTGTGACGATATTTAAAATGTTATTTGCTACCGANTTTCTGCGGTGATATTTAAAATGTTATTTGCTAGCGATGAAACGTTTTATTCGAGATTGTAACAGCATTGGTTTTTCATATTAAATATTTTTTGCATCTGTTAGATATATACAAAGTTTTGAAGAGAAGATGTCTACATGTTAAAATATTATTTTATTAAGGTCAAACATCTCATTTCCTCGCGGGAAATGTAAACACGGGCTATATTGTCACAGTTTTTGTTAGGCATATGCACAGCAATGCGGTCTGCTTTTTCGTTAATTTTAAATCGCTCAATCGTCTTTTCTGCATAACTGAGGTATTGGTTTGCGCAGAATATTTCACCCTATTAAATTTATTTATATTTATTCAATGTAAACAATATAACATGCATAATTTTCTCGCAACAAATGTAAAGCGCTGGCTGTATTGTCGCTGTATATGCACAATGTTGCAGTCTGCTTTTTTATTAATTTCAGCTCACTCAGTTGTCTTTTCCGCATAACTGGGGTATCATTTTGCACAAAATACATCACTCTAGTAAATTAATTTATATTTAAACAATGTAAAAACATAAAATGTTTTATTTACCCGCGGGAAATGTGGACACGGGTTGTATCGTAAGTTAAGTATATGTGCAGCGTTGCTGTCTTTTTCGTTTGTTTTAAATTACTCAAAAATATTTTTTGCATAGCTCGGGTATAATTTTATTCACAATACATTACCCTAATACATAAATTTCCATTTCATCAATAAAAAACTTATAATTTNCTCGGGTATAATTTTATTCACAATACATTACCCTAATACATAAATTTCCATTTCATCAATAAAAAACTTATAATTTATCCATCACGGACGTATGAACATGACTTCATATGCCTAGTTAGCAAAATATGCTGTTTGGATGCAATTATCACGTTTACGGGAGGGCCACATAGGTCGAAATTTGGCCGTTTCGATTCATACAGACAACTCGGTCATATAGACAAATTTTGGAGAACCGCGACTGTCTGTATCATTGAGATTACGAACAGACTTACACTTCTAACAATTATAAAGTTTCACTTCGACGGCTTATGAATAAGGTGATCAGCCTCACTGCAATCTTAATTTTTCACATTGCATAAATACAAGACCAGAAGAAATGTAGTTCCTAAGCAGGGCTTTCAAAAGTGCCCAGTTAACCGTGAACAACATATTAACGCATGATGCGTAGTACACTATTGCTTTCTCTGTTGCAACTTAGTATCATCACGTGCGCGTCACGTGCCCCAGAAGAGACGCGAAATCTGAACGGCAGTCACCCAAGCCAGTATTCCGTCTCCATAGATAAGGTGGATGCCTGGAGAGCGGAATGCACCACAAGAAAGAGAGTATTTTAAATCTCCCCGGCCTAAATCAACCCTGTGAGAAAGAAGAACAGCTGACCACGCCAGTAAAGACGCCCCTAAGCTTGCGCAGTCGATACCACCTGCACACGAGGAAAACTCTGCTTCCAGCCGCCCCCGAGAGATGGCAGCCAGTGCAGCTCCGTCTATAAAGGGAGAAGCCACCCTAAAGAACCAGACACCCCCCTAGCCCAGGAAAATACAGGGCCCTGCACCGCCGCAGAACGGGAGTTGATACCAGCAGCTCGCCTTAGCACCAGTCATGCTAAGGCTCTCTGATCTGTCTGCTCTCCTACGCCTCGTGAGGAAACACCCAGCTATCACCCGAGACCAACACCAGACTTCTTCAAGCACGCGCTGCAGCCCCGAAGAGTGGTCGTTCCCCTCACACTTGACACTTGCTGTCAACTCCATACCCCATCCTCCCCCGTTAAAGTTCCTTCAAGACAACACAGCTTCAGTTAGGGTACAGTTGTTCTGACGGCTACCTAATTCATTGCTCTTGCTCTTCTAGCACGACCTTCAGACAAGGCTCTTCAAGCAGACACGCCCCTTCACCTGTCTTTNAATTCATTGCTCTTGCTCTTCTAGCACGACCTTCAGACAAGGCTCTTCAAGCAGACACGCCCCTTCACCTGTCTTTCGCTTTTAACTTCCGTAACTTATGCAGTGCATTGATTTACAGCAGGAGAGTACGTGTCACTGTGTTCTATTGTGGACAGAATAAACCATGTTACTAGTTCAACCGCCGTCTGTTCCTTCTTGTGTGAACTGTGTGCAGTCCTCCCTGGAAACTGTCACCTCCCAAAGGAGAGGCAGGGAACCGCGGTTTGAGATCTGGTTTGCTGAATTATAGTGTAGGATTTTCAAGTCTTTCTCTTAAAAAGGACTTGACATACATCACCCAAAACACCACACATTAGACGGCCACCCATACTGTGGACCAGGTATGCAAANTAAAAAGGACTTGACATACATCACCCAAAACACCACACATTAGACGGCCACCCATACTGTGGACCAGGTATGCAAAGGTGCCTGGTGCGCACGTACGGTAGAGCCCCAACCACTAACGAAACACACAACAAAAGGGCTAGATCACCCTTGTCAGTTAACCCACTCCATCCACCGCGTATAGACCTGCCGGAAGGAGTGCCAGGCCTGACAAGGAGAGATCTACCCCCTTCTGGGCTACACTTAGCTAGGGGTATCATTGCCTGCCAACCCAGTGCGGACGTGAACTGTAGTACCTCGTCCCTGGTAAACGCTGTTAACCAACAGAGGGGGAAATAAGTGGAGAGTGACAGGAAGGCAGCTGTTAACCTCGCAAAGAACCAAGCTGCCCCAGCCTTCAGCTATTTGAACCCCCGGGAACGAGTTCATGCAAACTGTTGAGGCCTCACCTCGCAGTCCCCACCCCATAATTTTTTTGGCCTCTCGGTGAAAACCCTTGGAGGTGCTCAACCCGTCGCAGAGTACCTCCGCCTGGGCTTGCCCCTGGTGCTGGACATTGAGCCAGCCGACAACGCCGGACCAGACCCGTCAGCCACTGACAGCGGGCCGGAAGCCTGCCTGCCTGCCTCTGCAGAGCCAGTCTCTCACCAGAGTCGACCAGCCGACACAGACATCGTCAGCAGCCGGGTCGGGAAACCCCATCCAGGACCTACGCAGACAAGTGCTCGACCCACGGCAGTGAGGTAAGTCAGCGACCTACCCGCCCGACTCTGTTCAAGGGCGCAATCAAGGCCAAGTGCCAAATCCTGTAGACTCCGCCTCAGTGTGTGTCTTAACCCAACACGAACTAAAGACCTAGTAGACGCCGACGTGCTCCTGCCCCAAAGGCCGTCACGCGTCAATATAAAAAATTTACTCAAAGGTTGTATTTGGTATACCTTTAAAGGCTTAACCCAGAAGATAAATACTTTTTCGCAGGAAACAGTGACAATACATACCTGCAAATTCTGGCACTGGATGCAGCGTTTCTTCTCTGCCTGGCCGCAGGATCACGAGCCTCCGCTCGGCTCAGCATGTTCGAGTAGTTGGGATCCGTACCGTACGGTGGCGCCATACCTGCAGCAACACATTCCCCCAGAGTGGTAGCCACAGTGTTACAGGCTGTTCGTGGTAAACTGAGCAACATTTGAGGCCCTAGTTACTTTTTCCCTTTAGCCATGTTTTATTCTTTAACCACCTTTTAAAATAAATACTGTCATGTAAGTAAGTAATAAACACAGTGTGTACATTCCACCGTACTCAGAAGTTAACGTCTTAGGCTACAAAAAAATATATTTATTGACTATNATTGTCATGTAAGTGATAAACACAGTGTGTACATTCCACCGTACTCAGAAGTTAACGTCTTAGGCTACAAAAAAATATATTTATTGACTATTATTGCAAACGAGAGGACTTTCAAAAATGCTCACTTTACCATGAATATCCTAAATGGCATTGAAAGTTCATAATCACGCTTATTTCAATGGAAAAACATACAAATTTAAGCCCGAGATGAATATAGCCATCATTAATGGCATATTTAACCATCTTCACGTTATATTATATTCAGGTTTATGACAGAATATTCAAAAACATGTGGACACATTTTGTTACACAGTCCATTCGCGGTAACTTCCAACTTTTGCGAAGCCCTGCTCAAGTTCTACTTCGACACATTAAAACAATGGCTTAAAAAATTGGGTTTACACTGGTTGGAAACTGTGCAACTGAGTACCAACGAGAAATCAGCTTACAGCAAGCAACTTGCCGATCGGTTAGCGGCAACATGAATATCAGCATTTATTACTGGTACTTTCCTGTTACGGTATCGCTACCAAATTAACACAACATAAACTCTAGCTTTCTGTAGCTGTAAACTTCAGTATACATAATAAGAATGCGAACTAAAGGTGTATAATTGCAGCTACGACCACCTGCTAGCACACAGAAACAACTACTCCACAATTCCATCATCCTGCATGACTCAATACTTCTGAACACCACCTGAGTTCCCCAAGTAGCTCAGTGTGACTGCTACCAGGAAGAACAATTGTCTTTGGTCCTTTTTACATTACGTGTGCTCTGACATTTATTTTTCCCATTAGTAATTTATGCCCAAATAATTTCTTTTAAAGAATGCACATACATTGTGGGTGTACTCGTGATCCGCTCATTTGGATAAAAATTTCACTTTCTTATAAACTAATATCACAAGTGAAAATGTGCAAGATGGCCTGATACTATTACAACACCCTTCTGTTACCACGTCCCCCATGAACCACCTCACAGTTCTTCTCGGTAATGTATCTGAATAATAGGGGTAGGTGCTTTAAATTGAGTTTCACTTTTTGTCAAAAACCAAGGTTGGAAAGTCAGTTCCTGCCATTAAATCCAGAGTCACGACATGTGAGTGTGATTATAATGTCACCAAATGTCTGCTGCTTTTTTAAGCCACATAATTACCTTCCAATGACAATGTAATCATCTGGTAACAGTGCTCATGCCTGTACGATACCATGCTGAAACACCATGGTACCATGCAAAACTGCACCATGCTGGGCCTAACTACACCATGCCAGACAGTACCCACAATGCTTTCGTTTTCATATTAACATGAGCATTTAACTTCAAGGCCAGATTGTGGCAGGGATCTCTGATATATATTTCTTTTAGAAACTTTTATGGTAATTTAGTATTCCTTACAGTTTTTTTTTTTTATCAAACAGTACATCAGCTCCTTTCACTTTAACTCAGTGTAAAACATTTGCTTTTAAACTTGGAAAATAAAGAATAAATTATTCATGTTACAGTACAGAAGGGAGTGTAAAAATTATTGCCCTGAAATCGGCATAATCATTCTACTTATAGTCCATACTAACAGAGCATTAGAGTTAATACCAAACAAATGTAATATGTATAACGTTCTTCTGAACTGTACAAAATACAAATACTTTTCACATGGGATCACCACAAAATTATGGGGCATAGGTTTTACAAGGTACAGCAAACCTCATCTGANACTTTTCACATGGGATCACCACAAAATTATGGGGCATAGGTTTTACAAGGTACAGCAAACCTCATCTGAAAAAATTTAGGAACATGAAANCTAACAGAGCATTAGAGTTAATACCAAACAAATGTAATATGTATAACGTTCTTCTGAACTGTACAAAATACAAATATTTTTCACATGGAATCACCACAAAATTATGGGGCATAGGTTTTACAAGGTACAGCAAACCTCATCTGAAAAAATTTAGGAACATGAAAGNATCACCACAAAATTATGGGGCATAGGTTTTACAAGGTACAGCAAACCTCATCTGAAAAAATTTAGGAACATGAAAGATGTTTCAAAATGCAATACAACAATATTTTTGAACAGTAAGCTAAAGTGCTTTAAAAATACCTAAGTAAGAGAACTCACTCTTTTTTGGACGTGTCTTGGTGTACTTGGAATCTTTCCTCCACAACTTCAACACAGCCGCATCGCTGAAAGAAAACAGAAGAAGCTTGTTACACCTCCTTACCTGACGAACGCTTTCCAAGAGTTTTAAGTCAAGAAATCAGGTTACCTTGCTGACCTCCTGCAGCTGATCGATAATGGATACCCTGAGTCCGCATTTTTACTGTGGGGAAATGTTTTGAATGCTGCTGACAGCTGCTATGCTTTCCATAGAGTATCTTATCCCCCCACCACTTTGAGGCGTGACAGCCTAGGGAGAGGAATGTCACGTCAAAGAGTGGGGAAGTTGTTAATTCTGCGCAAGGTCAGTTGCGCAGGTTGGGGGCTGAATCTACTGCGGAGACATCTGTAGTAAGACCCGTCGGCCTCGCAATGGTCCCTTATATAATGTAGGATGCGTCGGGCGCCTACTTGGTGCAAAGTCTCTAAGGACGAGGTGATGCCTCTGGGTGTTGGACACATGGGTTCGGGCTAGCTTACCACTGGTGTCGCTCCCTTGAGGCAGATTCTGGTCCTGGCTGGAAGACTTCGGCTCTGGCTGGAGCGGACGGATGGACAGACTGGCTCGGCTGGCCAGCGGGCACGTGGTCGGCTGGTGCTGGTGCCTCACTGTTGTCCTCCGGGTCGAACGGGACAACTCCCAAGGGGAGAAGAGTGTACCCCTGGCAGAGTAGTTCGACGGCAGGGTAAGCAGCTCCAGGAACCCTAACTAGGAGGCCAAACAGGTCGGCAGGGAGGGTAGTGGAGTGAGGCTCCACTAATTGCCGGGTGACCTGTGCTCTCTCCTGCGGGGACTTGCAGCTGAGGGCTGGTGTAGGTTGATTACTTAGAGGGTGGCGAAGGATAGCAGCTGTCTTCCCTCGTCAGTGAGCGAACATCATGGACAGGAAAGGTGCTAATGTTCATCCAGTAGAGTGCAGCAGGCAACAAACCCGTAGCTAAAGTGTACTCCAGAAGTACCTGCGTCAAGCTTCGTCAGGCCTGGCACCCCCTCCGGCGAGTTTATATACTCTGGAGGGAATGGGTTAGCTGATCTAGTTGGCCCAGATACTTCGTTGTGTGTCTTTCTAGTTGTTGGGGCTCTACCGTACTTGTGCACCAGGTACCTTTATGTACCAGGTCCACAGTAAGGGTGGCCGCCGAACATGTTCTTGTGTGTGATGCACGTGCAGTCCTGGATAGGGGCTGCCCGCAGTCCTACTGTACGTCGGAAACTTGTGGTCCCCTGCTGCTCCCATTTGAGGGTGACCCTTACCAGGTTGGAGAAAAGGCACACGTTCACTATAGAGCAAGGAAAGGCAGAAGTTAGCTAGACTACGTGTTTTATTCCCTTGAGAATAGAAACACGGCGACCCATACTACCTCCTACCTCTACACATACTAGGTGTTCAACGGAATTTGTCCAAGAGCAAGACAGGTGAAGGTGCCTGTCAGCTTGAGGAGCCTGACTTGAAGAGCGGACGAGAGCTGGCAATTAAGTAGTTGTGAAAACAACTGGACCCTAATTGTGGCTTGTAGTCCTGAAGAGACCCGGGGCACCACAAGTAGTGTGCGTGTCGGGTGTGGTGACTCTTGATGGCAAATTTCAGGGGGTAACGAAGACTCTTTGGCTGCTGTGGTAGGGAAGGCGTCGTCGGCTGAAAAACTGGTAGAAGACTGGAAGATCTTGGAGAGTCCTTGGGAGGACTGGACTGTACGGTAGAGACTGAGCACAACTTGTGCTGAGGCGAGCTATATGTACAACTGGCACTTCTGCCAGGCGCACTGCATTATATTCCTCTTGGCTGGAGGGTTCCTGCATGCTTCATTCACTTTCGGTAATCTTCTGCCGCCACCCTATCGGGTTCGGGCCGGGCGCCGCCATTGCTGCCATGTCTTGGTGGGGTGGCGGCAGAGATGTTTGGGGGTGGTTGCAGGCTGTATCCGCAGCTCGCTTAGGGGAAAACTCTTACATCATGCCCGTTGCTGCTTCTCGGAGGGTTTACATGTGGCGGGGGGCAACGACGTGACTTCCTATCATTATGTGGGTGCTGGTCTTGGAGGCGCCCAGTAGGGGTTCAATTCCCTCGGGACCAAGTGGCGCACACGTGATGATGTGGAGTCGATGATAATAATAATAATAATGAGTAGGAAGCACCAAGCGTCAAATTTTATTCCACTGCTGCTCCATACTACAGCATCTCTACTGTAAGTTAGAACCATAGCTTATTCATTTGTTTGCCGAAATAGGTTCTACAATACTGCCAATGTTTGAACACAGAGTTAACTACAAATGTTCACTTTGTTATGTCGCCAGCCTATATTATATTTTACAACCACTCCACTTTTTCTGGGCAATATTATTGAGTGTGTCATTTATCTGCAGTTATTTTATAGCACAAATGCATTAGAGAGAATAGTCATAGAGAAGAAACACAATTTCATGTAGATATTAATGAAAATACATGTGGTATGAAATAACAAAATCACGCAGACAAAGAACACTTGAGCTACTTCCATCAAAATAAAAATATGTAATCAAGAACATGTTTCTACAATTTACAATATGTATTACCGTTTTCCCTTTTTCATTTTTGTTCAGATTGAATTTATACTATATTAAATTCCATCTGTCAGTGTAGGAGGTCAGCAGGGTACCAAGAGGAAATTTCTCTCCTTTCTTCATAAATTGTTTGACAATGTAAGTTCTTTTGAGTCTAAACTTAAAATGGATACTGTGACACTGTTCTCAATGTCTGTCTGTCTGGCTCATTATCTCATGAGCTGTTTCATGCCTCTGCTGTGTAATGTGATTGAAATTACATCATTGACAATAAATCTCAGTTGAACTGTCTTTTTGATTTGATTCATTTGTTTTAATTGACTCGTGACATGTACTGATATAGGTACATATATAAACACGACTTCGCCTCATCTTCACGTGTCATCAAGTCACCCCAGGCGGGGTTTGAACCATGAACGACTTGCTACGAGAGCCTACCAGCACGCCCCTAGGCAAGGGGCACCCACGGACACGTCAGCCAAGATCGTTTTCACCTTTATGTCAGACATCACGCCAACTCCCCACGTGTGATAGAAGCCAGTCAAGCGGCCCAGCGCTGCGCCTGAGCTCGCGCATTCTACATAACCCCGCATAGCAGGGAAGCCTGCTTCCGCCACGGCCCGAGAGATGCCACCAGAGTACGGCTCCGTCTACAGAGTGAGGAGCTACCCCCACCATCCCCAAGAGCAGGTGGATATATGTCCATGCACCGCCGCAGAACGGCAGTTAATTCTCCGCAGCTCACTTCACCACCTCGTGTACTGGAGCTCTCTGCAGACACCGATGTCATGTAGGACCACCGCTACCTACCAGACATCTTCGAGACCTTCACCAGCAATCCCTGATGAAGTCTTCATTCCCTTTAACTCACTATCCTTCTGGACAACAGCATCAAGTTAGTTAGGGTCAGTTAGTATAATAGCTACCTAGCCACATCTGCTCTTGTCTAGTTTAGACCCAGGTTCCGTTCACCTGGTATTATCATAGTCTACTTCCGTTACAGTTTCTTGTTGGTTAGGAGTTAGTATGGGCCACCGTGTCTATTCCTCACGGGAATAAACATGTCTTTCTATCTAACCTCAGAGTACTTATTTCTAGGGTGACTGTGACTTTAACCCCAGTAGCAGTAGACGTCAACCCACTACGGAAAAGCATGAGACCGCGTCATTACAACCCATTTGCCGAACCTAGAGTAGGACTGCGAACTTCCTTAACAGGGTGTACGTACATCTCAAACAGACCCATTAGACGGCCACCCATACTGTGGAGCAGGTACGCTAAGGTACCTGGTGCACACATGTGGTAGAGCCACCATCATTAGGAACTCAATCCACAAGGCGGCTAGTCAGCCAGCCCAGCCAATTCACTCCATCCACCACGCCGGAAGGAGCGATAAGACTGGTTCTGGAGGTCTGACACCCTTCGGTCCACACCCACGTTGCTGTCAGACATCCAGAGTAACCCCTAGCTCTAACCACCCCGCTGTTTCTCGCAGGTTGGAGTAATCGGGTATGACTCTAGTTGGCTGGGCCACGACTGGCGTTACACCTAGCTAGGGGTCCTCGTCGCCTGCTCTTCCTTAGTGTGACCGACTTTAGTACCTTCCTTTATGTCAAACACCCATAGGAGTGGTGCAAAGTGGCAAGCTAGGAAGGCAGCTACTGCCTCCAAGTTCAACTTGAGCTGTAATGCAGCAGCGACTGCCCTCTGCAGTCTAACCCCCCGGGACCGAACTCAAGCCGCCCGACAACTGGAGAGGCCTCACCTCCCAGTCCCTCCACGCTGCTCATTTCAGCCACCCTACAAGACCGCCGACGAGCCGCATCAAGTCGTCGTCGACTTCCACCAGGGACTCCATATACCACTGGGCATATCAAGCCTGTGGTTCCAGCCCAGCAGGATCAGCAGCCCTCCGCGGGCTCCCATCAGCACCACCTTCACCCAAGGACTGGGCACGAGTTCCAGCCAGCAACAGCGGGCGAGCCAGGAGCTAACCCGGGCTACGCCCACTCCAGGTAAACCAGTGACTGTGTGTGAACCAGTGTTGCGGAGGACAGTTAAGCCCACACCAGACTTTGTGCCGTGCTGCCAAGCCACGCGCCCCAGTTTACATACCGGCCAGGGTCCGGTTGGCAGCCAGTAAAGACGAACCCAATAGATAGCCCATGTCTCTGACCGGCACAGTAAAACTTTGCCCGACCATGACATCGACGTCAGTTTCCCCGACGTCACGCATCATAATAACGGTGTGTTTATTACAAAAATCAAATATTGTGTTGCTAATCTAATTGAGTTAGGCGAGTTGGTGCTTCAATCGTCGCTCGTCAGACGACAACTGCAACGTCATGTGGAGAGAATTAAAGAAAATGAAGCGAGACAGTGAGACCTACCTCCTGCGCTGTAGGACTGAAGCTTGCCGCTGCAACATCTCCTTCAGTTTGCTAACGCACGCCTCCTTCAAGTACTTCTCTTGGACCCTGAGTTCCATCTTCTCACTGGAACAATGGCACACTATCTCTAACGGCATATTTACAAGCTCACTTAATGTATATGCATGGTGATTTGTATGTATGGTGAACATCTCACAGCCTTCCCATGCAAACTAACATTCTGTTTGACCAACTTATAAATACGGTTTTCAATGTGGTGACAGCAGCAAACACCTCTAATTGATTTAGCTCAGTTCCAAAAAAAATTATATGTTGAAAAATATGAAATACTTTTGGTTCTAGTTTCTAATACCTACCAACCATATTGTCCACATATGTTTCAACACATAAACATAAAATAAAAATAACTTACATGCCACCCACTATGTACAAAAGAAGGTGCTGCTGTATTTAACTTACCTTATTATGTCGCATTACAAACATTGTGTTACACAGGAAAAGAAATAAAAAAAATTAATGTGGAATAAATTCCCCACGTGCAAGCTGAAGAAGCCATGTGAACGTGGATGATAAAACATTTCAACTTTAACCTTGTAACAGAATATTACCACTGACCTTGTCCTGAGAAACATGAAAAATTGAAAATATGTGTGTTCTGGTGATGTAGGAGAGTGACAATTCGATGTCCTTGTTCCCACCGAGCCAGGTGTGGCAAATGTCGAATTAGGTAATGTCTCACACAAATATCAACATAAAGAGAATTAAAAGCAAACAAAATTTTACCTCTAACCAAGTCCACTGCAACTTCAACTGGAACACCACAGCTACACTCTTGCTTTATTGAAATGTGTTTTTTTTTTTGTACGATATTTACAAAATGCACCTAAAACACTAATTTGGCCACAAAGGTCTCCATTCACGCACGTCCCAAATATTGCCACCGAGTTCTCAGATGCTAAATTCTTGCCTTTTTTCCCCCGTGACATGTGATAAGGCAAAATCTGGAGGTACTTCTATTTCCAAACATTACACGCAAATAAGTTAGGATAATTCACTGTATACAACGACTTCTCAAAAGTTTTCAAGACTCCAACAGTATCATGTTAAAAGCTTGTAACATTTCATTTAATCGCTAAAATCAGCTGTTATAAAAAAAAACACGAACCTTGCATTTTAATACGCATGTCTGAACTCTGTACCGACTTGCGTACCAATCACGAAACTAAATCAAACATAAACTTTTTCCTGCGTACAATGCAGTGGTAAGATTGATCCCACCCTTCTGTTTGGTGCGGTACCCGCCGTAAGTGTAATGCTTGTGGATGTAATGTTATTCTGCTGTATCCCTGTGCCGACCCAGGAGTACATGTAATATTTTAAGGCTCCCCTGCAGAAGAATGACACAAGTACTGGGTTACCTGTTGATTACATCCGTTGATGCCGATGGCCACAGGTGGAAAATCTTCTCCTCGACACTCCTGAACGTGTTCAAATGCTGAATCTGCTCGTCTGTTTTCACGTCCTGCAAAATATGACGACCAATAGTAACGCTGCATTTCCTTCACGTGAACCACTTCTAGTAACTGTATCTGGTACATTTATACATTGAACTGATCACGGGAATGGTAGCAGCACAAGAGAACAATAGAACGTAGCAAGTAACGGCTGCGTTTGAGAAGACCAGATTCGTCCATGAGCCGTTGATCATTTTCTACTCCGACAAGTTTGGCTGTGTCAATTTTAAAACTCTTGACTTTTCCTGAATGCCATCAATCTTATCTACTCATGTCATGCTATTAATTAAGATGAATTTATATTTACTCGTATGTGCATTGTGTTAAAGAATTACACCCTACTCGCAATTACTTACTACAGTCATTGATGAAACGTTCATATCACCTAAAGAAAAAAATGTTCTGGCTATAAGATAAAGAAATCACTTTCTTTTTAACACTATGTACGTTAATTAAATTTCCACTTTTTTAACAGTGCAGCAAAAGAGTTAATGTAATTTTTCTCGACAGCACTCTTTCATAAAGATGCAAATGCTTCCCTGAACAAATATTTATTACGTGGCACTACTGTTTCCATTTTAACACCACGTATAAAAAAATTCTCTTATTCTTTTAAGTAATACCAGCCAATTACAAGTCAGAGAAACTTCTGTACTTGCCACCTGAGTTACAGTCAAGTGTTGACTATGATGATGAAATTACCTACATAGCATGCAAGCCACTTAAAGCCACTCATCCCTATCTATATGGCTATTTTATTACTAATCTTTCTTTATAAAAAAATTTAATAATTAGAGACAAGATTATATGGTGAATAAAGATAAAACTAAAAAAACACCGAAATGCATGTTAACACACCGGCAAACACCAAAATTTCAGTTACAACACAAAATAAAATTTAATTTAGCCAAAATATATTATTTTATCAGTGAAACAACGACCAATGAGTTGTACCATAATTTTACGTTGTCATTTCGGCTGAGTGAATAACAATACTAAATATCATATACTGTGTGGATAAGATTAAAATGATAATTTTACGAGAATAGCAAAATTGTAAAAGCAAATACAAAAATAGTTCAATTTCCAGGTTGGAGTGTTTTTCTCTATAAAACCGTATTGAAGATATTCCTGTAAAATTGCAACAGAAAAATCTACACTGTCTAGGAACCTCAACATGAGTTAGAAAAAAAGTTAAAACCCTAAAAAGTGATTTTTTTTATCTATTGTAATGATTTCCCTTCTCTTAGTTAAAATAAAATGCTTATTCTTGTTCATGCATTTGCATAAACACTATAAAATTTTTATGCAATAATGCATATAAGGATAAACTATTGTTAACTGATTATCAATTTTTTATAGTAAAATCTGCATTAAAATAATACAGTACAATTTTGGCTATAATAATCTACAATTTTAGTTATTTATAAAGTTTCAATTTATAAGTCTTTCATAATAAACCAGATAACACTGAAATCTGGTATTTTAGAAACAAAATTCCCCTTGTAATAGCACCACAAAATCTTGTCCCTAGTAATTATATATATATATTCACATATATATATAAAAGGAAAAACTGACTGACATATCATCGCCCAGCCTCAACCACTGGTCCTAGAAACATGAAATTTGGAGGAAACATTCATTGTGTAATGTAAGCTGCTACTAAGGAAGGATTTTCAAAAATTAAACCTCTAAAGGGGTGAAATGGGGGTTAACAGTTTGTATGGAGAAAAAATATTAGATTGTCCTATTAACTCTCAACTTTGTAAAAGTACTATAAAAATAAATAATTAAACAAATAGTTAACAGTTTCTTTCAAATAAACCAATAGTAAAACGGTTCTATTAAATAAAATGGTAACGAAAATTGTTTACAAAGAAGTATCGTAAAAAGTCTAACTTATATGTTGACATCACCAATCACTAAATACAAGTCTGAACTTCACCACGATTCTCTTATTTTTGGACTTACATTTCATTCCTCTTTCTATTTTAAAATATGTATTCTATTTTAAAGGCGTACTTACTATTTAAAAAATACTGTAAGGAAAACACGAATTCCATGCAGACAATATGACTGGCAAAAACTAGTTCACATATATAACAGGAGGTTTATAAGGTTTAGACTGCACACANAAATGGTAACGAAAATTGTTTACAAAGAAGTATCGTAAAAAGTCTAACTTATATGTTGACATCACCAATCACTAAAAACAAGTCTGAACTTCACCACAATTCTCTTATTTTTGGACTTACATTTCATTCCACTTTCTATTTTAAAATATGTATTCTATTTTAAAGGCGTACTTACTATTTAAAAAATACTGTAAGGAAAACACGAATCCCATGCAGACAATATGACTGGCAAAAACTAGTTCACATATATAACAGGAGGTTTATAAGGTTTAGACTGCACACANCCCATGCAGACAATATGACTGGCAAAAACTAGTTCACATATATAACAGGAGGTTTATAAGGTTTAGACTGCACACAAAATCTTAAATTATCACTTTTCAGTCCAAACTTTGCTATATTTTGATATTGATAGAGGTAATATCCCTAAAATTAACTTCTGCCTATGACACTGGCTTGTTTTAATGCATCCTTTCAATTTCATCATTCCACCAGCAGGCTGTCTCCTCTGGCAAGTACAACAGCGCAGATGTCGTGCGATACCGAATAGAGGGTGAGCAGGGTCGTACCGGAGACTCGCGATCGTGCGTGAGGGCCGGGGTTGTCTTCGGGGCGACCAGCCCCCTGCTGTAGCAGTAGCCTCTCACTGCGATGGCCGGCAGGTCTGCGGACTTGGCCTTGGGACGAGACAACCTCGCCGGGCGCCTCCCTCGCCCCGTCGCGCTCCGCCGGGACTTCGGACCGCCGACACCACTGCAGGCGCGGTCTACGTAGAGCAACAAGAGCATAAAGAAACTGCATTATCCCGCGGTCTTGCTTGTGCGAAGGAAACAGAGAACACTTGTTTTCCAACGAGTGGAAACATTTATGTACTTAAAACTGCATGGTACACTGTTTAAGGGTGAACTTTTTAACTCAGTCTCTAAAGATTTTTGGAAGCGAGTAGTATCAAAAAACTAAGAAACAGCAATCCTAGGAAATCATTTTTGCAATTTTTGTGAACAAATACTTAATAACGCATCACTTTAGTAGGGTCATGTGAATATTCCATATACCCAAACCAAATTTAAAAATGAAAACTTTAATTTTTGTTTTGGTAAGAAATTTGTTTGCCTGTAGTTGTAACGAAATGAAGATCCTCAATTTCAATGATAAAAAAAGACTAATTTNTTGGTAAGAAATTTGTTTGCCTGTAGTTGTAACGAAATGAAGATCCTCAATTTCAATGATAAAAAAAGACTAATTTACACAACCCTACATTTTAGTATGACATCATGTGCCACAAATAAATATATAAATTTACGGCAGAATTCAAACAGACTNGCACAACCCTACATTTTAGTATGACATCATGTGCCACAAATAAATATATAAATTTACGGCAGAATTCAAACAGACTAGAAAAATATTTGTTCACAAAGTTGACAAAAACTGTTACCTGTTTCTCAGATTTTCAATACTGACTGGCAGAAACTTGTGAATTCTAATCATCACGTACAGTATTAATTTGTCCCGTGCCATCTTAAATTACTTACATTCTTTGTGATTTAAAGACTGTGAACAAGGAAAGCTAGGAAACGAGCACCGTAGCGTAAGTGTGGTGTGACAATTAGACATCCAGAGCCCTAGGACGAACCTTCCTACTTATTCAACAGAGCGAGGTGGCACAGTGGTTAAACTTTGAACTTGCATTCGGGACGACCGGGGTTCGAATCCCGGTCTGGTCATCCTGATTTCTGTTTTCCACGGTTTCCTGAGATCGCTCCAGGCGAATACTGGGATGGTTCCTTACTCCCATTCCTGCTTCTCTGAGCCGCATACTCTGTCTCCAACGACCTCGCTGTCGATGACGGTAAGCCCTCTCTACCTACCTACCCTCTACTTATTCAACAATTCTCCATTCCTGCCAAAACAATTTTTTTGCATTTCTACTACTTTTCCTGACATACACACATCTTTAGCTCAGCCCTCTATTGGTTCTCAGTCAGCCTATCCGTATTCTTTGTTTCACTTGACGGTCCGGCGTTGCCTCTGGTAACCTGAACTGTCCCATTCATTCAATATGTCAATGTGGGATATAAACCATTTGGGTACCAACTTGATGCCCATTGATTATAATCGAGTCATGTCANATTCAATATGTCAATGTGGGATATAAACCATTTGGGTACCAACTTGATGCCCATTGATTATAATCGAGTCATGTCAAGGAATGTATACATATAAAAAGTTTAATTTTTGTGTTGCACGGCTTTGTACAAAAACTAGAGATAACAAAACCTTTAATTTACAGTGCACTCCAAATTACTTGGATGCTGACAAAGCGCTACATAATTACACAAGGGGCTGGGTTTAAAATGTCATATGAGTCTGGTCTCTCTGTCAAGTGAGAATGAGGTCTTATAAATTATGAACACCAAAGACCCTTGAACTGGACTTCAATTATTGCCAGTTTAGCCTCGTAATGATCTGTGCATAACACCTTAGCAGTTATAGCCTCAGAGGGGCATCACTTGTATCACACAGTTGGTTAGCTTAATTGTTGTGCATCTTATGTGTCTGCCATTGAATCGTGAACATTCAGCTTGGAGGCATCTTATTTCTGATTGGCACAGTTAGTAAATAAAAGACATGTGGCCAGTACCCGCTACAGCTCACAAACATGACGAGACATAGTCGCGCGGTTGAACCAGCTGATGGAGGTCTTTACCTTTCTTGGTGTCCTTGTAGACGAGCTTCTCGACAGGTCGGACAGCGGGAGGGGAGCGCGTGCAGAGTGCCCACTGCTGTCGCAGGTACGAGAGGACCGCCTGCACGCCGCTCCTCACCACGTCGGAGGGGGGCACCTGGAGGGGGTTCCCTGCCAGCTGCAGGCCACGCAGCCTCGGCACCAACCCTGCCCGGCAGCACGTCACAACTCTACCTCTCACTGCTAAGGCAAATCACTCACTGAGTTCTCTCGTACAAACCGGCTTTCATCTACAGTAGCAGCCACCATAAGCCTGCCGACATTTTAAAGCTAGATCACCACTCAAAACTGGGCAAATCTGAAACCCTGGATCAGTGGTGTATTCAGAACTCACGAAAGGAGGGGCATCAAATTTTCGTTATAATTACACGACATAATTTCAGCTACTGAGGGACCTATTTCTTTAGTGACAAGTATCCATGTATACTTGTATAAACACAAAATTTTTAACACTTTCCAAGAAAAACTAATATTTAACACACACATTATTGGGAGGGTGGCTGACGAAGAGTAACACTGTTGAATTTTTTGCCTTGTTTTTTTTTGTGGAAATGGAAATATTTTTAATGATTTGGTTATGACAGGTGCACATGCCCCTTTGTTTGTAAAAATTAAAATTTTCTCCATTACCAATTTTGTTTAGACTCATGTTTCCTGCTTTGAACAGGGGAGACTGGTTAATGTTAATTAAACAAGGTTCCCGAAAATCAGGTGTGACAATTACACACACACACATAAAAGAACATACTGAAATTAATACAGTTGAGTCCAGTTATAACATTATCGCACATAAAGTTTTGCTNATTCAATATGTCAATGTGGGATATAAACCATTTGGGTACCAACTTGATGCCCATTGATTATAATCGAGTCATGTCAGGGAATATATACATATAAAAAGTTTAAGTTTTGTGTTGCACGGCTTTGTACAAAAACTAGAGATAACAAAACCTTTAATATACAGTGCACTCCAAATTACTTGGATACTGACAAAGTGCTATACATAATTACACAAGGGGCTGGGTTTAAAATGTCATATGAGTCTGGTCTCTCTGTCAAGTGAGAATGAGGTCTTATAAATTATGAACACCAAAGACCCTTGAACTGGACTTCAATTATTGCCAGTTTAGCCTCGTCATGATCTGTGCATAACACCTTAGTATCACCAGTTGGTTAGCTTAATTTTTGTGCATCTTATGTGTCTGCCATTGAATCGTGAACATTCAGCTCGGAGGCATCTTATTTCCGATCGGCACCGTTAGTAAATAAAAGACACGTGGCCAGTACCCGCTACAGCTCACAAACACGACGAGACATAGTCGCGCGGTTGAACCAGCTGAAGGAGGTCTTTACCTTTCTTGGTGTCCTTGTAGACGAGCTTCTCGACAGGCCGGACAGCGGGAGGGGAGCGCGTGCAGAGTGCCCACTGCTGTCGCAGGTACGAGAGGACCGCCTGCACGCCGCTCCTCACCACGTCGGAGGGGGGCACCTGGAGGGGGTTCCCTGCCAGCTGCAGGCCACGCAGCCTCGGCACCAACCCTGCCCGGCAGCATGTCACAACTCTACCTCTCACTGCTAAGGCAAATCACTCACTGAGTTCTCTCGTACAAACCGGCTTTCATCTACAGTAGCAGCCACCATAAGCCTGCCGACATTTTAAAGCTAGATTACCACTCAAAACTGGGCAAATCTGAAACCCTGGATCAGTGGTGTATTCAGAACTCACGAAAGGAGGGGCATCAAATTTTCATTATAATTACACGACATAATTTCAGCTACTGAGGGACCTATTTCTTTAAGGACAAGTATTCATGTATACTTGTATAAACACAACATTTCTAACACTTTCCAAGAAAAACTAATATTTAACACACACATTATTGGGAGGGTGGCTGACGAAGAGTAACACTGTTGAATTTTTTGCCTTGTTTTTTTTTTGTGGAAATGGAAATATTTTTAATGATTTGGTTATGACAGGTGCACATGCCCTTTGTTTGTAAAAATTAAAATTTTCTCCATTACCAATTTTGTTTAGACTCATGTTTCCTGCTTTGAACAGGGGAGACTGGTTAATGTTAATTAAACAAGGTTCCCGAAAATCAGGTGTGACAATTACGCACACACATAAAAGAACATACTGAAATTAATACAGTTGAGTCCAGTTATAACATTATCGCACATAAAGTTTTGCTACGTACAACACTATTATTTTATTATCCCACTATTTATCCGTAAGGCTTAGGGGTTTTATTTCTTGTCTATTACAATGTTAAAATGTTTAATTTCCTGCACACAACATTAATATTTGTTCAGTCCCTGGCAGCAATTAAAATGAAATTTTTTCTCTTGGGTAAAATTTCAGACATGGATAACAAAGCAGTAACCTACAGACAGATAATAAGAAACAAGTTTATATTTGGAATACGATTATGCATGGGGATTTTAGAGGTGACGGTCTTGAAAATGACTAAGATAATAACTAACAGCAAATGAGTGGGCGAGCCTCCCAAATGCACTTGATTGTGCGTGTATTAATATTAAGACGTGCGCTGCCTGAGAATGCTGTGCTTCGTGGAGATCAGATCACTGGTATTTTCGAACCACGTGATTCAGATGAAGATGTTGAAGAACTTGAAGCGAATAATCACTGCTTGCAATTTAAGTTCAGACCTCTCTCTCACCGTCCGAGCTGTATGTGACTTTGTTGTAAATGCAAACCGGTGCAACTAAATAAATTATACGTGTTTTGTGAAAATGAATATTTATTTATATGTGGAGGCGAGAAACAAGACTAAAACAAAAATTGAGTTTTTTTTCATGAAATTATGACTAAATTTTTAAGGAGCATACTTTTATACTCGGTACTTTCTGGCAGCAAAGAATCTGCGTTCAATCACTGGCCGCTATATTCACGCTTCTTTTGAAAATTAAATGAAAACAACTCTTAAGTGTATCGTATTTCACAAGATGCAAACTTCAACTTGTATAGGGGTGGCTTTTCTAATATGGCTTTCCCTTTGCATCATACGAAAATGTTGGTGTAAGTCTGTAACATACTGTAATACTTACCCAGTTCACTACCTATCAAAAAAACTTTGAAATAATCATAAACTTATTTGAAACTTAGCACCAAGAGTCTGGATTATACCTACATAACTGCTATGAAAAAAGCTGAATCACAGTAAAATGAGTACTATGTACTATTAAGTTTTATTCATTTATTTTCTTTCCACTAAGACCACTTTGTAGCCAAGCTTCAGGGCTATGGAACAAGTCAAGATAAATATAATGATAGATATTCACAATAACAAATACATACAATAAAAATCGCATTAACAACATGCAAGAAATAAAAAATAATTACAATAATCTCAAAAACATAGATAAAAACCTCCACGTGACACAATATGTAAAATCACTTATCTTGGTCCATAAATTCCTCCACAGAATAAAAAGCTTCATCCATATAAATTTTTTTTAACTTTGTTTTAAAATAATAGTTTATAACCATTTTATAAACTTCTTATATTACTACGCAGCTTATTAAATATACGTGATGCTGATGAGTACAGGACCCCTTTCTGGAATGCTTTCAAATGATGCAACTTTCAGCTTACTGTTTATCATTCTACTACACGTAAAACTTAAAGAGTTTCTCCTGCACACAGCATGTTGTGTGTTCAAGACGTTGAAATGCATGCGTTATAAGGCCAGTTGTGCTCACTCACCACTCGCCTCATTGCCTTTACATACAAGGTGCCCACAATTGACGTGCCGTCCTTCGATCCACGAAAAATCTTAACGTGACTCTAAGCGGTGACTCTATACTGCTTCATTTCCACGCTCAAAAAATAACCCTTGCAGTTGAAATGTGAACTTGAAACTAGCCTTTCAGTACAAAATGTTTTTCAAATGCTTTTCCTGTTCAAACTACCACCACAAAATATCCAACCTTTCCTGAGTAATGTATTTTTCTACCAAACCTCTTCAACGCCCTTCACGCGCCAGCCAGACAGAGTCCTCGACGTTTCCGCAGATCCGGCGACTTACATATTCGTACAGGAACACGAAATCATTACACATATAAATAGATAATATTATGCAACTTCTAGCTGTCATGCACATAGCCACAAGGAAACCAATATCGGCTATCACTAATTTAAACATTACGCTTTGAAATATACGTATGTGTTTAGACACGGTACTCATATTTCTATTTCCCCTGGAACATAACAGTGATTAGTCCTGTAACGTCGCAGCTGGCAGAATGGCGACTGGAAATTACAGCTCGGCTTGCTCAATCGGTAGAGACATGAAACGTGAAAGGCGCCAAATAATAATAAAATAAAGTCAAGTCCCAGTTGTTACTGTAATTGTATTTGATATTCAAAAGAAACAGTTCGCACAGAAGATTCAAGTAGGCAGAGTCATAAACAGTCAGTTTCACCAGATAAACAAACAAAGAGCAGAGTCACAGTAGCTTATTTATTATTCAGGTCATTTAAAACTTGCATCGCAAGAGGAAATTACACAGACAGGTGGGACGTCAGTTCCCTCCTGGCACCCTATAGCGACCTCCCACATCGGCAGAGAAATAGTTTAACTGGATAAAGCTTGCGGGTGTGGGGGATGTTTGCCACGCTCAACGTGTCCTCTTCGAGAGCTGGTTGTCCCCTGTTTCTCTTTGCTTTGCTATCGGGCGGTAGGCACGCAGGGTATAAGTCGCCCCATACCTACCCCCACTCCTTGCACCAGGATGCCAAAAACGTGACCAAATAAGGGCATGGCGTGGGCCGGAATCTCTTTGGAAACCTGCGCAACCCCCGTGGCAACTATTCCCCACGCCATGCCAAACTGCATAGTAGTAAAAATATAATCAAACTTCTGGAACAAAGACTGTCTACTGCAGTTGGAAATCTTCTATATACTGATGCTGACGCAAACAGAAACTAAGATTTCCGAAAAAGCAAATGTACGACCGATAAACATTCTACCACGGCAATAACTTTGAATCCTGATAAAATATTACAAAGCCCCGCAAAACGAAAGAAAATGAACCGAGCATCCCGATAATTATTATGATTGCGTCATCACAGTCCAATCAGTGTTTACAGAAAATATTATCAGTAGGGAAACCCAACTTTCATAAAACAGTTCCTGTCTAGCGGTATTTCAAAACACTTAGTTCAGATCCACTTTCACGATTGGTTGGTTTTAAACCTTGCCGGGAATCTAACACATTTAACCTTGATGGGAGGTGAGCCCTCTGGCTGCTATGCTAACCGCTGCCCCCTGCAGTTGAAGGGTTGTTGTCATTCAGGAGCCAAAAATTGTTTTCTAGATTCTGAGAATATTTTACGGTTGTATGACATGATATCAATTATAACTCGATAAAAGGAACCAAATCACATTAAGAAATTACATTCATCATGATTTTTTAGGACAGGTATGAGAATTTTAACCTAAAATACTGATTTGCATTAATTTACAAAAAGTTATTTTGAAACAAAGTTTGGTTTCAGCTAAGTATTTCTTGAAGTCGCATGAGTGTCATGTTGGCAATTTCTTTGAAATCCAGGGGTTGCGGTGGTGTAGTGGTTAGACAACTCGCCTCCCACCAAGGCGAACCAGGTTTGATTCCTGGCAGGGTCGCCCCTGGGATTTTCCCATGTGGGAATCGTGCCGGACGATGCCGCTGGTTGGCAGGTTTTCTTGGGGATTTCCTGTTTCATCCGCCCTTTCATTCTGGCACTGCTCCATACTCGCCTCGCTTTACCCTCATTGGCTCTCAAGGCCTCAATGTTAAGAGCTGCCTAGATCTTTTCACTCACTCACTCTTTGCAATATCCGAAACTTGGTTTGCGTGCGATAACGGTTTAACTTTTAACTATTTTGTAGAGTTGTGCAAATATTCACTGTACCCAAACAAAAATTTTAAACACATTTTAAACACATTTGGGTGTTAATGAATGTTCTGTTAGTGCACCAGCAAAGGAAATTTTTGTCTGTAAATAATTTTGTTTGCTTTTATTATATCATAACTAAAATAATTACATAAAATGGACATTTAAATATAGGCAAGACCCCTGTGATAAATATTCCATATCTTCCAATTTTTTTTTTTTGCAATAAATTTGTTGCAAACTGATAACTTGCTAAAATGTTATAGAATTAGTTATACTTTTGTTTAAGACTGAGCTCTTATTTTCGTTTCAGTTTCATAAAAATTCATAACAGATTTTTCAGTTTTTATTTTGAGAAAAAAAGTCCCACTCACGCAACCCTACTATTTAGACTTCAAATTTATCTCAAAAGTTAAAATTGAAAGACGGCTGAACAGTATACTAAATTACAAAGAAAATATTCTTGTGAAATTCTGATAACATGGACAGTTATTATGAGATGTAGTTTAATGTACCTAATAAATTTGTTCAATTTTGATATTTGTATCAAATTTCATATAATTTTTTAATTATATTTCCTTTTATTAGATTTATTTAAGTAATTTCCAACACTTTCATACTCTTTCCAAACTATTATGTCATGTCAAGTAATATGCTAAAAATGTAGACAATAATTTCTGACACTTGAATATCCTTAAGGACGTTCAAGTACTAAAAAAATGGCTTTCTATGTTTTAGGGTATTTTGCAATTCTGTCGTATTACATCAAATAGTACACTAATGAAAGAAAAAGAAACATGGATAATTAATTTACAAAAATTAAATACTGACAATATGGAAATTTCTAATTTCTATGATTTGTCATACGAATTTCCAAATTTTGCATAATGAGAATGTTTGGTTACAATTCAAATAAATTGTTGATGTCATTATAACAACAAAAAGAAATTTCACCTAATTTTTTGAGTGGTACGAACATAATTTTATTTTAAGTTTTACAACAAAATTAAAATTCAAAATAGCCTGAAATTAAACCCTAATCGCAGGCAAACAAATATCACACTTCAAAAAAATTTCTTCATGGCATTCCTAAGGCTTAAAAAAAAACTTCACCTGAAATGAAATGTGTTCGTATAACATTTTGAAATTTGTGTGGCACATAATGTAATGTTAAAAAGTGCATAATTCTACTAAAAAAGTATGTGAAAGTAATTCTTGGGTTTGTGTGAATGTGACTTATTTCTCACGAAATGAAAACAAAATATATATGTTATGAACTTTCGTGAAACTGAAAAGAAAATGAAAAATGTCATTAGAGCTCAGCCTTAATGAAAGGTTAATGAATTTCATAACAATTTAGCAGGTTATAACAAATTATAACAAATTCATTGCAAAATCAAACCAAAAAAATGTATTTATTACAGGGAGTATTTACCACAGGGGGTCTTGCCAACATTTAAATTTTCGTTTTATGTAGTTATTTCAGTTATAAAATAATGAAAATAAAACAAAATGATTTACAGGGGAAAATTTTCTCTTCTGGTGCACTACATGAACATTCATTAAACACTCGAAAACTCATCGAAATCGAGATTTTTCATTTCGTTACGACTTTCGGTAACTAAATTTCTTACCGAAACAAAAATGAAAGTTGTCATTTTTCGTTTTTGTTTCGGTATACTGAATATTCGCACAACCCTAGTTATTTTTTAACCAATTTGGCATTTTTATAATATTTACACTAACAAAATATTATAACATAAAACCATCAAATATCTTAAGAACAAGGAAACAAATTTTAGGCACCTCAAGAGCCTTAATACCAAAGTACAGAAAACACAAGGACAATACCAAAAAAAAAAAAAAAAAAAAAAANNNAAAAAAAAAAAAAAAAAAAAAAAAAAGTGCAGATTGCACACAGGTCTAGGTCTTTGTGGAACTCTTCTTTGTGAGAATCAACAACCTGTTTTCCACAAAAAAAAAATATATAAGAGGGAAACAGCTGTGTCAGAGAGTGGGGTGCCAATACGGAGGAGGAGACGCCTCACCCAGCTCTAGGGGCAGCTCGCGCAGTTGGTTCCCCTGCAGCAGCAGCGCCTTGAGGCTGCGGTGGTGCGCGACGCTCCGCGGCAGCTCCTGCAGCACGTTGTTCCTCACGTCGAGCCACTGCAGCCACGGCAGCGACGGGAACAGGCTGTCCGGCAGCCTCTCCAGCGCGTTACCTTCCAGGTACAAGAACTGTAACAAACGCGTCCACTTCTTGCCCCCTTCAACTGCAGGGGGCAGCGGTTGGCACAGCAGCCAGGGCGCTCGCCTCCCACCATGGTTAAATGGGTTGGATTCCCGGCGGGGTTACTCTCGGATTTTCACGCGGTGAAGCTGGCTGGCAGGTTTCGTTGGGGATCACCCTTTTTCCCCAGCCCTTGCATTTAGGCGCTGTTCCCATATTCACCTTGCTTCCCCCTCGTTGGATCTCAAATCCTAGTTTCTAAGAACTGCCCAAACTATTCCCCTCCATCATGCGATAAACAGGCACACAGAAGGGAAGTACTTAAAAGAGCTCACATTAAGTACGATGAACGTGCCATCTGTAGAGTCATAATTTATGCATTTCCAGTGTTCAAAGGATTTCTGCCGGCAGAACTGTCAAAAATCATGTGGCTTGGATTCAAGGTTAACATATTAATTACTTAATTGCATTATTCAAAATTTTAGTATGCTGCTTCCTCTACGCCACTATGCGAGCATGTGATTTTACCTCACCATTCTGACGGCCCATCTGTAGTCTATGATTATACATCCAGTACAATCACTATTAGATATTTTATTTAAGAAGAAGAAAAAAGAAACATTAAGTTAACATTGTCAAATAGAAATTTTCTATAAATTTACAGTGTTTCATAACATGGTATGAAGATTTATTAATGAGCTTGGCAGCAGAGTTTATGGTCCTAGGAAAATGTTTTACGTTTCACTAACACGGTCTTGCTAGAAAATTTAATTAATTTAACATTTTTAGTCAAGTGTCCAATATAAAGTACAGTGCAGGGGATGTGAAACAATGACCTGAACAATACACAGCAGGAAAACCACATTCAATGATAGACGTCCATTACCATGTAGGAGATACAAGACATTATCAAGACTTTCCCTTCGGTTCACAAATAATTGATACTAATGACATCACACACAAAACCTATCACTTATTGGTTCTAGGGTGTGAGGCAAGGCCTTGCCTACATTGACACAAGTAAGGTTGAAAAAAAATTAATTTCTTATAAAACAATTAAACAGAGTGTTTGGCATAATTTTAAGGAGTGGTAGGGTATGCGGAGACAAACACTTTGATATAAGGAACATCAAATGATGTGCGCACTGTTTGAATTCAGCGCACTACCTGGGCCGATCACGTGCGGGCTGGAGCGGAGCTGGCCTGTACGCTGACAGCAGACGACAGTCCCAAACCCGCGCGCGATGGCGAACAGCTGATTGCATCGCACAAACAAACAAAGAGCTGTGAAGTACGGCTCACCTTCACACGAGCTCTTCGTAGCGACGTCCTCCGACCCGCTAGCAGGTGCTAATGCAGGCAATTGTGTCGTTACCCACACTGTCGAAAATACTGTGCGTTTGTTGAACGTCAAGGCAGGCTGCAAGAATTCTCGCAGTCAAGTTGTCCTCGGTGAGCCTCGACAACTAGGCGAGGTGTTCCCGTGGATTACAACGAAGCAGTCAAGTCGGGAAGAAGGCTGGCTCAGCTCCATACCTGTGAACTGTGAACTCCGCTCGGCCCACGTGCGAGTGGCCCAGGCAGCGCGCCAAGTTCAAATGAAGCGCGCATTGTTTGATGCCTGTGGCTCGGTAGGGATACCTTTCCAGACACACGTTCCCTATATCAAAATGTTTGTCAACACTCTGTACTATGCATTATTTATCTATGACTAAAAGAGGGTATGAATGTCATTCAATCAAGACATTTACCACACTAATTTTATTACAGTTTTATTGATTATGGAGAAGATGCCTGAAGACATCAGCCCAAAACATTGTTATGCACATCCCACATCACAGACAAATTCTCTTCAAAAAATATGTTATGACAAGCTAACAAAAAAGAAGAGGGCATGTAGAATGGACAGGAAAGAGAGATGCGGTATTGTCGAAATATCAAAGGGCTCATTCATCGGTCGTCAGTCAAATCTAAAGGAAAGAAGGAAACAGCAGACTTAAGTACTATGTAATGCAAAGATATTGTGTGTGTGTGTGTGGCAATGTATGTGTATGTTGTTATAATTTCCTCAAGCGGCAGTACCGCAAATATGTGGTGAATGGTTGTAGCCAAAACACATTCAGCAAACATTGGAGACTGCCATGCAACAACAAATGCAGGTATCTGCTAATACGTGGAGAATAAATGGGTTTGGTTGACACAGTACAACTGCACCGAACTATCACAATCTCGTAGCCGAAACCCCGTCCAGGAACTTACCGAGGACCAATAAGAAATGAGGGCGAAGGGTCATAGGGACGGGGAAGAGTGTAGAGAGAGAGATTGAGAAGGAATAACAAGATACAGTCGACGACAGGAATCAATGAGAGGCTGCCACCTGACTGGCGATCAAGGGGTGAGTGTCTGCCTGCTGTGGTGCCAGAGCGAGCCCAGCCTCTTTCACCTACTTCCTCCGTACGATTACTTCATTAGCAATGTGTTGGATATCTGGAAGGATTATTGTAGTCTCTCTGTAGTGACGACTAGATGACGTTAGGGGCGTGGGTAGTGCTCCGGCTAGACCACACGCTTGGTAAACTTAGTCCTAGGACCTCAGGCCTTGTGGTAGGGCATGCTCGGTGCGATCTGATGAATCAGATCGAGGCTTCAGGTTTGGTCAACTTTGGTGAGCGCTGGTCATGTCTGCGATGAGAGGGCGTGATCCCTCTTCCCCGCCGACTGGGCGGCCGGGGTGCGGAATGGCCGTAATGGCTAAGAGCGCCCCGTTAACAAATAAGAGCATGGCTGTGTATCATACTTATATATATATATATGTGTGTGTATGTCTAATTATTGTTTATAAGTAGACCAGATAAATAAAATTATTAATAAAATCAAACCATGGTCAGTTTCTTATGAAAACATCCTTTCCTGATGGTTAAATAAACCCCACTAGTTAAAGAATATAGCATAGGTGGAGGTGCATGTCCTAGCGTGAGTTTGTATGTGACAGCGGAGTAGAGAGGTAAGCAGCAATACGCACGAAGGTGGACGCTAAATGATAGATAGCTGCGCCAAATTAGGTCACTTATTTCATTCAATACTGTACATTATGCTATATGTACCATCAATTTTAATGTAACATACAGTGAAACAAATATGTTACGGAGCCGTTTACGTCTGGGATATTGAGGAGAGGGTAGTGGTACAATTGCCACAAGGCTGAAACTCTAACGAAGGACTTTAGTTTGCCAAATGAAGAGGCAAAATATGTTGGAGCATTAAAGAATGGTTGGTACCCACCTTCAAGTTTTCGCAATACATGAACAGATTTTCTGGAAAAGAAATCAATTGCTGCTGTCCGATGTCGAGGCACCGACTATCTTTACTGAGTTGTTCAACAGCTTCAGTTATGACGACACTCTCATATGTATTATTGTTATTATTTTCTTCGTCTTCGTTTTGTAGAGACACAGTCGCTTCCATGGTGTCGGAATGTTTTACCTTTAACAGAAATCTACAAACATGATGTTCTTAAGAATTAAAATTTCTTGATCTCGGTACCGATACTTTTTCTTCCAATTTTAATACTGCCGACAAACCTATTCGTTACTTAAATATGAACTTCTGTAAATATCGTATACAATTTTTCTTCTAGCTGAAATTCATAGAACAGGTAGTTTTGCTATACACGTTCAAAACATGTGGTCGCAAAAAAAAAAAATATGATTACAAACATGGCTCCCTGTCACTATAATATTTTGATTGGAGTTGCCATGCCAACTTCAACAAAAAACAGTCGAAATGCATAGCTCGCGAGGTCCTAGTGGCGATGGTGGCGACTACAAACAACATTCCGCGATTTAATATGGCGCATGCTAGGGACAGTGATACGTCATTGTGGCTACATAATAAGCTCGGAACGTCTAATGACTCGTGGACAGGTGGTTCAATTTGTTCGCAACTTAATTCGGAAGTGTTAAGGAATGTGAAGGATTGTTTTCCAGACCTTCAGCCACAAGTTAAACTGAAGTTGCTGTTGTCTTTCTTCCACATCCCGCGTAGGAACGTTGAAGAGGTTTGTTTATTACTGTATGGAATTTGCGTTGTAAACGAAGTTTGTGTCGCTTTGTGGTCTTATTAGTTACGTATTTTGTTAGTTAAACAATTTTTTTGTGGTGTATTGTTTACTTTGTGGTGTTGGCGATGGTTACGTTACGATAAATTACCGTCCCGTAACATGCCTCAAGTTGTGTACTAAATAGAAATTCCACCAAAAACTTGTTCCAAGATGCATTTTACTTGGTTTATTTCTGTTTATTATTGTGTATTCACTCGGAAGAGTTTATTTCAGGTTAGGTTGCAATAAACTATTGGGGATCCCTAAAGATGCCAAACAGCCCTTTGATTTGTATTAGTCATTAATTTTTATGTCTGTGCTAGTTTCCTTTGGCTTGAGCACCTAAAGTGTTCATTTAGTTGCCGATGCCTCATGAGGTGGTTGGTTTCGCAACAATCTTACCCACAGGGCATTTGATATTTTGTAAATTTGTACTTATTTTTCTCTGAACACTGGTGAGACTTGCCAAGAGCAATGAAATGCTGTAGGCCTAATTGTTTAGTGTATTTTTTTTTCTTGAAAGAATTTATCAAAATATTTAAATGTTAATTAATTGTCTTGTATGTTCATAGCAGTAGTGTATAGGTTATGTAATGTTTGATAATTTTTTTGATAAAACTCAATGGTGTATATTTATTTATATGACTCAAGGGTAATTTAATAGATAGAAGCAATAAAGAAATGTAGGGTAAATGAAAATAAATGGGGTCTTTTCTGAAAAATAAAAAACAAATCACGAAAAGTAGTATATTTTGACTCCACAAATTACACAGAACACGAATTTACTAGCGGCATTAATGTATTATGCTTACAAACCACAAATACGATAGTGGGGAGGGCTATGAAGATCAGTAAAATTGTGTGGTAAAATCAATAAAAATACGGGTAATTATTAAGTTTAGGGGCTTTTCTGTAAAAATAAAAATAATTCACGGAAAATAGTATATTTCCACTCTACTAATGATGCAGAACACGAATATACTAGGGGCATTAACGTCCGACTAATTTCGTAATATGTGCCCACCTAACCTGACAGAACTTAATCCCATGATGGGTGAATCACTATTTTACATTTTTAAATTAACCTAGGAATGTTGGTTTTTACACTAACCTACGATAGTAGAATTTTACACTAACCTAGGATGTTTGGGTTTTACACTAAACTACTAATGTAGGATTGTAGGGATTTAAAGGAATGGTAAAACACACCAAAAGAATGTAAATTGACTCACCTAGGTAGGGGGCTGGTATAATTCCTCTGACGTTAATAGACGTAAACAAACCTATTTTGCAAGTTTATTAATAATGTTCTACTTATTTTAACATTACTCCCTCTTGAATATGAACAAGGTAAGCTGTGCAGAACCCATTAATGAAACTTTTTTTTGTCTAAGACGTTTTGTTCAGAAATGTAAACAAACTGGCTATACTACTCATTTTGCAATTTTGTTCAATTTTTAAAAATATGTTGTACTTATTTTAAAGCTACGCCCCTAGTATATTCGTGTTCTACGTGATTAGTAGAGTAGAAATATATCATAATTTTGAATTTTTGTTGTGTTGCGGGAGGAATCGGTATCTGTGAGGGGGGTTGCAAAGTTCAGGAAGGCCGTGGAAGAGGAGTTTGGTCGGGTAAGGGAGAGGTGAGAGAGCTCGCCACCGGTTAGTAGCCTAATTGTGGGTGTAGGTTATTGCGATCATTATTTTTCTTGTTTGTTTCCATTCAGAATGATAGAATGTGTATCGTCATTCATTTTTAATTATCGGTCGTAATTTTCTGAATTTTAATTAACTGAACGTTTAATGTCACAGATTTATATACTTACTGTTCCTTAATTAGTGTTGTTTCTGCTTGTCAAACCGTAACACTGTATACTTTTAAGCCTAATTCCTAAGAGGTCCCACATGTTAGTTTTTTTTATAGATAAGGTTTCCTTATCAGGAAGCCTTTTATTCCTTGGTTTTGTTATGCAGGATAGAATTACACTTTTGTTAGCCCAGGAACTCTCTCTCTCTCTCTCTAGACTTGGTAGCGGTCAGGTCGTGTAGGACTAGCTCCTGCAGTTTTAGTTTAATAATTTTTGTTAAGGTAGGGTACGATGGTGGAGAGCCATCGTCAGTGCAGTAAATGTGTGCAGGCGAAGGAAGATGCTTAAAAGTGCCCGTTTATGTTATTAGTGGATTTTCAAGTCAACAGGAAGAG
>NQII01001107.1:297032-329532 GCA_002778355.1 Clitarchus hookeri | reverse complement strand
ATACAAATGCTTTTGCAATACTCCAGAGCAATTTAAAACGAAAGTTAACTCAAACCTCTTGCATGACGCAATTAAATATTATAGGAGATGAATAAAACACATAATTTTTAACAACAAAAAAAATATAAATGGAAGGTGGAAATAAGATTAAGTACTTGGGGCTTTGAATGTAACATAGCTGTCTGAAGGATAAAAAATAATTATTGCAATGTACAGGGCAATTATTAAGTAATTATTCTGTGTATGCAACACAACACAAATGTTGCTGCAGTGTACCTGTGAAGTAATTTGTAATGGGAGATGCGGTGGCAACGCGCTGATTTATATTTCCACAAACTACTCTTCCCAGGATAGGTATGGGACCAGTAAAGATGTATGATGGTGCCATAAACGATCGCCCCAGAGCACGAGTTCCTTGGACCAGGTAATTCACTTAAACAATAAAAATTAATGGTGGGGCCCGCAGCACGAACTTGAAATCTAGATCTGATCCCCACGCAAAAAAGTGTTGCTTCACGCAGCTATACAGTGCTTGAGAAGGAAAAATAATATATTCAATATATATATCCCTTCAAGTTATTGCTACATATTGTGGTTCATTTTTTGCTCATTGTTCATCTCCCCTAAGTGAATGTCAACTACCGAGTTTTTATTCTTCCGACTTCTTTGCTTTTGCCGTACAGTACAAGAAGCTGGTCGCAAGTTAAATTTTGTCTGTAGTTAAGAGCCTTAAATAAGCTAGCTACAAAGTTTGCTTCAAATGATGATTGTTTTAAATAATCTTTAACAGTAAAACTTAAAAGTTATTAAATTTTTGATGCTGTATTTGCCTTCCGAGGTTGTCAGAATCGTCTACGCACGTGATGCGACTTTGATCAAACTGAGTTTTGTCAGCGTGTGAGAGGTGTATAGTTGAATATGTGTCTATATGAATAAATACTTCCTAGGTGTTACTAATAGTTGTACACATTATAATCAGTTTGTCTTGTGGCAGTAATTTTCAGCTCGTATATATAAGGAAATTGTGAACTAAAAGTTCAATATGAAAATTTTTAGTTCCAGGTTTCTGAATAGAATTTGAAATGTTTGGTACCCTAGTAACAAAGTTTACATTTGTAAAATTAGATGTGATCATAAATTCAGGTATATNGAATTTGAAATGTTTGGTACCCTAGTAACAAAGTTTACATTTGTAAAATTAGATGTGATCATAAATTCAGGTATATTAATGACTGTCAAAGAAATTATAATTGTGCTTACAGGTGAAAATAGTTTGAAATTGCAAATATTTAGTAGACCTGGTGAGACAGTTACATAGTTAAAATTAATTTTGATTGAGCAAGGGGAAGAAACTCTTGAGGTGTTTTAATTAACATGAGAACATGTATGTTCATAATGCATGTGGGTGCTGATGGGGCCACTCGTAAACACCTGTCCTTGAGGAACTAGCCTTTGTATTGAAAATCTTTCAAAGCTGAATCTAGCACTGGTACAATGGAACCCTGTTACATCCCCTTTTATAACATTTTCCTGCTTAATAAGCTGCCGTCTATTGGTCCACAAACATTTTTTCAATACAAAACTACCCCCTTATAAAGTTTTCCCTTACAGGAGGCCAACATTTCTTGGAGAAATGTTATAACAGGGTTGTACTGTATATGTAAACAATATTTATGTTTTTAAGGATTTTTGGGGGGGAGTTGATTAACGAAATTAGAGTTTCAGTTTCTTAATTTAGATTGGGATTATTACAGAAAATTTTATTACCTGTCTTGTCCAGCTTCGTACTGACAATGAGCAATACTTGTGCTCATCTCGGCAGTTCTGTTAATTATATAGTATGTGAATACAATGAATATACTGCAAACAGAGCGCTGTGGGATAATACTTTGGTTGATGTACAGGCTGATCTTGAACTTCAGGTGCAGTCTTTGTGAGAATATTCTTTAAGGAAAATGAGTTGAGAGGTTTGGGCGGCTCTTAACAATGTTGTCTCGAGAGCTCATGAGGGTGAAACGAGATGAGAGTGGAGCAGCTCCGAAATGCAAGGGCTGGGGAATCTTAGATCCCCAAGAAAACCCGCCGACCAGAGCAGCATAGTTAGGCAGGATTTTCACTTACGAAAATCNTGGGGAATCTTAGATCCCCAAGAAAACCCGCCGACCAGAGCAGCATAGTTAGGCAGGATTTTCACTTACGAAAATCAGCGAGTGTCCCAACCGGGGATTGAACCTGGTTCGCCTTGGTGGGAGGTGAGCAGTCTTAACTTCTCAGCCAGGGAAAAATGAGGTAGATAACGTTAATACCACCTATTACCTAATTTAATTGTTAAGGGAGTGACACATCCTTGAAGATGTGGGAATTAAAATTAGTTATTTGCAAAATTTCTGAAACTATGTGAGGTGGACATGTGTGGACATTCAGCTGGCAATAGCATTGCCCATCGTTAGGAAATTAGGGGTGTAACGATTCACCTGGGAAGACAGGTTGCGTACCTGGCTGGCAACGTATGGCACTCTTTCAAAGGTGGCATATTTTCTTGAGAATTGTTTGCCCGAGTGTGTTACACGATGACATATTTTTGTGTTTGTTTAACATACATGTGATTATTACATTTTAACTATTGATAACACCGTGGCAACACACATTTGTTGGTTAGTAACATGGCACCTCCTAATTTCTTAATGATGGGCAATATCATTACTAACCAGGTGTTCGCAGATGGCAGATACCAAATCAGGATAAAACTCTACTTATTCGTGAATTTGTTGTTGCATCTCACATAGTTTGATATTTTCAAAATAACTAATTTTAATTCCCAGTTTTCAAGGGCTTGTGTCTCCCTTAAGGCTTGGCTTCACCTATCATTGGAAATGTTTGATTATAGAAAATTTACAATTTACTAGGTGTTTTAATACTTTTGTATCTAATTTTCACTTTGTTTTATTTCCTGTTTGCAAAAAGTCAGGAAATTATTGATAAAATATAATTATATTCCTGACTTTTTACAACTAGCAGATAACACACAATTAAAATTAAGCACAGAAATATTGAACAACTTAGAAAATGTAAATTTTCTATAATCGTACGATGTCAGTTATTACTATGAATCTGAAATTATGACGCAAAAACAAATTTCTGCAAAAGAGGTGAAGTCGAGCCTTATCATTCACATTAAGTCATTCGTCGGGTTATGTTTTTACAAGTGTTGGATTGTGAAATGTATTGAGGTGGATAGCGCAAGAAAGATGGGTATGTGTGGAGGGTGGTGAAAACGTAATCTTTATTTGTAGTTGCCTTTAGGGCTGAAAGGTGGTGCTAGGTGATAGAAGCTGTAGTTGTGCGCAACAAGTGTTTTTCTCGCCCGTGTGTTCACTCTGCTGTTTCTTCCCCAGTGCGGAAGCATTCCGAGCTCACCATGTGGCCAATGGAGTGCCACTACCTCAACAAGTCGGCGCTCGTCAGCCTGGTTGGCCAGCAGGTAACCGACCCTCTGCACATATTAAATCACGTCAACATTGCTAAACTAGCACCGTGCAGTACCGGACACCACTCTGCGCGGCAGTGATGGGTCTACAGTGTAATTCTAGTGGCAGGGGAAATCAGTATGGTGAACTCTATACATTAACCGGCATTCTCTCAACTTCCATTTTCTCTCTTATCTAGTAGCCGTGAACAATGTGATGCCTGGATTGTGTAGTTGAAAGGTGGGCAGGGGAAGAAATGCATTTAATTTTCTATAGTTACTTTTAACAGACTGAATTTTAATTACATTTTTATATGTAATGTTGTACAGGCTCCATGTATACTGTTATTTCAACAGTATTAGTGGAAGTAATTTTAAACATTCTGTAACAGTGGTCATAACATTTTTTATTGAAAAGCTTTTCAAGCCACATTGGTATTTCCAGGAATCTCCTTACAATTTTCTTGTGTAGACCATGTCTTACCCTTAGTGCAATTTCACTGCCCAAGGTGTTCTCTTTTGATATTGTTTTTTTCTAGCCAGGCCACATTCTTCACCTAAGGTTTCACTTGGTTGATCCACGAAGTTTCTGTTCACTCTCGGTTTTCAATTACATGACACCAATACTGCCTTTAACAGCCTACATAATTTTTTTTTTTATAACTTTTTTATAATTTTCTTTGTCGAAGTGTCTGTAATTTTTTAGCATACTTTTAATCAATTGCGAGAAATTTTGTTAAAATTTGTAAATCAGTAGCGTGTAATTATATTAATNTTTTTTAGCATACTTTTAATCAATTGCGAGAAATTTTGTTAAAATTTGTAAATCAGTAGCGTGTAATTATATTAATAACCCAGTATTGGAAACCTTCGCTTTGTGTTAATTGCTCACATATTTTTTTATAAATGAATCTTCGGGCTTAATTTTGCCTCAGATTGGTTTGGGTGGATATTAGAGTACGGAATTTATTCTGTTTCTTTCCATTGTGGTACTCTAAAGGTATGTTTTGATGAACCTAAATTTCCCATGGTTTTTTNGGAATTTATTCTGTTTCTTTCCATTGTGGTACTCTAAAGGTATGTTTTGATGAACCTAAATTTCCCATGGTTTTTTTATGTATAGTTCATTCACGGTTACTTCATACTTTTGCAAAGCCCTGCTTAAGTTCTACTCCCAGGATATTTNTTTTTTATGTATAGTTCATTCACGGTTACTTCATACTTTTGCAAAGCCCTGCTTAAGTTCTACTCCCAGGATATTTCTCCGCTTCATGCAAACAAGGCTTACCAAAGTCTAGGGAAATTACAGCGAAGGGACAATGTTTGGACCATGGGTCTGTTTGAACTAGTTTAAGTTTTCCGCCACATTGTGGTAACACGATGGTGGCGCCATCGGCCTAGAGCGGCTGTGCCAGAAAGTACAAGACCAGTTTGGCTTTGTTTTTGTATCGATAGTTCGCAACTCTAAATGTTTNTAGAGCGGCTGTGCCAGAAAGTACAAGACCAGTTTGGCTTTGTTTTTGTATCGATAGTTCGCAACTCTAAATGTTTGTGTTAAAATACAGTCCACATTGTTCTCGAGCCCAGACAGAGAACGTGCCACATTCGTGCGCACTCAGTGTAATATTATTTTGTATTAGAACTATTTCTTACTACGCATTACCAACACACCTNTGCCACATTCGTGCGCACTCAGTGTAATATTATTTTGTATTAGAACTATTTCTTACTACGCATTACCAACACACCTTTTTTCTCACTGTTTGTTATTCATATTAATTAGTAACGAAATACTATATTTTATAAATAAAATGTAAATAAAAATTCAATTTAACCAAAAATAAGGTACTTTTATTTTAACATAAGTTTAAAACATTTATGATGCATGACATATTTAGGAAACAGCCAAGCACGCCATACATGGGGTGATTTTTCGAAGGTTTAATTTTAAAAGTGTGAAGAATCTGCGAATAAATTATAGTTGGCTTTACCAATATTGTGCAGTATTATAACTTCCTTGGTATTAGAAAAACAGGCCTACAGTTGACACTGAGAAAAATTACGAATTTCACTCATGAGGTAGGATGTTTAATGTTCTTGTAAGTTGTGTTTTATGTGTTAGAAAAAATTTACAAAACTTAATTTTAGTGTAGGAACCAGTCTTTCATCAAGAGGAATTTTAATTGTCTCCCTGCATTTGTCTGGATGTATGTAAAGTATGATTTCCAATTTCCTGTTTTTTGAAACTCGGTTATGTACCTGTGTCACGTCATTGAACTGTAAGGAGCTGCATATGTTAGCTTGCTGCCCACTTGTATTAAAGAAATAAGATATGCCAAAGCCTGAAGGAAGAAACTTGCAAATTTTCCAGTCTACCGCTACAAAACACTTCACGCTGAAGCGCAAGCCAAAGTCGGCAGCGTTGCGAGCGGACCTCCTGCAGAAGTCCTTGGATGCTGCCAACAACCTGAAGAAAAACATTGCTCCGACAGTGCCTGTCCGGTCGCGTGGGATGCCCCGAAAGATGACCGACACCAGTAAGTGTGGTTCAGAACTGCTTTTGCATGTTATAGAATGTATGGAAANGGGATGCCCCGAAAGATGACCGACACCAGTAAGTGTGGTTCAGAACTGCTTTTGCATGTTATAGAATGTATGGAAAGAAACTGTACCCTGGTCTGTGTGTAAAGTCACAAATAATAAAATTGTTGTGTGAAAAGAAAGGGATTTTAATTGAGAATAAAATATGTAGGTTTATTTTGGGCGCGTGTGAAAAGCAAAGCAGAATTGCCAAGACGCAGCGTATTTTCTCTTTGCTTGCTGCGGCTAGCTGTTGCGTAGTGACGCCAATAAAAGCGGCTTCCCTTTGTGAAATTAATAGCTTGGGAAGATGCTTTTTACCCTTNATAAAAGCGGCTTCCCTTTGTGAAATTAATAGCTTGGGAAGATGCTTTTTACCCTTAAAAATGTAATGAAATAATTGCAGAATATTTGTGTCCAGTGCAGGTAAGTGATCAGTATGGTTGTTCAAACTAGTGATGGGACGACTGATACGGAGAACCGACGTGATTATACCGTCGGGTCTCCGTATCAGTCAAACCTTACCTTGTCTACTTGGTAGTTTCACATTTGTATCAAAGTCGTTTACTCTTATTTTCGGCGCTAAATGAGGTCTAAATATTTGCTAGCAGTACCATAGTAGTGTACTGTAATGGCTCTTTAATGATAAATTAACACAACATTAATAAATCGTCCNGGGATGCCCCGAAAGATGACCGACACCAGTAAGTGTGGTTCAGAACTGCTTTTGCATGTTATAGAATGTATGGAAAAAAAACTGTACCCTGGTGTGTGTGTAAAGTCACAAATAATAAAATTGTTGTGTGAAAAGAAAGGGATTTTAATTGAGAATAAAATATGTAGGTTTATTTTGGGCGCGTGTGAGAAGCAAAGCAGAATTGCCAAGACGCAGCGTATTTTCTCTTTGCTTGCTGCGGCTAGCTGTTGCGTAGTGACGCCAATAAAAGTGGCTTCCCTTTGTGAAATTAATAGCTTGGGAAGATGCTTTTTACCCTTAAAAATGTAATGAAATAATTGCAGAATATTTGTGTCCAGTGCAGGTAAGTGATCAGTATGGTTGTTCAAACTAGTGNAGTGCAGGTAAGTGATCAGTATGGTTGTTCAAACTAGTGATGGGATGATTGGTTCCTCGGAACCGACGTGATTATACCGTCGGTTCTCCGTATCAGTCAAACCTTACCTTGTCTACTTGGTAGTTTCACATTTGTATTAAAGTCGTTTACTCCTATTTTTCGGCGCTAAGTGAGGTCTTAATCTTTGCTAGCAGTACCATAGTAGTGTACTGTAATGGCTCTTTAATGATAAATTAACACAACATTAATAAATCGTCCANTTTGCTAGCAGTACCATAGTAGTGTACTGTAATGGCTCTTTAATGATAAATTAACACAACATTAATAAATCGTCCAGTTTTCGTGTTGTATGCTGTCGAAAATGTGAATGGCGTGGCTAGGCTTTATGCCGGTACGCGCTACTCACACTGCAGTGCACAGTACCTGCCTTTCAGGCTTTGTTTATGTTCAACACAAAAATAAAACCAACATTCATGCATTCTCGTGTATTAATATTTTAATTAAAATGTACCCACGTCTGTGGCGGAGTCGTTACACTTCGCAACGAGTAGTTTGGTGCTACGTCAGAATATAAACAAAGTAAAAGTTGATTGTTGGCCTCTATGTAGCCCGTACAGCCAGAGGATTCGGTATGACAAATGGGAAAGTCTTGCAAGATACGTGGTTGTAAATTGGTATGTAATGAAGTTTGAAACTTTTAAAACAGATTTTGTGGTCTAGTAATCTGTTTCGTAATTTAATTTAGAAAACCTGCTTCATACAGAGCGCCATTATTTCTCTCCCGCTACGTACACGAAAGAATATTTTTTCCTTGCGACTTGCTGAACATGTGTTGACTAATCGGACTGTATTGAAACACAGCAATTCAATGTTTTCTTGCAGTGATGCATCGTTTTTTGCAATGTGATAGAGAAAAATTATTCAATATTGCAAACGCTTCACTATATCAACAATAATGCACAACCTAAAATAAATTTGGCGGGTCCGCCGAGGCTGGAATATAAATGAGAATTTGTAGAAGGGTATATTATATATTTTCGTCTTGGCAACACTGCACTAGGCTTGAGCTACTGCCTAACTGTTAGTGCCATCACAAACGTTTGTTTTCAATGTTCTTTCAGCATGGAATAAATTTATTTGGAGCTGTGATAAATGTCAAACATGTCAGAGGTGTGGAATCATTCCATGGTTGACTTTAAAAATGTCAAATATGCGATTTGCAATCATTGTGGTTTACGAATCTTGCGAGGCGTGTCAAAAAGCACGTCTAACCTCAAAAAACATGTTAACGCACAACACAAACACATAGTCGTGAAAAAACTTTGTTTGTACACATCGTGACCACCATTGTCAGGGTTACCTCAACCAGATGAAGAGATAGACAACCCTAGTGAAAATTAAGAATGTTCACATCATTCTTCATCATGCTTGAGCACTCCTGAAATCGCAGGCAGCAGTTCGTCTTCCACCTACCAGTCAAATAATTCGACTCCAAATTAGACTGGACCACGAGTGTATCAGCTACCTACTTAGAGCAAATTTATTAATTCAAAATGCAAATTTAGGCCTGGTGATCCCCGTAGTGTGCAAATTACTTGTCTCATTGCCGAACTCGTATGTCAAGACAACTAACCATTTAACATTGTCGAAGACAAAGGTTTCAATTAGGGATGGGTCGGTTCGGTTCTTTGGTTCCAATTTGTACCGGTTCTTGAGGTTTGACTCGGAACCGGTTTTAGGTTAACAATTACTCTCAAGAACCAAGATGTGTCGTTACGCAAAACTCTGTTGTTACAAAAATAACTATGGTATTTACTCATGTATAGCCAGCCCTTTTTTCCCCAACATAAAGGAAAAAATTTCTTGGGTGCGTGCTTTACACGGAAAAACAATTAANGTATAGCCAGCCCTTTTTTCCCCAACATAAAGGAAAAAATTTCTTGGGTGCGTGCTTTACACGGAAAAACAATTAAAGAGTGGTAGTCGTAAACTGTTCGGCGATGTTTGGAGGGAAGTGTAGAGGGAATAGTCTGTTATCTCATCTCTCTCTCTGACATCAACACTCCTCTCCCTTCTCTCTCTCTCTCTCTTTATCTCTCAGCCCTCCTCCATAAACAACACTGCTAGCCGATCGATACATTCCTCCAAGCCTTCTTTGTTTGGTATGATGGCCGTGGGTCATGAGTTAAAAAGGAAGAAGAGACTTTTTTTTTTTTTCGAGGAGTCACATTCCAGCAAGTCACTGTGTAAAAGATGCAAAAAAAAAAAAAGGGCAGCCCAGACACCTTAAAAGAAGCAAAAAAAGATAAGAAATCTGGCCCACCACAGCTGTTGACCTTTTAACGAACTTTTCTAGGTTACCTTTATCATACAGCAAGCTGCAATGTTTTGGTTTGAGGGCCATGAGTTATTTAATTAAAGTATTTTCCAAACATATCACAATCACCACATATTAATGTAAAAAAAGAATAATTTTTTTACATATTTACTAACCTTAAATAAATTTTATACAACAAGTTTATCTGTATACATTAAAACTTATCTTCACTCTTTGTTATAGTTCAATTCTTCCATAGAACGGTTAAATAAAATATTTTATGAATTTTATCTGCATTGGTTTAATAAAGTTGCAAGCAAAAGGCAAGAATTCAAAATACATAGAACCAAATACTGGAACCGATATTTAAATTGTAGAATCGGCACCGGAACCGGAATCAACATTTTTGGTTATTCGACCCATCCCTAGTTTCAATAAACTTATTAACCACCTTGAACCACGTTACATGATGCCATCGAGAAAACACATATCTAATAAGATTGTTCCTGAATTGTATGCAGAAGTGAGGGGTAAAGTGGGGACAGGGCTACGAAAAAGTGAATTTGTGGCTGTTGTAACCGACACGTGGACATCCACTTCTGATAATGATTACTTGAGCTTGACCGTTCCATTACCTAGATGAACAGTTTGCACTGAAACATGTCTGCATTGAGGTTGTTCCTTTCCTCGAGGTCAGCCACGCAGCTGCAAATCTGTGCGACTTTGTTACGTTAGCACTTCGGGAATGGGGCCTGGACAATAAAGTGGTGGCAGTCATTTGAGACAACCGGCGAAATATTGTTGCAGTGCGGGAATGTCTCGGTTTGTGCGNTTGTTCCTTTCCTCGAGATCAGCCACGCAGCTGCAAATCTGTGCGACTTTGTTACGTTAGCACTTCGGGAATGGGGCTTGGACAATAAAGTGGTGGCAGTCATTTGAGACAACCGGCGAAATATTGTTGCAGTGCGGAAATGTCTCGGTTTGTGCANGTTGCAGTGCGGGAATGTCTCGGTTTGTGCATGCTCCATGTTTGGTCCACACATTCCAATTGATAGTGAAAGATGGGTTCTTGTTCTTGAACAGCAAGAACATCTCAGTTTTGGCCGCAACATGTAGAAAACTAGTGGGTTATTTAAACATTCTGCTCTTGCATGCAAAGACTTAAAAATATGTCAAAATTTGACCAACTTACCAACACATCGCCTCGTACAGAATGAACCTACAAGGTGGAACTCCAATCTCCACATGTTGAAACGGCTTCATGGGGAAAGATCGGCATTTGTGCTAGCTGGTGGAGAACTCAAGCTGCCAGTTGAGCTTACGCAGACACAATGGACCATTATTGAGAAGTGCATACAGCTTCTCCAAGTCTGTGATTTTGCTACATCTTTGGTGAGCACAGAATCTGTAACTGCCTCCCAAGTGATCCCTCTTGTTCACCTCAGTAGATATGAGCTAGAGAACACTGTACCTACCAGGTCTTCAGGGCATTAGGGATGATTTGATAGCATCACTGAATATGCGGTATGCTAATGTTTAAGATGAAAAAATTCACACCTTTGCTACACTTTTAGATCCACGTCTAAAAGCGAGTCCATTCAGGAATGAGGGTAAACTAAGTGTGGCGAAGGAAAAGCTAGTCAGAGAAGCTGGGATTGCAGACATACAAACAGCCCTCAACTCATCTTCAGAAAGAAATGAATTTTCTTTGAATTTGTATACAACTACACCCGGAACAAAACACATCTTCAGTTTGGTCAAAGTATACAAAAAAATTTCCAAGGACAAGCAGACAAAAGTACCAACGAAAATAGTGCAGCAAGTGAAGTGTCGTCATATCTGTTGGAGTCACTCTGATCTCCAAATGTCAGTATTGCAGAATATTGGAAAAATGACAACAACTTCCCAAGATTACAGAAGCTCGCAAAGCAATATCTGTGTGTTCCTTTCCAACAGTAGCATCAGAGAGAGTATTTAGTACCGCTGGTAACATCACTGACAGGAAACATAACAGATTAGGTCCTGAACGTGTTAGAATGCTAGTATTCGTAAATAAAAATTTGTGAAGTTCATTTTCAGTTTAGAGTGTGTTTTACGCGCAATATTGCGTCAAATGTGCCTTAAAGATTTCTGTTTTAATTTTGCAGGCAGATTTGTATGCAAGATAGTGCTCTAGAACCATTATTTTTCCAAGCTTATGCAGGATTTTGGTTTGATACCTTATGCTAAAAATTTTGTGGTAGGTACAAAACCTTGTCATTCACTTTATAGCACAATGTTCCCGGCGTACTTAAATGATGCTTTTGCTTCTTTGATGAATTATTGAACATTGGTAGTAAAATCGCTGCTTTCTACGTGTTTTTAAAGTGTATAGTAATTGTTTTTATATGCATTAAATGATAACCATGTTCTTTTGAAAACCAGTGTGGCTATTTTTTTTAGAACCAAGCGAGTAAATTTATTTGTGCAATTCCTACAAGTAATTATTCTTATTTGATTTTACAAGTAACCCAAGTTGTTTAGTGATGGGACAATCGGTGTCTCGATTCCGCCTGTTCTTGTTTCGCAATGGCCAACCACGTGAAGAATCACAGTGTTAGAAAAAAATTTTAATAAAGGTTAAAGACTCAATCCTGGCAGAAATCTCGAGATAAAATAAATAAGTTGTTTGCTCACTTATTCTCAAAGTCATTAAACAAGTATGAGTTTTGTGTCGGCAGGTACAAGAACTGGTATCGGAACCGAGAACCAGGAACCTAATTGTGGAGCCGTCCTACGAGTAGTGTATTCCTTAGAGAAAATTCCAATTAGTCAGAACGTACCTGACACATACCACTTCAAAAATGTATACACAGACAAAAAATTTTCATACAATTTGAAAACACTCACAGAAGAAATACCCTCAAAAAAGACAAATTAAATTACTTTCTAACACTACACAAAACATATGACTCTCGTTATCTGTGAAAAATGAAGTTTTATTAAGCAGAAGGAATTGCGTGAAAATGGTAATTACTGATGACATAGTAATAAAATAGTTCATAAAATCAAGGTAAATTAACAAATCAGAAATGCTGTCGTTAAAAGAAAATTAACTGAGTGATATCTGAAATCTAAATCACCTCACCAAATTTACCAGACAAGGTAGCAATTTACGTGAGAAATCAATTTCTTTGGCTGGCTCAAAATTAATCTCGGCAAACTAATCTTGATTGAAATTTCATCATGCTCGGCTGTAGAACATGGGAATCTAATCCACTGGCTTCTGGATAATGTTATTTAAATAAGCCATGCCCTTCGTGCAAATTTCTAAGAAATTCTGTCCAAAATTTCTGATTGAAAATTTTAGTAGCCAAATTGTTCCATAAAATTGCTACTTCTCACGTGTACAACAGTTTGTCGTCGATGCTAAATCATACACATAAGTATTGATACTTAAGCTGGACTAGCAGTGGAGATGGCAGCTCACCCTGTTTTGAAGCACTCAAAAACTAAAATCAATACAGTTTTGGGCTTCTTCTTGAACATGCCCTGCATATTTAATCACTAAGGTGTCTCTCAACGCCTTCCTAAGTTATGATGGGCGCACTATGATTTCGCTGGAGCAAAAGTCATGTCGAACCGCTCTACATGGCGTCTAGAGAGAAAGTCCAGGGGTTCTCACGATGACTCTAATTGAAACTGGAAAATTTCCCAGATATGAGTCACTTCCCGAGACGTAACACAATCTTATCAGTCTTTAATTAGGTTAATTTCTCCGTGGCAAAACTTGATTGATAACACCAGGTAATGTACATAGAGGAAACTGCAATAAAATATTATTATTGCATGTTGTTCAAATATTAAGGGCTTACCCAAATTAAGCCACAATAAAAAAATAATCCAATGGTCCAGAAGATTAAACATGTTACTTTGAAATACTAAATGTAAGATGCAAATATTAACAAAAAAAAATTTTATTTTATTTTTAGAAGTAAATATGGCACAAAAGAAAAAGTTGTCTAAAAAGGATTTAGCATACGTCAGGAAAAATAAATGAGAAGCAGAAATTAAGTAATCCAGTACTTCATGAAGAAGTCAAAGAGTAAGAGGAAGTTATAATGGAAGACAGGGAAAATTAAAATTATTTCAGACTCAAGTGAAAGAGGCAAAAGGCAGCAAAGAAAAAACTGAATAGAAAGGACAGGAAGGAATAGAAAGATGCAAAAGGCAGATGAAGAACTGAACAGAATTTTATTGTGTGGTACTCGGCCATTAAGTGACACAGAATCTAGTGATGGATCAAGACAGACCAATGTTTATGCTGCTAAACCTGGCAGTGACATACGAGGAAGGGTTGTCTCAAGTAAGAAGAACAGATCACAGGCTTACCACAAGATTAAAAAAAACTAGAAAGTTAAAATGGCTTTCAAAAAGTGCAGCTAAATATAACGCTAAGTACTACAGATTACATAAACAGAAGATAAATAGCGAAAGTCCGCAAACAAAGGCTAGAGCGTTTCTGAGTGGTGAGAAAGTGTCTCCTCAAGTAGTGAAACATTGACACTTTGCAGAGGCACTCACTACACAGATATTACACGACTACATTGCAAACAAAAAGTCAAAAGCTTGTCAGATCTTTGTTAAGAGTTCTAAGTGGAAAAATTATATAAAAAAAATACAGGTTTCTTTATCACGCCAAGAAGTTCCTTCCTCGCAAGCAACACAAAATGAATGCAGNTTTTTTTTTTTTTTTTTTTTTTAATAGGAAGTATGACACTAAAGTTTCATTGCATGTTAAAAATGATGATACCGCTGTTGTTTTTTTTTTTTTTAAGATGAAGTTGGCAGAATAGAAGTAGTAAAGAAGACTGCCATTACAAGAAGCAAAATAAAAAAAGCACAAAACGCTGAACAAAGGTTTGATTGAGCTACACAAACAGTTCAACGAATCACATGCTTACAATATTTCTTACTCTACATTCTGCATCCCGCGTTCATTTTGGGTCGTTCCACCCGGTATCCATGAACAGAATTCTTGTGTCTGCGCAAAACATGAAAATTTCCGTACAGCAAAGAGGCATTCAAAGAATATCTGACTGATGTCACTCTCGGACATTCAGGTTATCCAAGGACATCCAAGAATAGCAAAGCTACATTCAAAAGACTACCAAAATATATCTATAAATATCTGCCCAATATCCAAAATGTGATATTGATATTTTGGATGTCCTTTATACCTACATCTTTAGATGTCGCCACTTACCTTAAGTAATGGCAATTGGTGGTTTTATAATATATAATGGATATCCCATAAGTGGTACAAACTGGTATCTACTACTGGATATCCAAAGGATATACATTAGAGAGTCACTGTAGGACTTAGATTACTTTTAGATAATGTGGATATAATTAGGATATCTGGCGAATATCCTGTGCTATGTGCGTTTTGCCATAATTTTCTAATGTCTGAAGCATCTTAATGTGATAAGAGTACACAAGGCCAGATTATTTGTTTAAATGTAACAGTGAGGCCCCGGTGGCTGAGTGGTTAGCCTGCTCGCCTCCCATCAAGGCAAACCGAGTTCAATCCCCGGCCGGTTCGTTCCCGGATTTTCGCATCTGGGAATCGTGCCGGGTGATGGTGTTGGTTGGAGGGTTTTCCCTGGGATCTCCAGTTCCCCTTGCCCTTTCATTCTGGTGCTGCTCCATACTCGCCTCAATCATCCTCATCTGCTCTCAACACCTCGCTGTTAAGAGCCGCCCAAATCTCTTCACTCACTCACTAAATGTTTCATGTAATGTTGTTATTGTTTTTTTTAATGGACTGCCTTGATTTCATTATGTATTTTTGTAACGGCCAATAAATTTTTGACTACATGTATAGCATAATTAATTTCTTTTTTTAAATTAAAATTTTATTTAGTTAACAAGCGTAATTTCTCGCTACATCTCGGAATGACCCATATAAATTTATATATGGTTAGATAGAACTTTTACATAATATTTTATCTATATACTGAAATACTTAATTCATAAAGAATTGAAACTGGGAGGAAATAGGTACAGTATGTTGGTAATTCCTAGTAAGAAATAGTCCTTATGCAAAATTATATTACACAGAGTGCGCAAGAATGTTATACGTTGTCCCTTTTGTGTAATTCTCTAGACTTGGGTAAGCTTTTTGCAAAAGGTGGAGGAATATCTTGGACGCAGAACTGCAGGGCTTCAGAAAAGTTGGAAGTAACCTTGAATGGGCTATATTGCATGCTCTCAGCCAGGGATTCCCTACTGAAGATTTTTTTTAAAAAAATGCTATTCTAGAAAATTTTTATATTTATTATTATCAATGTATCAATCTCCTTCAGTGTTTTAGAGGTCATTGTGTGTGTGTTAGTAAAAATTTTGTGTTCCTCAGAAACAACATAGTTGTTTCTGAGTGTNCAGAAAAGTTGGAAGTAACCTTGAATGGGCTATATTGCATGCTCTCAGCCAGGGATTCCCTACTGAAGATTTTTTTTTAAAAAATGCTATTCTAGAAAATTTTTATATTTATTATTATCAATGTATCAATCTCCTTCAGTGTTTTAGAGGTCATTGTGTGTGTGTTAGTAAAAATTTTGTGTTCCTCAGAAACAACATAGTTGTTTCTGAGTGTAGTTGTGTAGAGAAATGCTCCAAACTCCATCTGAAAATGTGTTAGTTATTCGTGTAATCATATGTCCATGTAATATCATTTTTCTTTAGTTTGTTTTTATGATCTGCCACTAGTTTATTATATTTCCTTTCTTTTTCAGTTGATTTTCCCAATTCCTTAATTTTTGTGGACAAAAAGGGTATTTTTAATTTTTTGTGGCCCTCTTCACGCCAGTGGTAGGTATATTTGTTGAGTGGTTTGCTCTTCTTTTTTTTCTTGTTCTAGACATAATTTCTGTCTGTTGTCCTCTATACATCCGCGAGTCTAATTTTCAGAAGTCCTTTTTCGTCGCGGAAGCTAAGAAACTGCATTTTGCCCCCCTTTTTTTAATCACTTTTATCAGACTGCCATTTCAGCTACATCTATCGAAAATTACGAAAAGTAGTAGACTCGGTAACAGGCCCGCGAAGTGTACACTTTGCATGTGCAAATAGCAGTGGCACGATTGCAGTGACAAAAATTTAATGTTCTTCTGGAAAGGAGAGACATTGGGCAAAGAGGTGTCTGCACTTGTCGTGGAAGAATCGTCAAAGGATGTAAAAAAATTTCCTGAAAAGGGACAAAAGCTTTATCAGGTTGCTTGCATCATTCGAGAAGTATTTTTATTTTTGCCTTTTGCCAGTGTTGAGGGGACTGAAATAATGTGCTGTGTATTCCCCTCACCAATTGATGTTATAGAGGTTTATTAAGTGTTTACGATTTAAAATTAATTTATTTATATTTTATATGGTGTAGTTAACTTCATTCTAGTTTTATATTTTTATAATCCTTTTAAATTGTCTATTGACCTTAACGTAGTTTGTTGTTTATAGTAAATTTTTGACCATCTGTCCATTTATTCTAATATTGGTCAGACAGTGTCATTTATGGGATCACAGTGTTAATTAATAGATTCCTTTATGCCTATATGCTTTAATATTGTAATTGTAATGTCCTCGTAGCACTCTGATCCATATTTATATCTTGTCTGTGGTTAACATAAGTGCAGTTGAATCTCGTTAGCATGAACCTGGGTTAATATGTAGTTCCCATTAGTGCAAAGCAGATTTGAAGTTCCTGAAAAGTAATAGGCATTTCATGTACGGACGCACTGGAGGCGGAACGATTGTACCACGAAGTGTTCCCTCACAGAAGACAGCCAGGCAGCTGAGTTTTCACGAGGTTCCATCATTGGTGAAGGAGAGCTTCGTGGTACAATCGTGCTGCTTCCCCGTGCGTTGCCATCAGCACGTCCATCGGCCATCTCTTCATTAGAAAATGTGTGTGGAGCCTTCACAAGTGCACATTGCTGTTGACATTCCATATGAGTTGGTACCTGGAACATAAGGCATGAACAATGTTGTAATGATGCAATGGTTGCACATGTGCTTGCATCATATGTAGGAAACAATTGGTTTCCCGACCTATTATTACGACTTTTGCCATTGTTTCATTGACCGCCACAGGCCCCTGCAGTTTTTACCTATAATATTGTAACATTCTGTATAATTACTGTATCCTCATTAGAATGTACGTTTTAAATACATTCTTAATTATAGGTAACCTCCTCTAGCAACAAAATGTGTTAACTCTTAACATGTATTTTGCGCGTGTAGTGATTTTCTTTAGTAATAATTGGTATAATTACATAAAGTACGAATTCTTTTAAGGAAAACAAAATGTATGATAAATACCAGTACCTGTGGATTATTTGTAATACTTATCAATTACAAACCTTTTCGCCACTGAAAATAGTTTAGTATTTTTTTATGGAAGTTGCAGTTCTTTATCATAGATTATTAACTAATAATTTGTGTATTCTAAAACAAATTTTCCAGCCACAACAGATTTACTGTGATTGGTTCTGCTTCTGTAACAACACATGTAATGCAATAATGCCATGTTGTAATATAAATTCTTCAAAAATGTGGTAAATTTCATTCCAAAAGTCACAACGGTCATCTCAAAAATACACATTTTGGCATTCCGACACTTGCTACTGGAATGGAAGTATCGGATCAATCCGTTAGCAAATTTATTCGATAGTTTCAACAATTTGACCCCGGTTTTGTTGCGTATCAATTACTCGCAGTTGCACTCCTATGATATTTTGCTTTACATGTTCAATTTAACAGAAAGAAATATGTCTATGACATCATCACTGCTTAGTGTTATAAATATTTATCTCATGAAAGCGAGTGTGGAAATATTCAATAAAATATTGTTTTCAGAGTGTGAAAGTTATTTAGTGCTGCATAATGGCTACCTGTCTTATTGTCCATTAAAGTTTATCTCGTGGCCTCTTCCCTGACAGCTGTATAAAAACAAATTTGTAACGACTAGAATAAATGTCAATATTTCGCACATACAACCTACCTACAGAGGGTATCAGTTTAAAGGCAAGGGAATGTGTAATACAGGTGCTGCAAGGGTCATGGGAGTTCTGGAACTGTTTTTTGCTTGCAGCGCCGCTGAAGGGCATTCCCAGCCGCATGCCAGGTGGGGGGTTCAAGACCTCTCCGCTGAACAACACGGGGTCACGTCCGCCGCTCTCCCGCACCCCCGCCGGTCGCAAGGACGGCGGCATCAAGCTGTTGGACATCACGGAACAGCCGCTTGGCTATGCCCAGGCGAAGAAGAGGAAACGAATGCAAGGTGGGTCTGGTTTAAACATCACGTAACTGCTCCTCAGAATTACGTAAATGCCTTGTGACTGAGTGTTGTAGTCACCTGTATTGTTACGTTTAGTGTTACCTGGCTGAAGCATATTGGGAGGGATGTAAAGATAAACAGGGTAATCCATTTTATAATACATATTATAACCTCCTACAAACCAAGAAAAATTGTGACATAATATTGTGCGTTACCTTACTCCATTTTTTAAATTCTGCAGATAGTGTTTCTATTACCAGCAACAGGTAGTTAGGAAGAAATGTAACCAGTTTAAATGTGACCCACGTGTTTCATCCAAAATAGTCTACGCCACCTTGAAACTGCTACATTGATAATGAGGAGGGAATGAGAGAGGGGGTAAGGGCTTGTGGCACCCCTTTCTAGGGTTTCTCATGTATTTGTTGAATGGTATGAAATTACTGAACCACATTTTTAAAAGTTGATGTCGGCTCTGATTTGCTCTTGTGGTTGTAGCTGATACAATACTTTCAGAGGTTTTTTGCCGTTTCCATTTTTTTTTTTTTTTATGGATGATAAACTAGTGTAGGTTTTCATTTGCTGTTAAAATTTGCAATCCCTGTTTGCGCTTGTGTAACTGCTTTAATTTGATTGACTTTTAGGGAAATTTGTTAGTAACTACCCAACCAGTACAGACTTTAAATTTTCAAATGATCTGCAAGTTAAGTTTGTGACCGGATTGTTTGTGAACTTAAAAAATTTTCAGTGTAAAAAAATTTTTATTTTCTTGTTAACCTTTTCATGTTACAGGTTCAGCTCATTGTCACTTGCTTGTTACGAAATCTGAGTCAGTAAAATTCATCTGTGTAACATTAGTTTGTCCAGGGTGTTGTCAGGACAAGTCGTGATTAGATATTCCTCTTAATTGATACTGTAAAACCCAATTCACACTTGTAATTAAGTGGTTTAATCAACAGTTACTGATAGCTGCTTTCATTAAACTTATGGGTGACTAGTAAATTTCACTATTTAATATGGTTGTGGTTTTTTTATTTATTTATTTATTTTAAAAATATATGCCAGGTTCATATATACAAAATGTTAATTTGAATATTTAACTGTGGGAAGAGGTTGCTCTGGAAGTGGGGAACCTTTCCGACCAGTCACAAGTAACCGTTCACTCCCAAATGAGAATGCTGTTCACTGACACAATGACTGTAGCGGAGATTGTGTTTCACGTGTTGTCGCTTTGCACAGAGCCCTGATGTATGTGTGCGCGTGTGTGGTGTTGGCAGAACTGGAAGAGACTAATAAGAGAGCGTCGGAAGCGGCAGCGGGCCAGCAGCAGGGCCAGGCGGCAGGGGCGCAGGGAACCCCAGACTACGCGGCGGGGCTGACTGCCATGAACCCGCCCACGCCAGGCCCCGCCACCCCGTCNCCCCGGCCCCCGCCACCACCGTCCCTGCCGGTCAGTATGTTGTCCACCAGTATGGGTCATCAATACAGTGTGCTCTTCTTGACAAGACGATATTAAGAACTTGCTGTTGCATTTTCAAAAAATATTTGTTAATTTCACTATCTGTGATGAACAAACAAGATCATGCAATTCAGTGAAGGTTGCAGTGTGCTTATATGAGTGGGTTTGGAACTATTGTAATTAGATTTTACTGTTTTTAGAAACCCTGAAAATGTGAGAATCCCTGCTTTAACTTTTACATTTAACCCCTTAAAGATTTTAGAAAATTGTGGGAAATAAATTAGTATGTTGTNGGGGATTCCTCATTAAATCTTTAGCTTTTTCCACCTGTTCATTCTGTCTGATAACTGAAAATTAGGTTGGAAAAACAGTGATGATGCTCTTTTGTTTGGGGGAAAAAACATTTAGTTGTTATCTTTGATTAAGAGCGAGATGCTTTTGCTTCAGTGATCTCATTTTGAGGTATTTTGTACAACTAGCTGTATATGTAGTATCCAGCTTTTAGAACGTAATAATTGTGGAGAATAGTTCATCTTAATACTCCCTGCTGTAATGGTTGTATTTATGCTTTTTTTTTGTGTTTGTCGGCGCAGGTGACCAGACAGTGGCACTTGTTCAGGGTAGTGTTGAGTTAGCAGGTGCCGTGGTTGGAGCTAGGAAAGCGGGCTGAATGTGTGATGTGACGCATGCTTGCAGTTGCAGTGGTAACTCCCCCTCCTCAGACCAGCGAGGCCACGACGAGCCAGGCTGTGGACACCCCTGCGACGATTGCCCCCAGTTACGTGCCGCTCGTGGTCACCGCCACCATCCAGGTACACCTCTGCCAATCAGATACTGTATTTGACACTGGCAGCTTTCTTCTGTGTGGTCGCAAGTCACCACCACCACCCCCCCTTTTTTTTTTACTATTTATGTCAGCTATGGTCCGATCCAATAACAGTTATCGGTTTATCAGCCGATACTGCTGTTATTGGATATATCTGTATCACAAATATAAATGTTAATTATATCGGTTATCTGCGCTTGTCAAAATGACCACATTTCAGGTGGCAAAAGTTTAGTTTTTGACCATTCTCTAATTTTTATGATGTATGAAAGATATAATGTCACACGTCATTATTAAAAATGAGACGTAGCAGTAACATACATTGTGATGGGGCACTATTGTATAATCCAACTTCCATGTTTACACTTAAAAAACAAAGGCGTCCTTTTAGAAAATAATATTTTTCCTTCAGTTTCACATCAGAGAATAAAACTTAATAAAACATGATGACTTATTCGTAATTAAACATGGTCTGGCAGTCAACACGAAATGCACTTTGCGATGTAATCAAAATATGGCCGACTAATGGCCTACTCCACAATTTTACAAGTGGCCAGTGTTAAACACGCTTAAAATAAGTTTTCTCCACATTGTCTAAATTGGTTGCAAGTTTGGGGTGGTTTGCATTCTGCGTTGGCCTGCAATCAATTATAATTATGTACTGTGACTTGAATGCTTCCCCACAAGATTCATTTTACAAAATAAATATTACTCCATTTAAAGTGCTAAAACAGTTTGTAAAGAAAGATTGTAAGTGATGACTTTTTCTGCATAGACCTTGAAATAACCAATAAGTACTCTTACAACCTGCAGACTGCTAGTTCACAGCCTTGACATGCATTAAACCCTGCCAAAGGACAGCAAAAAAAAAAAAATTACTGCAGATTATCACCATTTACTCTAATTTTAAAATCCTTATGTAAAACGGCACTATCAAGCGTACTTAATTGTATTTTATGGTTGACAACTTGACATGTAAGTTTCCCTGTTCATAACAGCATTTGATGTATGTGTGTGATAATACTACATGTAGTGTATAACACTACAAGAAATTATGTGCGGTAAATTTTCGTAGTAGCAATAATTTATCTCTCCATCATCGGTTGTCATTATAGCGAGGTTCCACTGTAATTGGCTGATTGTATAATTTCAGTAATATGTAATCTCAAGACAATTTATAATTTTGTGATTATGATGTGGTGGAGTTATTATCATATAGATAGAAAATCATTTACATCATTGTGGCATATGTACAGTTGGGTTAGCATTCAAAATGCTTACGAATAAATACGTAAATAAGTAAACAAATAATGGCTTCTCTCATCATAGTAATGTTTATCATGTTTTTAAATGAACTAAGGAATAGGGAAGTCTGTAATATAAATTGTGAAAGTCAGTAGCAGTGAGTTACGTATGTTCGACTTCCCAAGTATAGTTTCCTCAAAGCATTGCAATTTATCAGTGATCTAAAATTTATGTCTAGTGATTTCTGAAACTCACTGTTCATATAGTGTAATGTTTTTGTTTCTGAATGATTTCGATATTGCCATTGTATTTTTTTCAGCAATGTAAGAAGAATTTTTTTTGCAAATGTTAAATCTTAAAGCATTCTGAAATGTTATTATAGAAAGTACTTATCATAATCAATGTGATTACAAACTATATACAAGACATGGTTTCAGTGCTTGTATTCTGAGTACCAGAACTACCCTAGCTGAATATTTTCTTGGTTCATTTTTCCTTCCCCATTTGGGATGGGTGAATCATAGTAATAAAAACATGTCTTGTTATTGATGTTTTATTCAGAAGACAAGACTTCTGATTCTTCGCAAACCGGTTTTTAAAGAAGCTTGACTTTCAGAGTGATCAGTAGAAGCTTTGACATCAAGCAAGAAACTGTTGTGTGAAACGAAAAGTCATTTGCATGTTATATCAGAAATGTTAAATAATCTTTGTTTTCTACCTCCTTCGCAGAAAGAGAGTAAGGAAATAACGCTGGTGCCAAAAATGATTTGCGTTGATCATGTCCCTTCCAGTTTTGTGGAGTCTGTGGTACCAGTATAGGATATTGGTTGCGGGCAAGCGATTGTTTGTACAGGTATCGGTAATAATATTTATCTGCTCAGCTCTGCAAGGTCTGCGAAGAAGATGGTGTTGCAGCGAGATTGTGGTTGTGTTCCAGAGTCCTGTGACGCCACCGGTCGCGCAGCAGCAGCAGCAGCAACAGGCGGCGATTGCCCCTGCGCAGCCGGCGGCGACTGCCCCCGCGCAGCCCAAGCAGGTTATCCAGATCCGGTCTGTACCTCCAGTCACTCAGATCAGGCTGCAGCCGGTCGGCGCAGCTGGCGCAAACAACGTTCAGCGTAAAGGGCTGTCCCTTACGGTAGGTGCACCTCTTCTACTGTGCACTGATCTTGTTGATTGCATTAGTGGCAGGTTCGTGTGTTCCCGTGCATGGGGAATTGACAAGCGAAGCTAACAGATCTCAAGAGGTAAAAAAAAGCACGGTGGCTACAGGTCTGGAAAACCGTGGAAACCTGGAATAGTCAGGGAATTTGCAAGTGGCCCGGGAAAACCTGGAAAAGTCAGGAAAACTGGTGACATCCTGAAAATTGAAACTTGTAATAATATGCTTTAAGGTAACAGATTTTATTTTATGTTGTACCCAAATATTCTTGCCCAATAAATTACCTGTAATTCGTTCACTGTTCCAACTTTTCTGAAGCCCTGCTAAAGTTCTACTTCCAGAATATTCCTCCACCTCATGCAAACAATGCTTCTTACTGTGTGTGGTGGGGTGGTTTTTTTTTTCTCCCATATTCAAAATTTGTAATAGGACAGAAATGCCAAGTACTGACAGTCTAGTACTTTTCGACGGGCACAGACACACAAAGGACGATACATTTTCCACGCGGTTGTGCGATAGCGATGTTTAGCTGTCGTAGCCTAGTGGGCTACTTGTAACCTTAATCCACATTTTTATCATCTGAATTATATTTTAAATATTATATTGTATATTTAACTTAACCAAAATTTTCAATTTAAACGAAAATAAGGAACTTTTACATCCTTTTCTGTTAGCACTAATATAAAATGCTTGTGATACGAAACATAATTAGGTAACAACCAAACACGTTTATACATGGAGTAATTTTTCAGTTTCATTAAAAAATTGTGAAGAAACCGCAAGTAGTTATTATGAGTGACTTCCTTTAGTGGATGCCATTTTCTGCTGTTTACAGAGTACATAATTAAACCCACTTCCAGTGCACATCCAGTATATAGACCACCTTGTCTTAAAGTGTAAAGGAAAATAGATATTAATCTGAAATGTACAGTTGGTGAAAGTAATGCGATGCACCTATTGGTTTGAAGTTAGATTTGGAATGATAGGCTTGTTTTGCATTCAGGTAAACGAGATATTAAATGATTTGTGAAGCCACAGTCGAATAGTTGTGTTACACAATGCAACTTGAAAAAGATGTACGGTATAATTATCTGTGATGGTTGGTTGTCCGCCCGCAGAGGGAGCAGATGCTGGAAGCCCAGAACATGTTCCGTTCCGCCAACAAGGTCACCCGACCCGAGAAGGCCCTCATCCTCGGCTTCATGGCTGGTGCTCGCGGTAAGTGTCTGCTCTTGTCCTACCGTTAAGTTGCTGTTGAAACTCTGGGAAAAGAAGGGGGGAGTCTGAAATTAGGGAATTTTTGTCCTGAACTAAGATGGTGTGACACGCAACTTGGGTTGGTATGGATGCCAAGCCTCTTTCTCCCCTCCACGGAGCCTGGCAGCTGTTGCTTTGTTTGCGGAATATTTAGTTGCTGGAGCCCTTCACTGGTAACTCGATAACTCTCCTCTCAGTCCGTAACGGTGCTGAAATAGCTGCGGGTCAAGTAGTGGCGCAGGTAGGGGCGAATAATGTGCTTGCAGTACTGACTGGCCTAGCTGATGGCAGATTCTCAGGGAACATGAGTTGATGCTGAATTTCTGCAGCTGGGGTAGGTCTGATGTGCTGTTGGCAGTGCTTCAGGGGCAGAGTTGGTGGTAATGGTTAACTCCCAGCCTATAGATGTGGTTTGCTGGTAGATGGCATCCCCCCCCCCCTCAAAAGATGACTGGGAATCATGTGAGTGCACTATGTGTAGAAGACAATTTCATTTTGTAAGTAAAAAATGTTACTCTTGAAAATGTTTACATTTGAAAAAAATTATTTATCAGATCTGCAGCAGGATTATAGACCAAAGGGTAACTTAATTGAGATAAGTGTATTATTCTGAGTTTTTTTCTTTTTTAAACTAAAAATTTGTCTTGGGGAGATATCAAAGTAAACTGAAGTTAACAATTACTGTTTATAGACAGTAGTGGAAGACGTATTCGAGTTAGATGTTCCCCTTTCATTTACACTTTTACACCTGAATAAGTGTAAAATGGCGTTCTACTGTATTACGCCTCTCATCTGGCTGGCCATTATTCCTAAATCCATCCCGTTAAATGCACAAGCCATGTNGTCATTATTCCTAAATCTATCCCGTTAAATGCACAAGCCATGTTAATAGTGTGTTGTTTTTCTCAACGTGTTTAATTGATTACCAATCTCCTAGATAATCTATGCTTTACTTGTGGTATTGTACTTCATTAAGTAGTCGGTATATCCCAAAATTTGTTTAAAAACATAATTATACTAATAGTGCTTATATTAATTACTTCCAACTCTACAAGAATATTTTACATTATTTTATATTGCTGGGATAATTTTACCAAAGCACACAAGCTACGGCTCAGTCAGTGTTGCTCCTTATGATGTTATGGGAAAGAATGTTAAAAAGGAACACTGGCATTCATGACCAGTTATACTTTTAATGTCTCAGGTACAAAGTGCATGAATTACAAGATAAACGGTGTAAGAAAGTGTACTTAATATGTTCTTTTTTTATATATATATTTGTTAAGGAAAAAGAAACCTGCAAATTGGCAAATATTAAACAATAAATGGGCGTTGTTCCAGAAAAAATGTCTGATGCGTGGAATCATTTTCATGTCAATTTGTATGATGAAAACCATGCAATGTGAAACTAATGACATTCAAAATATTTCAGCGGGTATAATACAAAAAATTTTTAGTTGAACTTTCATTGCAAAAATTAAAAGTTATGTAACCACATATACTGTGTAGATGATTGATTTGGATACATTGCCTTTACTACAATTGGGTTTTACACGGAATAAGTAAATTATAGAAGTTTACCCATCACTATTAATTATTAAAACAGTTATGTTCCCATATATCTAAAAATAAATGTTTATTTTTTATTTTTGAGTAAACAAAGTAGATGAGAATTGCATTGTGAATGGATGAGTTATTTTGCAGAATCTGGTTCGGAATCAAAATCAGTAAAATAGATATATGAATACTAGAGGTGGGTCAAACATTCGAATTTCGAACCGAACCCGAACTTCAAGGATATGTTCGGTTCAAAATTAATTGCAGTGTAAAAGATCGGTTTTAGTTTTGTTTGAAAAATTGACACAAGTTTGTGTTCGGTTTGAAAATTTGCCAGAAATGAGCATTATCAACAAACTTTGAACTGAACTTACTTCACCTCAAAGATATTGAAAAAAAATAATAAACATGCGATGCAATACAATAAAATAATTCTGATCTGTGCAGGTTGTATATGTATGTGTTTATTGTTTTTGTTGCATATTTAAACAATTAGAGGTGAAATTGTGAATGTGGTTATACATGTTTGTTTGTTTTATATGCTTGAACAAAGAGGGGCTGAACTGCGAAGGTTCAACAAGGCTGGCAAAATTGAAAAAGTAAATGTAACAATTTGGTTTCAATGAAAGAATTCTTTCCATAAATTCATATTCATAATAGGTTTGCAAGGTAATAACCAAATAAAAATTCTCTGAAAAATTCAACATCTGTGCCAAAAAAAAATTTAACTCTTTAATATGTGAATTTGTCTTTTTAGTTCAAATATGTATATAGATGATCACTCTTGTTTATATCGCTGTATAAATTTTAAATACTAAAAATGTTTACATGTTCATGTGTGCAAATAGAAACTATTGTTAACTATATGCAGAATACATAAAAAATAAAAGCAATTACACTGAAATAATATATAATTTTAAAAATCAAATTGAGCTAAAACTCTTTTCTAAGAATCACTTATTATAGTATCCTGAAATCATTGCGAATGAATTTGGCAAGTATTTTTTGATGCTCACACAGTTAATGTGTTATGATAATAAAGACATAATCTACATTTTCTTATTGTGAAATTTTCATTAAATAACACCATGAAATCTTAGCTCTATCTATTTGAGACGGTAATTTTAAGTTGGGGTTCTACATGTTTGTTTTTTTTGTTATATCCTTAAACAATTTAGGGCTGAACTGTGAAGGCATAATATGTGGCTAAGGCACTTTTTAAAAACTCAGTTCGAGTTCAGATTGAGTTCAATGAATTACATCATAGTTCGGTTCGTGGACAGTTTTAAATGTTCGGTTCAATAAAAATATTCTAGCTTAAGTTCTAGGTGACCCTCTCAAAGTAAGTAATTTTCCTTTTTTTTTGGGGAACTGTGAAAATTGGTTAAAAAGGTGGAAAACTCTAAGGAAATGCACCAATGTATAAGTTTGTTGCATTTATTTTGGTCTCATCACATTGTAATTCTTTTTGCGAGTTCTGTACTGCACTCTGAAGCATGTCATATCTAAAAATATAAATCACTACAACATGCATTTGACAGCACTGTTTGCCCTCTCCCAAAGGTCGCAAAGTTTCTCCGCACGCGACTTCTGTTGTCGTCGGGATCAAAATTGATTTTAAAGTATGTGTGGTTAGCGATAAAATATAGGGGTTGTATGTTGTTGCATTTAATTAATATGCCACAATATGAAAATTTTAAAAATGTTTTTTAAAGAGTGGTTAAAAATTACAGTTGTGGAGTAGACTGAGCATTGTGATTATGTGTGTATGGCGNCAGCCCAGTGAAAGCAACGAGGTGTCCACCCACAGGGAAAACAGGTAAAGGTCAGGGAATTTCATGTGACAGGTAAATGTCAGTGAATTTCCACCTGAATCAGGGAAAATTAAAATAATTGCTTCTTTGCAAAAAAAATTTTAGTTGTGGGAAAACAGTATGTAATTATGTGAAGGCACACATATTAAGATTTCAATTTTTAAGTTTGTAAACTGGCAGCAATCTATCTTTGCCAAGTGACATTGGGCCTATACGTACAAAATAAAGTATTTGTGTGTTTGTAGTTGGTACTCATGTGAAGTCAATTACGTATATCGCAAGAAATGTCGCTGGCCTGAATAAGATTATATCGCTGTTTGCTTGATCTGTTGTAGTGTAATTAAATTCAACATTACTGATGACATATTTGTTATGTCTGCTGTGAAAAAAGAATTACATTGGAAGGTTTCAGTATTCGTGGCGGTAGGTCAGGGAAAATTATAAGGTACTACCTGAAAAACATGGAAAATTCAGGGAATTACAAAATGTAATTTCAGTGGACACCCTGAAGTGACCAACCCTCCACAGACTCCCATCACATAGGGGTCGCGGTGTAGTGGTTTAGACCACTCGTCTCCCACCACAGCGAACTGGGTTTGATTCCCGGTAGGGTGGCCCCCAGATTTTCGCATGTAGGAATCGTGCTGCACAATGCCGCTGGTCGTAGGGTTTTCTCGGGGATCTCCCGTTTCCCCCGCCCTTTCATTCTGGCACCGCTCCATACTCGTCTCGCTTCACCCTAAACGGCTCTCAAGACCTAGATGTTAAGAGTCGCCAAAATCTCTTCACTCACTCAATCACTTTTCACTCTCATCACCTCCACCTAGTTGGCCACAAGAGGGAGGGCACGAGGATGCCAGGTTCGTAGCTAAGCAACCATCCCCCTCCTAGCCAGCCATTTAAGGGGAGGAAACTTGGTCAGCCGAAACTTCGAAACTTCTTAATCCAAGCCAGATGTTTATACTATGTACATACATTGGCTCTGTGGCAATGAACATTTTATTTGGTAGATGTCTAGGTATTAAAGTGAATAATAATATGTAATTGAAAATGATATGACAGTGGCAAATAAATACTGTCTACAATTTCTTATGTGACCATTAATGATTAATCATTCAAAACCACATATTTTACGTTTCCTGTTAGATGCCATTTGGCAATTGCCTCAGTTGTGTGTTGTTCGGGTTCTGCACTTGCGTATTATTCTGAGACAAGGGGGTGTCGTAATATGCTCTTCCATGGTATCAGTTCATTTTGAAGACATGAGTTTAATGGAATAAATTAATATTTTATTAACATTGACGTGTAGCGTCGAGAGACTGACGACGACGTCACGGTCGGGCAAGGTTTTGTGTGTCGGTCAGAGACACTGGCGATATGCTTGGCTGACTTTACTGGCTGCTAACCGGACCTCGGCTGGTGTATTGTCTAGGGCGCGTGGCTTGACGGCACGGCACAAAGTCTGCTGTGGGCTTGGTTGTCCTTCGTATTACTGGTTGGCACACAGCTACTGGTTTACCTCTATTGAGCGTGCTGCTGGTCCTGGTGCTCCGGAACCACGGGTTAGCCATCCCCAGGGGCACGTGATGTCCCTGACGGAAGTCGGTGGCGACCGGATGCGGCAGGCCGGTGGTCTTGAATGGTGGCTCGAATAAGGAGGGGGAGGGAACTTGGAGGAGAGGCCTCTCCAACTATCGGGTGGCTTGAGCTCGTTCCCGAGGGGTTATGCTGCAAAGTGCAGTCGGGGCTGGGTTACAGCTCCCTTTGGATTCTGAGACAGTAGCTGCCTTTCTAGCTTGCCACTTCGCACCACTACTATGGGTGTATGTCATAAAGGTAGGTACTAAAGTCGGCCCCACGAATGAAGAGCAGGCAACGATGATCCCTAGCTAGGTGTATAACAAAGCCAACCAGAGTCGTACCCGATTACGCCAACCGGCGACAGTTCAGCACTGTGGTTAGAGCGGTGGGTTTACCGTGGATGTCCGACAACGACGTGGGTGTGGTCCAAGGTTGGGCAGACCTCTAGAACCAGTCTATCACTCTTTCCGGCTACCGTTCAGCGCTGTGGATGGAGTGAATTGGCTGGGCTGGTTGGCTAGCCGTCTTGTGGATTGAGTCTCTAGTGGTTGGGGCTCAACCGTACTGTACACCAGGTGCACAGTATGGGTGGCCGTCTAATGGGTGTGTTCATGACGTACGTACGCCTGGTTAAGGGAGCCCGCAGTCCTACTGTAGGTTAAGCAATTGGGTTTGTAAATGACGCGGTCTCCAGTTTTTCCCTGGTGGGCTGACGTCTACGGGGGATAAAAGAGACAGTCGCCCTAGAATCAGTACTCGGAGGTTCAATAGAATGCGTATTTATTCCCGTGAGGAAATAGACATGGTGGCCCGTACTACCTCCTAACCAATCAGGAACTGAAACGGAATTAGACTACGAATCCCAGGTGAAGGGTGCCTGAGTCTAAGTTAGACAAGAGCAGATGCGGCTAGGTAACTATAGTACTAACTGACCCTAACTAACTCGATGCTGTTGTACAGGAGGGACTCCGGTGGCACTACCTGAAGGGTATTGCATATTCTAGGGGGTTGAAGACTTCTTCGAGGGTTGCTGGTGAAGGTCTTGAAGAGCTTCTGGTAGGTCGCAAAGATGTTGGAATTGGCAGAGAGCTCCAGCACACGATGTGGTGGAGCGAGCTGCTGAGAATGAACTGCCGTTCTACCCGTGGTGCACGGACATATATCCCACTCTTGCCCGCTGGCTCTCTGTGGTGCAGGGGTGAGCTCCTCCTCCCGTGGGCGGAGCTGCGCTCTCGGCTGCCATCTCTCAATCTGTGGCAAAAGCAGGCGTTTGTCATGCATTGGCTGCGCGAGCTCAGGTGTTTAGCTGGGCCACTTGGTTGGCTTCTATCACACGTGGGGAGTTGGCGTGACGTCTGACATAACGGCGAAACGAACTTGGCTGACATGTCTGTGGGGCCCCCGCATCTAGGGGCATGCTGGTAGGCTCTGGTAGCAAGTCGTTTCCGGGTTCAAACCTCCCCCCGGGGTGACGTGATGACACGTGAAGATGAGGCAGTCGTGTTCAAATAAATGTCAGTGCGCCTCACTTGTCAACATCGTACAAATTGTTTGCAATAAGCGACTTGGCACTTATAAAACTTTAGTGCCACTCAATTTTTTTAACATTTTTGGTTACAAGAGGATGATTAGTATACACTTCTGGGGAATTATTGTAGAATTCTAAAGATTTTGTTGTAAAATTATTTTTTTGCTGGAGATGATAAAACATGGACTTCTCTGGAAAATGCAGTTTTTTCAAAAAAAAAATTGTGTCAAAATTGGATAGTCTTAATTTTTATGATTGTAACTATTTTACAGAATTATCAGGAATCGAGACACCTAGTAAAATTAGGGTTCTACTTGATGGCGTGTGATTTTGCTGCGACAGCCTTTCAAAAACAGCTTTAAAAAGTTGTGCAACAGATATTTATTGTACCAAAAATACCATAACATAACATTTCCCTTTTTGCAAGCATGTTGCAATTGCATGTGTTACAAAAAAACACAAATATTATTGCAAAAAGTTTCATTTGGTATCATAACAATAAACTAAATACACCAGCTGTCTGTTTGGAAAACACCATTGTTCTCTTCACTTTGTCACTCTCCACATGGATCAATACAGTGTGTGACCTTCTCGAGAACTCGCAAGATCCCTCACACACCAAAATATACACAGAATAAAGTTATCCACTCGCTCTTGTAGCAAGTTCCCCCATTCTGTCTGTGTGGCCGGTATCAGCCTTTGTACATTGTTGGGTTGTTGATGACATGCTTGAATGGCAGTTTGCAGAAGGTCCCAGGCACGCTCTTTGCTGTTCATGTCTGGACTTACTGCTGGCCAATTCGTTCTTCGAATACCGGCTTTCTCACAGTACTGATCGANTCTTTGCTGTTCATGTCTGGACTTACTGCTGGCCAATTCGTTCTTCGAATACCGGCTTTCTCACAGTACTGATCGACGACTCTTGCACTCTATGTGTGGGCATTATCACCCGCCAGCAGAAAAATTTCACCAAATTGCGTGTCAGTACGAGTGAACAACAGTCCGAAGGACATCTGGGATATACTTCCGAGCTGTCATTGTGCTTTCGATACAAGCTTAAGGCGTTCAATGTCCAAGAGCACGATTCCTGCCCAGACCAGGATTCCTCCACCTCGGTATGCATGGACTTCTTGCACAGCACGATGTCTTGCCTGTGTACCTCGTCTCTTCCACAACCTCGACCTTCTGGAATCTGGCCTTAAACAAATCCTAGTCTCATCAGTGAACAGGTAATGGGACCATTCTTCAGCTGTTCACTCGTGATGATCTTGTGCCTGTTGCAAGTGGTTCTTCCGATGTTGTCTGTTGCTATAAGGGCAACTCATGTGTCT
>NQII01001107.1:216483-296976 GCA_002778355.1 Clitarchus hookeri | reverse complement strand
TTTCTATAGGAACGGTCTGGTCAGAGAGTTTTCCACCTGAGGCTGCTCGGAGACGATCTGGTATCTCCCTAGCTTTTGAGGTATCGTTCCGGGATGCATTAATTCTCACATAGTGGTCCTGAACAGGTGTTGTGACCGACTGGCGACCGGATCGTGGTCGATCATTAACAGTGCCAGTCCCTATGATTTGCCTCCAGAACCTATACACATCCCTTTGTGACATACCCACAGTTGTCAGCAATCGTACGTTGCACAGCACCACTTTGAACGAGAGATACGAACCTAGCATGTTGAAACTTGGTTGTAGTGTGCCGTGGCACGATCGGATCACTTCTGCAGTCAAGTCCTCACTGACAGTCTCCTCATCGCTGAATGAAAACAAGCTGACATTCGTCTGTCACGCAGACAGCTCACTAAAACTGAACCACAGTCAAGCGGGACGCATACATTCTGACAAAACCCTAGAAATATGCATAAACATCATTCTAGAAATTCATTCCGAGAAATATCGTTGTAACATTCATGACTTATTGTTTGATGCAAAACTTTTTTTCAGCAGTTTACTTTCAGAATTGTCATTAAAGTATATTTGTTTGTGAGACAGACTATAGTGTATGGTGATAATTAGATGCGAGTGGCGTGTGGAGCGTAACTGGTGACGTGTGGGTTGCAGAGAACCCGTGTCCCCACCTAGGCAACGTGGTGACCATCAAGCTGAGCGAGGACCAGGAAAACGTGCTCCAAGCAGATGAAACCTACCTCACTATGCTGGTCGAGACCCACTTCCAGATGAACTACAATACGGGCGAATGGAAGCGGATCAAGAAGTACCGCAAGCTAGACGACCCCAACACCCTGCTGCCTTCCATTGCCTCGCTGGCGGTAGCTGCTACCGCCACTGCCATGTAGTCCCCCCCAATACCCCATTGTCTTCCCAGCCGTCGGTCGTTTCCTGCATCTCCCATCTCCTCGATCACCTTGCATAAAGACTCTCTGCGGCGAGAAAACATGTTGCATCAGTAACGGTCGTGCTAATTCTTGCATAAAAACCGCATTGACCTCAATTTTGATCTTTGCGTAAGGAAATTGAGCGTTGTCTATGTGTGATAACAAATAGCCTATTGATACTCTGGTGTAGAAATCGCAACTGCACTACTGATCACAAATGAAGTTTTCTGTAATTTCACTGCAACCAAGTGTATGAATAGAAGAAATGAATAGAATTATCTTTGTTTCATAACATCATTTGCAGATGAGATGCAGAGATAAGTTCTGAGGTCAGGCTTTCGGTTGTAGTGCAGAGTTGGAGATTTCTTCTGGAACTATTGAAATGTTAAGGTTGCTGTTTATGCCACTTCTGTGAGGTTAATTTTCATTGTCCTTTTGTCCCCTGGACTAATCAATCAGTAGGCACCTCATTCACTGTCAAATACAATTACAGCTTTCGACAATTTTGGCATTCGTTTGGGGGAAACTGGGTTTTGTCCATCTTAGTAGCATGTGTCTAGTTTTTTTTTTGTTTGCTTATACATTTTTATTTATTTTTAATTGCTATACATTCTCTCACACGAGGATAGCAAATGCAAATAAATTATATAAGCTATACAGCATAGCTGAGAACTTTATTTGGTGTTCACTGGCTGCGTCGGCTAGACATATATCTTCCATACATTGCATTTTTTTTTGTGTCATTTTTAGATGCATGTAAATAAAACAATTTTTAAAAAGAAATCTGTTTGGTTGGTTTTTAAAATTGCATCGCAGTTGGTTATGATTGCTGTCAGCAGAGTATATTGAACCATGGGATAATTTAGTACTGTGCTTTGGTTTACCAATATTTTGCAGTGCATTGATGTTTGTAGACTTTTGGGTTTGCATGATATTCGTAGTGAAGTAAGGGTCGAACTGAGGCCTTGAAACAAAGTAATGGACGTTATCCTAAAAGGTGCAGTTGTTACTCGAGTCTACCTGAACATAGCAAGTTACAAATAAGTAATCTGGCCTTTTTATGAAAATTTGTTATTGTATAGTAATGATAAATTTGTGCAACTGAAATTTGGCAATCAAGTTTATTACTTCTACCATGTTTTTCTTGTTTCTTTTGGTGATTGCTTATATGAATGTTGCTGTTTGGATTTTTCTTCCTGCCCACGTCTTGGGCACATTTGTTGAGAACGTGACTAAGTATTAGTTTGAAGATTGAGTTTTTATATTTTTTCTAATTATTGTGTAAAATAAAAGTGAAATTTGGCATCTGTGCAAAATAAAGTCTATTTATGCATTTTGAAGAGAGAATTTAATATTTTAAACCATTATTTGTTTAACCTTGTATGTCTGTTACCTCCCCTCACCCTTGCTGGTATTGTTGTTCACGTGTTAGCTCATTAGTTTGTGAAAGTACTTCTAAAATGTGCATGCAAACATTCCTGTAAATATGTATATATTTGTCAAGTTTTTTTTTTTAATCAATTTGTTATATATATATATATATATATATATATCTACATACCAATCACTCCTGGGAAGGACACGCTAGTTTAAAGGAAAATATCAGGGCAATTATTTTTTGGAGGAAAGTTCCCCAAAATTTATAATAGAAAAAAATGTTGAATAAGTAGTCTAATATTGAGTATCAAGTAGTATTGTGTAGTAAAAAAATACGGTTTATATGTGAGGTGAGCATCTCGAAGCAAAATAATTCTATATTATTGATTGTTTCCAGAAGTGAAAGGTACCTCAATTCAGGTGCCTCATAAATACTGTTATGTTGTCTTGTAGCAAAACTGCAAAGATGAGCGTGTGTTACAAATATATGCTCGTGGCTACCATCTAGTACATTGCCTTCACGTGACATGCTGCCACGGATTTCTGCACATTGTTTATTCATGTGGATTTCTCCTAAATCGAGTGTCAAAACAAGCTGTTTATGTGTACGTATTTGTGTTTAGTAATTTTGGTACCGTAAAGCCACAATCACTAAAAACATTTATAACTTTGACAAAAAAAAAAAAGCTTCATCGAATCTGCTGTTAATTTAATAGTTCCAAGCGGAGATGTTGTTCAGAGATCACTTTTGCGTTTCACGAGCCGTTTGCGAGTTTGGTTTTGTCGCTCTTTGACTTTTTACATGATAGCAGACTGGTTGTAAACGGCAACTGCCTGAGTTTGGATATGCAGTCAACTTTAAGGTAGGTATTAATTACGCTTGGAGAATTCATTCTCTAGCTATTGTAATTAAGCTCGGGTAACCAGTTTTACTTGCAGTTTCATAGAATAGCAAAAGTAAATAATAAATATTTGCTGAAGTAAAGTGATTGTGTGTTTGTTTGGCAAAAGAATGTGCTAATCCACAATGTGTGAAAAGCTAACCCAACAGGTCATGTAAATGTTCTTTTTCTCTGATCCGTTACACCTATCGTGTAAAGGATACCGCAGTAATTATAAAATTAGTCTTTGTTGCAGGTCATTTTGGCTGCACATGCCACGGATAAGAGTAGTGATTATTTCTACACTGAATTGTATGACATTTTTCAGTAACCACTGGATGTTGGTAAGTCAGGACCATAACTAATGACTATTGCAAGACAGTTAGCTTATTCATTATTCGCAGCATAGGACATTTGTTACATCCATGCCAGCTTCAAAAATAATTTCTGTAGCGTGTGCTATTTTTTTGGGCATGTGGAGTGGGTTTTGGTATGTAGATGTGTACGGTACAAATATCTTTGTATTTCATATCCTAAATCAGGAAGAGAATCTCGTAATTTTTTTTTTTTTTTTGCATTTATGTTAAAGGTGCAATACATGATGGTGTACAGAAATAGCATTTTGACTGTCTTTTGTCGGGAAAGAACTTTTCTTGTCAGCATTTGGCTAGGTGTAAAGAGGTACACACTATGCTTATTGCTGCTGTCTGGAACGTCTTCCTAGAATATTTGCTTGACTTGAAAGATGTGTGTTTCTGTGGGGAATAATTGTTCTGCATGGTTGTAAATGTGCCATAACCAGATGTGCACGTATGTATTGTGTCTTAAGTGTAAGACTTGACTTTATCTGTAAGAGAAATTATGATGCATCACATTAAAAGAAATCAAAACTGAAGGTGGTTTTTGAAGTTATTTCTTTTGTAATGAATGCTGTAGATGCCCTGTTGGATGGTTGGTAGTGCAACTTAGTTTCTTCAAGATGTGGTGTACAGTCGACCCCTCCTAAGAAGAGCCAGTTACACCGTACACGCCACAGCAAGCTTGAAGCATACAGTTGGCTTGCTCAGCTGTTGCCACCTGCTGTGCCACGACCTGCTTCGCATCACGTTACCGCCCTCTACCCTTCCAGCCTTCTGCCGCTCTCTCTACGTCTCTTCTTTCTGCGTTTTCTCTCTTATCGCACCCCACAACCCCCGTGCTAGACCTGTGCGCCACGTATAAATAGGACTCTCAGTTTGAGGTTGTCTCGCGTTAGTCATCCATCCGCAGAACGTCAAGCTGCCCGAGCGCATACCGAGAGGCTGTCCCACACCAGTCAAGTTGCAGAACGTCACGCTGCCCGAGAGCCGTCCGACACCGCATCTACCTTCGCAGAACGTCACACTGCCCAAGAGTCAACAGACTTCAAGTCGTCATGCCATTCGCAGCACAGTCAAGAGTCTTACTCGCACAACACCGTCTCGTTGCCCGCCAGCATGCCCTTAACCTGCTACACTCCCAGCTACCTCGTAGCTCACCCGCAGTTGACTCGAGTTCGAGTACGGCTTACTTGGGGTCGCCCTCACCCCCGCGCTGCCGCGTCTTCCGTGACTAGGTCAATTACCTTTTGGCAACCTAGGATCTGCCCTTCAGGCCCTAGTCAGGGTACAGGCTGGTTCATGTGTGTTTACCGAGCTCTCAATAAACGGACATAAATCTGACTTGGTTGAGTTGTCTCTTCCAGCACTCTATGCTTTCTTCACCTTGCTGCTGCTATCTCCTGTTTCATCGCCAAACCTAGTGATAACTTTGCAGGGATTGTCACGAGCTGGAACCTTGTTCCCCACTTCACCCTGATAATCCAAGGCGTATGCGGACTACGATGGGGTGCAGTCTCCCGCTGGTCTTCTGGGGTGACTCGAACTGATGTTTGGGAGTGACCGTGGGGTGAGGCCCTTGCATTCGACAGGCGGCTTGTGCCATATCCCGAGGGGAGGAGTAGCTGAAGGCTGACGGGGATGGGTTGCTCGATAACTGATTGTCTGTAGGAGCCATAATTGCCTTTTTTTTCTGCTCACTTATTCCCTACTCGTTGGGTGAAGGGTAAAAGGTAGATTCTTAGGGTCAATCCAACAAGATGGGTCAGGCGACAGAATTTCATAGCTAGAAGTCCCCAGATGCAGTGGAGTCACGCTGCATCAGTCCTATCACTCCAACCGGTGAATTGCATGCGGTGGATGGATTTTGTTAACTGATTCGGGAGATCCAATTGCTTCCTTGTGGGATGCACCTAGTAGTGAGCTCTACCGTACGTGTGCACCAAATGCCTTTTTTTCGCACTGGGCCCACAGTACGGGTGGCCGGCGAACTTGTGTTTTAAGAACACAGTGGTTAGACTTGAACATATTTATTCAGAAGAGAATAAACACTGTGACCCATACTAACTCCTAGGCTCTCTTGGTTTTGAAGAACTCTGAGGAAGTTACTTTAAGAACAGATGAAGGAGACCTGTTTGCAAATTAAGCTAGAGCAACTAAATAAGGAAAGCCATGAGAACGGTACTAACCGTACCATTTTCGAGAGTTTTGATNCAGATGAAGGAGACCTGTTTGCAAATTAAGCTAGAGCAACTAAATAAGGAAAGCCATGAGAACGGTACTAACCGTACTATTGACGAGTGTTGTCTTGGATCTTGGAGGGACTGGGGAGAACGTTCCGAAGTGGAGTGTGTAAGTGGGGGTTGAAGAACTCGTCCAGCGGTGCTGGTTCTCGTGGAGACGGTATGAGCAGAGAGCTCTAGCACGGTTGTGGTAGAGTGAACTGCTGTGTGTATAAGACAGCTGACGTCCTGGGGGTGCGTATAGTCCCTTATATTCTGCTCGACTGTGTTCTCCTTCGGTTTGGACGTCTTTGGTGGGGTAACTCCTCCCTTCGGCCGGTAGCGGCCTTGTTACGCTCTCATGAGGAGGTAGAGAAACAGTGTAACTACTCTGGGTGCTGGTGGTATCTCACGCCTGCTTAGGGGCAACTGGGGCAGGGATGATTGACTGACGCGTAATTAGTATAACTGTAGGAGCGGTTTGTGTGCTGTTTCTCGTGGTGGTCCCAAGTTTAGAGCATGCCTAGCGGCTCTGGGTGCAATCAGACTCGGGTTCGATTCTACGATGGTGTTTCATGGAGTCGCACGAGTTTTAGTCTAAAAGAATGTGTATCAGTTACGGGTCGTGCGTCAACCCCCCCCCTTCCCCCCTCCCCATCCCGGGCTTTTCTTCCGGCGAAAACTCACCTCGTGGCATCTCGGGTGTAAGTGATGTAGTACTGTCACTGGAAGTATTTGACATCTTCTGTACCTCGCACTATTCTGTGCGCGCTTTCCAGGGATGGCGCATGGCGGACCGGTTTCCTTCGTAGCTCGATCTGTGTCTCACTTCCAAGCGGCGAAGGGTGAGGCGAGTAGCCTGCTGATGCCCTCAACCCGCTGGGGAGAGTGTGTTATGGGATTTGTTCCAATGTCAGGTGAGTGCAGGTACTCTTCTTTCTTACAAAAAAAAGTGTCACGCAGAACAGTTGAAGGGGTGCATTAAATCATTTTACAGGGCTTATCTGCAGCAATTTATTAAATACATACATCCATGTGTATTTGTAGCACTGCAAAAAATTCAGGGAGTATTTACAAAGACCTAAACTCACAATGGGTGTGTGGGAAACTAGCCATACCTGCCGTGGCGCTGAAGACTTGTAACAAAGGGCCTTGCTCTGTGGTCTCTCCTATAGGTCACACAACAGGTAAGTTGTGTATGTCACTGGTTATCCTACGCCAGCGCTGAGCCTCCCCATCACTTACGCCAGTAGTTATTTACAACTTAATCTATGTGAGTTACCCTTGAATAAATGTTGTGGTACCTGAGCATTAAGGCAGGTCACAAAGAACCAATAATAACAAAAGAAATAAGTTTCAAGCATTTACTAAATGATAAGCAAGCTTGCAATATAATACAACACTGAGTTACTCACTGTGAGTACTCTGCGAGTTGGAGAAAACGGACTTGGCTAACAAAAGAAAATAAATGAAAAACAATTTCATTATTGTTGACTCGCAGTGATGGGAGGAGGTTGCATCCAGGGTCGCCCAGAGGTACCTCGGGGCCTGAGGCAAACAACAGACTATGGGGCCCCACCCCCTAGGCCACATCCTTCTTCCTTCTCCGGGGGCTGTGGTGGATTAGTGGTTAGACTACTCACCTCCCATCTGGGCTAACTGGGTTCGATTCCCAGCGAGGTCGCTCCCTGATTTTCGCATGCGGGAATCGTGCCAGACGATGCCGCTGGTCAGCTGGTTTCCGTCGGGGATCTACCATTTCCCCCACCCTTGCATTCCGGCTCTTCTCCATACTCACCTCATTTCACCCTTATCGGCTCTCAAGACCTCGATATTAAGAGCCACCCAAATCTCTTCACTCAATCATCCCTCCTCAGGCCAGGTAATTCAACTCTTTTCCATGGAATTTGTAAGAAAAGTCATAAACTTATATATGTTTTCTTAAAACTGCGATGCATAACAGCCACGTGTGTTGGGAAATAAGAGACTCGGCAAAATTCCATAAAGCCGTTGTTACGATATGGTTAGTAAGTAAGTATTGTGGTGTATGCAGCAAAATAACAGACTTCGAGTTCTGCGACGTGTTTACTCTTCTGTTTAAAGTATATCTCTGCTTGCAATGACCAAAAATGTGGATTACTGGTTGTATAGCACAGAAATTACACAGAATCCAGAGTATCTTTAGATGAAATAAGGGAAGGAGTCTCTCGCACCAGCTCTCTACACAATTATGACGCTGTTTTAAATAGCTTTCAGAGGTGTGGCCCTGTGCACTGAACCTAAATGTGCAGTGGCAAATTTTGACGATCTGTCAATAAATGTTGGCAGAATCAATTATGTACACAACTGCTCTGTTGTTCAGCATGACAAAATTAATTGCATGCATTAGGAGTCCACACATGTTATGAAAAAACATTTGTGCATAATTATTGTCATACCTAATAAAAATTAATTAAAACTGAGTTATATTTATTTGTTTCTTCTGTCTTTTTCACCTGAACTACAATGACATTTGTTGTAAACATCTTATAATATTAAAATTTTAAAACAATTTTTCACATACTTTATCTTTTCAAATGCCTGAATCTAGCTTCAACAGAAGTGCTTGTGATAATGGTTAGTGCATACGGAGTAGTGCATAAGTTTGTGATGCGAAACCCTGTAGATCACAGTTCTGGGTAAGGGTGGGTTTACAATTGAAAAAATTATGCTTTAAATTATGAATTATGGTGTGTAAAAACGAACCTAAACTTAGTATAATGTGTTCATTCATAATATACCTTAGTTGTGTGCTTCTAGAGAGGTAACTACAGGGTCGCTGGACTAGCAAATGTCTTGGGTGCCCACAACATGAAGAGGCCTACCTGGTCCCAGTACATTTTTCCTGAAAGAAAACTTATATTACAATTAGTGAGATTAGTCACACTGGTATGCATTTCTACAATTATATCAATGTAATACCAACATTGTACCATTAAGTTTTTTTGGCTCGCGTATAATAATAAATCATATGTCTACGATAGTCTTATTAGTGGTGTGGCATGGTAATTGGTGAGATTATGTTAAAGCTTTGCATTCCTATGCCGCAACGTCTCCAATTATGCAGCCTGATGTGACTGCTGTCAAGGCCAGCGAGGTCGTAAGAACCGATGAGGGTGATTGAGGTGAGTATGGAGCAGCGCCGGAATGAAAGGTATCGGGAAATGGAAGATCCCCGAGAAAACCAGCAGACCAGTGTCATCGTCCAGGCATGTTTCCCACGTGCAGAAATCAGGGACTGACCCAGTCAGGGATTGAACCCGGTTTCACCGTGGTGGGAGGTGAGCAGGCTAACCGCTCAGCCCCAGCATGATATAGAATATCAAAAAATTGTAACTATATTCACTCTACGTTTGTAACTCAAATAGACTCCATCTGTCCACCTTCCTATTAATTCGTTCTTGCACCTTGCAAACATAGTCTGAAATATATTGGTACATTCAGTTTGAACTTTGTCGTACTCAACATAGAAAAGTGCGACGTCAGTACAACAAACTCTCTCAAAACAAAGGGGCAAGTGAACTTGAAAGTTTCTTTTGTATAAATTTTTTTTTTTTTTTTCGCACACTGGATTTCATAAAAATGCAATAATAATCTCGTTTCAATTGTTTAAGTGAAACGATACCAAACTTTGGTGTGCCAAAACCTAAGTCTGCAAAATTCTAATATGCGAGTGAAGGCCCATGGGAACGTAAATTTTACATATGGTAGAAGAACACAAGATGAAGAGAAAAATATACCTTAAGCAGATCCTTCAAAAGTGCTCAATTAACCATGAAAGGCCTATATCTAAGAAACACTGTGGGTCAAGAAACAATGAGAAGATTAGCACTTCGGCTATATGTATTTCTATCAAGCTCTAAATAGCTGGGAAGCAAGACTTCGGAGAAGTCATAGATGACATTGCCAAACTGAAAGTTGGAATTAATTTTATGGTACTATGTATATTCATATATATATATATATATATATATAGACACACACACACATACGTACTAATGGAGAAATGAGTTATAAGTATTTGGCATATAAATTATATTTAGAGTTGCGTATTTCTAATAAATGGATTGTAGTGCTAATCCAGAGAATAATAATAATATATATCGGTAACATATAAATAAATGTTAGTTAAAATATGCTGGGTGGGGAATTGCCAAAGTCGTGCATGTTTCTACGACACTACAACATGCCAGTCGAGAGATTGGTGGGGAGCCTCATTCCCATGCCGATACCTCTACTCGTACATTTACTAAGATAGCAACAGTGGTTAACAGCTATAAATACGGGCCTGGAGCCCAGATAAAACATAAACACGACAGCCTGCTGCCGACTCTGTGATTAGACCCAAGTGTGTCTGGCTGCAATTAGATTTGCAAAACCACTTAATGAGTTGTGGGAACTTGGGTTCCTGGTGGTCTCATGACAGCATGGCCTTCTGGGTCATATGAGATATCAACGGCGCCAAGTTTCTAGTTACGCCTATGTGCGCGTTGTTAGCTCTTTCCCTGAAGTGTGCAGTGCTGAGGGCGCATCATTTTGCAGTGTTAATTCTATCGGTACACTGGACCTCGCGTTTGTCTCCATGGCAGCCTCGGGGCTTGCTATTGCGGGTTGCAGGTTTGGTGTTGTGTGCCAATAGTTTTTCTACACTTCGTTGTTCTGGTGATGCCTCTTTGCCCAAATCCGCGCCTACATCACATCACTATCTCTTTTAGAACAGTTCTGTTTGGGCTGAGCAAAATTTAGAAAAATATGTGGCTGAAGCTACAACTTGTCCGGGTAGCAAAGTGAAATATGTTGAAGTATAGAGTTGGGGAATGTAACTGCTCATTCTGGAACAACAGGATGTGGTGTTTGCCATCAACTAAAGTTTAGTTTGTCAGTTGTTGAGATTTTGGAACCCAGTGTAGCGATGACTTGAAGCTTTCGTTTCTTAAAGCTCATGAAACTGTTTTCATATTCGCGCTCAATAATTAGTAAGTTTAAAGAAAGTGGTTGAAGTTAAATACTATCCCAAAATAATATAAAAGCTTTGACTTTAACTGAACCCAAAGAGATAATAACATGTCATCTTTTTCTTTACTTGATATTGATTATAGCTTGCAGATATAATTTTACTGAAATATATGTTAACAAAGCTGAAACATTAATTTTCATACATGACACACATTAAACACAAATTACAAATTCATTGTGTCATTTCTGCATCATATTCCATAACAAAAGTTGGTTCAAAATTGTTAAAGTTCATTATCTTCCATATAAGTGAGTAAGAAGTGTTATAACTTTTCAAATAAAAGGATATATATATATATATATATATATATAGAGAGAGAGTGTGTGTGTGTCTATATATACATACATATATATATATAGAGAGAGAGAGAGAGTGTGTGTGTGTGTCTATATATACATATATATATATATATATAATAGATATAAATTTTTCATAGTTGTTCAAGCTTAAAAAAAATGTTTTTTTTTCAAACCATGTTACCTAAAATTGCATTATTTGTTTTTATAATAGCGCGAATAAACGTAATAATCGTCCTCTATATTATTATATTGAATATAAAATAAATATACATATCATAATTTTTTTTATGTAACTTTCTGAAATTATTGATTAGTAATGCAATAACCTTATATGTTTGTTGTGATGTGGTCGTGGTGACCCAGGGCTGTTGGAGTGTAAAATTGCCCGGCGTCATAACAGCAGAGAATTAGTGATGTGGGTCGTTCGGTCGATGGCCGTGAGGGCTCTGAATGCCTCCATCAGTTTGAAGATGAAGTTGTCACACACTTAAAATTACACTACTTACACACGTTGACCTTATGACGAGACTGTAGGCCGTCTCGCATGCCTGAAATATATTTGAAAATTGTGGGTGGTACTACAAGGGGTGTAGCACCCTATATGCACCGGAGGACAATGAATCAACACTTATTAAATTTGGTAAATCTGTTTACTCGCATACTTGATTACATGTTCAACAAATGGAGATGTGAATATTAAAAGAAACGGACCCAGCACGTATGGCCTGCTGGTGACGTTTGAGTGAAGATGACCTAAATCATCGGGGTGTTATGCGGATACACCGTAGCGTTAAGTTCTCTGATGAGATTACAAGTGGTACTCCCCTCGGTACAGAAAAGAAAGAAATCAAAGGTTTCGTTTAATTAAGTCACTATTGCAATGACGTGATATCAGCCTAAATGATGGTACATGGGACATGCTGCCGGTCTGACTCGAGTGCTGAGACGAACTGAAGGAATAGAAGTCGGCTTCTGTCACAAGTGGCGTGAACCGACGTCAAACGACGAATGTTAAAACATGATATAAGCACTATGTAACATTATTGCAATGGTGAAAAATTATATAAATTAAATGAAAATATTGGTGACACCTTCATTGATTAACAAATGTCTGTTGAGGTTGATGATGTGAAGTTGATGGGGAGTGTCACCGCACTAAATTAAATGTTACTATGATGGAGGCTTTTATAGGCAGTCTCCCTTTATGAAAACACAATTACCCTCTTATAAATATACATTGAATAAACTACTACGCTTTCTTGTGAAAAGTCTCTGTATTAGATTTCCTGTGGCGTGTTTGTATTTCACTGGCTACAGTGTTAATGTGAGGCTGTCTCCTGTAGGGATGGAAAAGTCCACCTGGGCAAAGGGGCGTAGGTTGCCATGCTCGATGGCCCTTGATACAATAAAACTAACCCCTGACTGTAGCTTTGATTGAGATGAGGTTGTGTGATATGTTTAGAAAAATTCTGCTCACTTTTGGTTACACTTTGGGGCACTTAGCACTTTAGCTTCGGCTCTACAGGCCAGCCGACGTCACTTAATGGTGTGTTACGTCGTATGTCACAGCGCTAGCTGCTACGATGGAACGACCAATGGTCCGTGCGCCCAACTGCTGTCGCTTTGGGGTAAACACAGTTATGGATCGCCTACTACTTTATTACAAGAGTTAACTCTTGTAACAAATAAAGTAGGACGACCTCTTGAGACACATAGTATCTGTTGGCAAGAAGGTGCAAGTTCCGTTCTCGTCAAGCTGCACTACGCACTCTTGGCTTGATGTTGGTGCGGCCTGATAGAGCTGATGCAGTTGATGTGGCTGCGGTGGTCGGAGTGGCACAAGGCGCTCGTGGACGCGTAGTTCACGTCAGTTGAAAATAAAATATATGCGCACTTTATTTTTGCACTCACTTTTACTCTGCTTTCTGAACACATCACTTAACCACAATGACTTGTGATTGAATTCTTGAAACAAGTCATGGTGACTGGATTCTTTGACATCTGCTGCGGGGATCGAGGTGCGCTCGAACTCGTGCAAATGTCACTGTCATCTGCTTGATCCTCTGGCATTTAGGTGGGCGCTGCTGCTGCAGCGACCTTCTGATGTGGAAACGCGGCATGGAACACATGGCTAACATTTCGCACATCTGTCGTGTCAGGAACCAGATGACAAGGGTAGTACATTCAAACAATGATGACCCACAGTATGAAGGTACTGTGTTTCGTGACATGATCGCCTATAAGCTTTTGATGTTTCAGACGTTGTATTTCTGAAATAAGAGATTTTAATTCGATGTGTTCTGTGCTAATGTTACAAAGTTCAATTTTAAAATCTTTTTTAAACTGAAGACATTACATCTTGCTCGAGGATAGTAAGCAAGTACTTAATTTAAGAAAATTAACTTCTTTGATATTGTATCTTAAATGCATTATTTTATAACTGTGAGGTGGTAACTGTGTTTTATCACTGAGCAACATACAATTGCTTTTTTGAGACATGACTCCCTGTGCCGAGATCCACTTTTCCACCACACATGTACCATTTGCTGCACTAGGACAAAGCTTTTTAATTTTCATTTTCCCTGGCACCTTGTCCCAACAACTGGCCTGATAAAAACTGGCAAAAACGAGTTACTAAGAACTTCTCTCTTACACAGTGCGTAATCTTGACTGGACTGTTAATATCATGTTTGCCAAACAATTTGGAAATGTAATAAAAAGTGTTCTATCATTAGCTGGGCAGACAATATTGTTTCCGCCTTTACAATGACTCGTGTCTGCTTCTGACATCAACACATAAAACTGTCTGTTTTGAGACAATTCTATATACTATATAAGGCTGACTTCGTACAATTTGAACATATCTACATATTTTATCTTCAAACACCGGAAAGGAGTAGGCTCTATAAATTGTGAAATATCTGTCCGTATATTTTAATGGAAACACAATTATTAACTATATACTCTCAATCATAGCAATCATGTGTACAGTACTTATTTCATAATAATTACAGACCTGATCTAATTCAGTACCTGCTATCAATGTCTTCTCCGATGGTAACTTAAGAGCAATTCATTTAAGAATTTCTGACAAATTTCCAGGAGACAATACAGAAGTGGGCAACCTAACAGTAGCTACAATATCTAACACTGTCTTTGTTATTGTTATTTCCTGCTTATAAATCTGAACAGTTGATTCTAATTCTCTCACCAAACTATTTTGCTTCACAACTTTCACAGCTAAGATATACTCTATAAGTTTTACACTTATCATGTGCATTAATTTTATATTCTTTGCCATTTATTTTACCAACATAACTACCTATTTTACATTCTTCTCTACTCTAGCATTCATCCCTTTCACGAACGTTAATTGTTTTTATACCATGTGCTTTAATTTATACTGTCTCGTTCTCAATTCACTAGTGATTTGGTGGATGCGGATATAATCATAATTTATGAGTATACCAAATAAAAATTTCAGTATACTACCACCTTTATTTATTCATAATTGTAATCACCGACAGAAGACCAGCTATGTGCACATGTTTTGTCTTTCACGCCTGCAAAATCTTGACCAATATATTTCAATTAGAAACACCAGTAAAATTATGACTGTAATATGAAAACAAATATGTAAACTGGTAAATGTTTGTACGGTCCAGTTTTCACTAGAAATGACTAGCTACATCCTGCAGGAATGCCTGTGTTTCAGTGAATGTAATAGCAAGATAATAAAAATGTTTACGGTGAGGGTGATTAAATACAATTAATTATTCAAATGTATTATACATAATGTCGTTTTACAGTATTTAACTTAGCAACACCATGACATAGATTTTGGAGCTGTGGAAATAAGAATTCAGTATGGCAAACCCAAAAAACGAAAGTCAGCGTGGTCTTGACCACTGATGAAATTGAAAAAAGGTGGAAATGCAGCAGTGGTGGAAGCAGGATAACCCGGAGAAAATCCTATAGCAATGTGTGCCATATTTCTCTAATGTTAATTGCCAGTAAATCTGACACCAATCAACATGGAGGAAGGAGAGTGTAGTGTGCTGCTACACAATTGTAGCCTTGAACAAGGTATTGTTTATTGTGTAAAATTCTACAGCTGTTAAATGAACTTGTTCTAAATATTTTAAAATCTTGAATTATGTGGTGTTGAATTATATGGTATAATCCACGTGTAATGTTGTTTTGATTTGTTTGTTTATAGTGTCTGCAAGATCTTTTTTCAATACATAGCAGTACAAAGATATTGGACAAGTCAAATTACAGTCTAACTAGTAACTAGTTGCTGTCCTGTTTTTTGACTCTATTCCCTTTTGGAATTTTCCATTATCAGGGGTATCCTAACGTGAATACCCCAAAAATTACCGGAGCGGTTGCAGATCCCGAAATGCGGTTTTCACTCAATGAAATTACGCACGGGGACAAGTAGTACAGGGAATAGGGATTGGGAAGAAATATTCCACTTAACGGTTCTGGAGAGAAGAACGGGAACTAGAGTTACGAGCAAGCCAAATGAACAGTTCCATCGGAATGCCACACTATCTCATCACTTTGGTAACAGAAAATACACCAAATCTGTTTATATAATTTTGTTTTTAACATCTAATTAGTTAAAAAAATTACAAACCATGCCATGAGAATTTTATACCAGATTATTATTATATAAGTACACTGGTTTATATAAACAACCAGATATTTCAGTTTTTCAATACCTTATTTATATCAGAATAATGATGATATTAAGAAATTGCTAAATGGTTGCGGTTCCAGCTCTGAACTTTTGCCGAAAAGACTTTGAAAGGCCATCAGATATGTCAAGATAACGGAGATTTGATGGAACTTTTCACAGTCTCGGAGCTGTTGTAAACTAGTGTACGATCCCGGCAAATGAACAGTTCCAGAGACCAAGATATGTCCGGAGATTGAATCGATCTCCGTCTCGAACTGGTGTGAACTCGGGTACTGTTCCGGATGCGGAATCTCTCTCCGTCGGAGCTATTGATTGTGAATCGCGAACGGTTCCGGCGAATGAAAAGTTCCGGAGATGGAATCGCTCCCCAGCTCGAACTATTGTGAACTCGTGTATGGTCCCGGAGAATGAACTGAACTACCTACAGTATCGGAAATGTTGTGAACTCTAACAAATACTTGAATATAATACCAAATCCACAATGGAACAGAAATGTGAATAACATTTCAATAAATAGATTTATCGGCACACGAACACCACAATAGGAGTCTTACTAGTAAGGTAATAAAATATGCTAGAATACATTTTATAGTTTCTTTTTTTCTCAAACTAGACTCCACTCTTGCAGTATTATCGAACTTGGTTTCTATGGGCATAATTGTGCTGTGCGTTGTTAGTTAAATAACGGGAAATATTTCGGCCAAAAAAAGTAAATACTCAATAGTTACAGTGTAAGAAAAAGTAAAAAATATTGTTAATCATCAGTTTTCTGTTATAGTATATATTGTAACAAAATTACAGAAGTAGAATGGAATTGTTTTCACGATATATTTTCGTACATATAATGAAGTAGTATTTCTGGTTGCATCACAGCAGTAATACATTCAATAAATCGGTATGTGTTTGTGTATGTATTGTGTATATCTTCACCCCAAACCCTCAAATGAACCACATTTTTGAAACCACGATTAGTACACAGCCGCCGCCGAACCCTCATTCGCCACCGGATGGCATTTAGTGTTGTGAGACCGGAAGCCGAGACTCCCATAACTCACTAGGTCTTTGTGAAGCAAATGCACCCTGACACTTTCTCAAATCATTGGGTCGGCGGCAGGGGCTGTGTACTGTGGGACTTTGGGCACCGGGCCCTTATTTAGGCGAGTTATTTGGTGTTGCCAATTTTTAAATACAATTATGTTTTCGTGTTTTACTAGTGTTTTACATCCACTCCAGCCTCCCGGCTGGAGTGAATGTTGTGTCGTGTAGTATGTCTAACATGTTGTAAGTTGTTTGCAAGTGTGCTAATTAATATATGTAGTGTGCATATCCCTAGTCTCCCGATGTGTCCTATACAGGTCTCCATCGGGGTACGTTTTACTCGTTTCCAAGTGTATCACATAAAGTAAAAACCCTTATAAATAGATTAGAGTTGGAGGGGCCCCTAGCACCAGTCTCTGAACTCAGTACTAATAGGGCCCTCGTACACAGAACACGTCGTTTATGTTAAGAATCGTTCTTTGAATAACCGTTAAATAGGAGGGTTATTTTTTATGAAATGAAACGACCCGGATTTGTTTCGAGAAAATCGGAACTATTACCATGTCAGAACGAATGATAATGTCAACACGGAAGTAAAATATTTGTTTTTAATATACTTCGTTAAAAATACTTGAAATATACAAAGAGAAAGTTCGATAAATGTTTTCTCGTAAAAAAATGGCACTTCGAATTAAATTACATATTTATAAGTTATTTCTATTTGCAGTAAATATATAAGCTCTGGTAGTCAAGGTAGCGATGGGAGCGTTATCTCTGTACATTCCAAGCAAACTACATGCAACGAATCTTACTTTCACCTCCTTGGGTTTGTATAATCATCAGTCGTTTTTGCGTGTGTTCTGTTTTTATTATTGCATTAATATTCGTGCTGGCGTATCCAGGTCTTAAGCAAGGTAAATATTACATTAAATAAATTGTAGACCGGTTCGTAACCATGTAGATGTCACGCTAGATGAAAAATGGTAAAATATGCGTAAGTATAAGAAACTACCAACTGTTACCATTGTTTAGTATCAGTTCCGTTGTTTTCTTGCGTTTGTAACCGGTGTGGAGAGATAGCATTTTCACTTATGTTTATTNTTTTTGCGTGTGTTCTGTTTTTATTATTGCATTAATATTCGTGCTGGCGTATCCAGGTCTTAAGCAAGGTAAATATCACATTAAATAAATTGTAGACCGGTTCGTAACCATGTAGATGTCACGCTAGATGAAAAATGGTAAAATATGCGTAAGTATAAGAAACTACCAACTGTTACCTATGTTTAGTATCAGTTCCGTTGTTTTCTTGCGTTTGTAACCGGTGTGGAGAGATAGCATTTTCACTTATGTTTATTANTGTTTAGTATCAGTTCCGTTGTTTTCTTGCGTTTGTAACCGGTGTGGAGAGATAGCATTTTCACTTATGTTTATTAACCAGAACTGAGTCAATGTTTTGGTTTTGAAACGCACGTTTTGGTAAGTTTGAGTTTGTTTTGGCTAAAATTGTAACGTCATGACAACCTCTCTTAATTTTCGTGTTTTCTCTAAGTACGGCAGTCGGTAAAAACGTATGAAGTTTTGTTTCACCTTAGAGAAATTAATTTTCGGTCATTAATCACTTTGACGTGTACATACTAATATAATAAATGAACCATCTAATAATCTAATACCAATTCATAAAAAATTATATTTTAAACCAGAAATAATTAACATAGTAAATACACGAAATAATCCATAACCATCTAATTTCAACAAAACTAAATGAATGAACTAAAGAAGATACAGGAGTATGAGCAGCTATATCTGCAGGCAACCACGAAGAAAATGGAATTTCAGCCCTCCTTGTTATAGCAGCAATAAAAAAAAATTACGGAAAGTGGTATATTTCCACTCTACTAATGACACAACACGAATATACGACGGGCATGAACGTACAAGTAATTTCGTAATATGTGCCCATCTAACCTAACAGAACCTAACCACAATAAGTGAATCTCTATTTTACATTTTTAAATTAACCTTGGATGGTAGGGTTTTACAGTAACTTAGGATTTTAGGGTTTTACACTAATCTAGGATTGTAGGGTTTTAAACTAACCTGGGATTTTAGGGTTTTAATCTAACCTAGGATTGTAGGTTTTTACACTAAACTACGAATTTAGGATTTTTGGATTTAAAGGAACCGTAAAACGCACCAAAAGAATATCAATTAACTTGCCTAGAATGCGACCGGTACAATTCCTCTGTCAACGGCCAATTCAACCTTACCTCACTCGACGAAACACCATGTTCCACTATATAGACACNCAATTCCTCTGTCAACGGCCAATTCAACCTTACCTCACTCGACGAAACACCATGTTCCACTATATAGACACATACGCAAATATAACGCACTGAAGCACTCGTTCATAGCAGAATATTACGCACTGACACTCGTTCGTAGGCTAATATAATGCACAGAAAGAAGCACTCGTTCTTGCTTTCTCCGTTTTAAATCTGCCGGATTGGGACGTCGCGACACACACCGCCAAAGATATAATGGCCACTGACCTTTTTCAAAAATTTCCGTTACAGTGACGTAACAATACCCAAGAGCCAATACGGTGGCTGCAGGAATCATTAAGACACTAAAAATCATGGCGTCCACTGTAAACAAAGCGGCAAACTTCTCGTACTTTCAACTATTTTATTTAATACGTTCTAGTTATTTTAACATGACGCCCTCCTGAATATTAACTAGGTAAGGTGTGCAGAACCCATTAATGCAACTTTCATTTGGTCTAGGATGTTTCATTCAGAAAAGTCACTAAACTTAATAATTACTGAAACTACATGATTGTTTATTGTATGTTTGTGATATGTGAATATATTATGGTTTATATACTTTGTTTAAATGTGTAGTAATTTCTTAAAATGCAGAAGTTTTGAGACAGTACAATCTCGACTTCGAGCAGTCTTCGGGTGTCTTCGATAAGGTTTCGTTTTTGGATCATTCCATGTGAAATCAACAAATTGGCCTTGCCACACCATTTCCGATTTTGGTGAAATTAGGTATTATATGCACCAATCGTCTAGACTCCAAAACTATTTTTATAATATTTTTAAAAAATTTACTTTCTTTGATAAAGCCTACCGTATGCAGCACGGACAAGCAAGTAATGGCATTTCAGTGTTATTTTCTAAAATCTGTATAAAGTTAATTTGAATTAGGAATGATGTCAGCTAGGGCTCATTTGAAAGCTTAAGGAATATACTTTGTTTTCGTTTAGTCGAAGTTAGGTTTAAGTTAAGCCTAAGCAGAGATTTTGGGGCTTACATTTTAGTTTATTAAATTATTTTTTTAAGGATTTTTAGACTTAAACACAATGAATGATTCAAAGTAACATGCCAGTATTTTCCCCCTTTTAAACTCATATATGAGTAGGTAGTGTATGCTTAAAAAAATTTGAGCTGTTTTTTTGAAAATGCTCCAACGTACAGAAAATTGCATGAATTTTGAAAATTTTTTGGATAATTGCAATTTTTAGAACTCAGAAAATACATGTGGGAAAATGCTAGTGTACCAAGTCCTTACGGTGTACTACAAAATAAAAAAAAATTCATGTTGTTACTCCTTAGGGTTTAGGTACCACGAACCTTTGAAGTGGCAGGTTATGATTCACTGGCCCTTGTGCCTTGAGGGGAGGTATGTGAACAAGAATCCAAGGATGTGTGTTTGGCTGGCTGGTGAATCACCTTGTTGGCATGCTGTCGTTAGTCGTCCACTATATAGCAACAATTCTGGAATGCTATAGGCCCAGCTCACCTGCTCAGTTATTGATCTGACGAGGAGCATATATATGTTGTATTGCAGTCTCTATACCAGTTTGATTTTGGCTTATCCTTTTAGCTTTCAGTGTTTCAAGGGAAGATTGTGAAAGACAATTTATGCAGTTTAGGGTGAGAATTTTGCATCACGTGATTGTAAAGTTACTGAATTACAATGGAATGTGCCTTGTTGTATTGGCATTTCTACAGGAAGCGTATGTCGCAAACTGTCTTACTCTAGGTCCTCCGTATTGCATAATACTTCTGAGTTTACTGTACAACAGAAAATATTATTTTCATTAAGAACTAATTGTAATGGTTTAAAACTGTTTGTGCTTTTCATAAGGCTGAATTTCTGGACAGATACTTTCACATTTACGGCAAGTCTTGTTCGGACCCTAACAATCTCCACTCAAAAACTGGTAAAAAATCACAGCGGGAAATATCAATAAAACTTTTAGACTGCAATCCTGAGTTAAATTTAATCCCAGGGAAAGTATTGTGCACAAAATGCTCAAACAAAATTCAAAGACCCAAAACAAGACACAGATGTCAGCAGCGAAGATAAAATGTTTAGATGTTTATGAACCTGAAACTGTTCGTGTTGAGTCGGTTCTGTTACAGAAAAGCTAAGTACGTACATATTTTGAGTCGAATATTTTGACTGGCAATGAAAATATGTCAAATAAGGTGAATGTTGATTTTGGAAATGAACATGAACAATTAGTTCACAAGCTTAAAGACAAAATGAAGACCTCTTCTTCTACTCAAGAAAAGGTTAGTATTTTGAGTTTGCTCCCTAGCAGCTGGTGCCTTGCTAAAGTTCAGGGCGAGTTTGTCATCCAATATCTGGTCCATCTGTCAAGAACATTGACTGAAGAGGATGGGATTTTGCCACAAATAGGGAAGAAACAGGGTGGAAATAGACTTGATGGTGTTTCAATAAAAACTGTTCAAGATTTCTATGAAAATGACGAGTACAGCAGGATGATGCCAGGTAAAGCAAAAAAGATTGCGTGTCTGTTAGGGGACCTGGCGGTGGTAAAGTTAACATTCAAAAATGGTTAATTTTGGTAATTATTAAGTTTAGGGTCTTTTCTGAAAAAAGAAAATTAATGGAAAATTGTATATTTCCACTCTACTAATGATATGTGCCCACCTAACTTAACAGAACCTAACCCCACAATGGGTGAATCACTATTTTACGTTATTGTATTAGGGTTTTACACTAACCTAGGTTTTTTTTTTTTGGGTTTTAAACTAACCTAGGATTGTAGGGTTTTAAACTAACCTAGAATTTTGGGGTTTTACACTAATGTAGGATTGTAGGGTTTTAAACTAACCTAGGATTGTAGTGTTTTACTTTAACCTACGATTGTAGGGTTTTGCACTAAACTACGAATTTAGGATTTTAGGAATTTAAAGGAACCGTAAAACACACCAAAAGCACATCAATTTACTCACCTGATATAATTCCTCTGTCAATGGCCAATTCAACCCTGCCTCACTCGACGAAACACAGTGTTCCACAAATCTGCCACATACGCGAATAGAACGCACTGAATCACTAGTTTTCAGCCGAATATAACACAATGAAACACTCGTTTACAGTCAAATATAACGCACAGAAGCACTCGTTATTGCTTTCTCCGTTTTTAAATCTGTCGGATTGGGATGGCACAATTAGACCCGGCAAATACGCAACTGACCGTTAAAATGCCCGTAATGACATCCGTGGCCGCTAGGTAGCGTGTGATCAGCAATGCGCAGCCATTAATGATGGCGGTAGACGTTAACTAAAACAAACTGACCTAACTGCTTGTACATTTAGCGATTATTTAAGTATGTTTTACTTAATTTTAACACTATGCCTGCTTCAAAATGAACAAGGTAAGCTGTGCTGAATTCATTAATACAACTCTTGTTGGTTTAGGACGTTTCGTTTAGGAACGTCTACGCAAACACACCGGCCGAACGGCTCACACATTACGGAAATTTGTTACATTTGTTTAAATATGTTGTACTTATTTTAAAGTTACGCCCCTAGTATATTCGTGTTCTACGTGATCAGTCGAGTAGAAATATATCATAGTTTTGAATTTTTTGTTTTTGTTTTTCAGAAAAGCCCCTAATCTTAATAATTACACTTGGATAAGCTAGTGGAATAGTTTGAGCAACTTCGAGGCCACCATTTCATTGCAAAGNCTAATCTTAATAATTACACTTGGATAAGCTAGTGGAATAGTTTGAGCAACTTCGAGGCCACCATTTCATTGCAAAGGAGCAAACGGAATTCTTGAACCCCAAGAAGACAACTCTGCTAAAGGAAGAATGCATGCTATTGGAGGAATTTTCTGGAAATTCTTCTTTTGTTGTACAAGATGAAGTACAATTCTACCATTGGTCTGGTAACCAGGCAACCATACATCCCTTTCTGTTGTCCTACTAAGAAGATGGAGGGTTAAGGAACCGTTCCTTTTGCGTTATCNCCAGGCAACCATACATCCCTTTCTGTTGTCCTACTAAGAAGATGGAGGGTTAAGGAACCGTTCCTTTTGCGTTATCAGTAGTTCGTTGGAACACACCACCACCGCCTTGTTTGCCTTTCAAAAATTACTTATGGTCAGTCTAAAATCTTTCCTCCTTCAAGTGAAATAAGTTATTTACTTTTCTGATGGCTCGGGAGGCCCAGTACAAAAACAAGAAGTACTTTATAAATCTGTGTCACTCACCATGAAGAAGATTTTGTAGTTCAAGCAATATAGCATTTTTTTTTTATTTTTTTTGCCACATGTCCTTCCTGTTCAAGTTAACTTTTAATTAAAATTTTAAGCGACATGAATAATAAAATAAAGATTTTACTTAACTACGAAGTTAATTTATATTTGATTTATGATTATTATAGTTATTCTGTTTTTTAATGTAGAAAATATAGAAAGTCTGGTACATAGGTGACACTAGCGCTCGCCTAGTGGCAAAATTTTTTGGTTGCCAAACTCTTAACATAAATTTTCAATTTTTGCAAATGCAGTTCTGCGATCTGGCCATGCTGAAAAACGTCCCATGTACGAAGAAAGTTTCTCATTGCACTAAAAATACATTTTCAACTGTGAAATGCAAGTCGTGATATGTTTTTATTTATTGATTTGTCCATTTTACATCAGCCAAACTATACATTTTCACTCGTTAAAAATCCACAGCCGTTCAATGGTTGTGTACCTTAACCTCAACGATCACTATCTGCCTGCAACATCTTTTATATATTTTTTAATTGTGAAAATAAATTAATTTTTGAGCAAAAAAATGTAAACATATTATGTTTGCATTGCCAACATAAAAACATTGGCCAGTGAAAATTTCTTTGATAAAAAACTTATTATTCATGTGTTGGCTAGGCCTGATCTAGGGAACGTTGTTAAGAAAACCTTTTATAATTTTTCCTCCCTTGTTGTTAGTGAAAACTGGAATACACACAAAGTTAGGGCTTGACTTACAAGACTTTTTAAATTATGTGTGTATTGAAGACTAACGTGCCTCATTTTCTCAAACTATAGTGAAGAGGTTTTTTTGGCAGATTGATTGTTATTGTATTGCGAGAAAGTGCAGTCTTTTTTTTATTGATGAATATTGGCTGCATAATCCCACGAGCAAAATCGTGATGGCGATACGTGGGGGGACATTTTGTTTTTGGACAAACATGACACCACAAAACGCTCATGTTTGTCTTGCGNCCACGAGCAAAATCGTGATGGCGATACGTGGGGGGACATTTTGTTTTTGGACAAACATGACACCACAAAACGCTCATGTTTGTCTTGCGGTGAGAAAATATCACATAGAAGATCATAGAATCAAAGGTTCAGGTTCGGGATTCAGTAATTTCAGACAAGGATTCAGATTGGAGGAAGAACTGGATTTGTCCCATTCCTAAATTTGCTTTACAATCTATGTGATTTTTATGTCTCCTTCCCCAGTAGGGCGTAGGCTGAACAAAAATGTGCATATTGTAACACATTTTGTAAACCGCAAAGACGTCCTTTTTAATTTCATTTTAATTGTTGAGGAAACTTGCTGAAGTAAACAGTTGCCTGTCCTATTGTCCATATAAGTTCATCTCTCTGCCTCTTATAACCGCTAAAATAACTGTCAATATTTGGCACACACAGCCTATCTCGAGAGAAAACGAGGGAACGTGTAATACTGGTGCTGCAAGGGTCGTGAAAGTTGTGGAACTGTTTCCTATTTTTGCTTGCAGTGCCGCCGAAGGGCATTCCCAGTCGCATGCCATGTCCTCTCCGCTGAACAACTCGGGGTCACTGCCGCCACTCTCTCGCACCCCCGCCGATCGCAAGAACAGCGGCATCAATCTGCTGGACATCATGGAGGAGCCGCTTGGCTATGTCCAAGCGAAGAAGAGGAAACAAATGCAAGGTGGGTCTGGTTTAATTATCTCTTACTGCTCCACAAAATTACGTAAATGCCTTGTGATTGAGGGTTGTAATCACCTCTATTGTGACGTGTAGAGTTACCTGGCTGAAGCATATTGGGAGGGATGGAGAGTTGAACAGGGTAGTCCATTTATTTAAAGCACATAATTTCATTTTATTTCATGTGCGTAGGGTGCAGTATCCGTACGCATACATGTTTCAGACACCCATTTAAAAATAGGTAACTATTTCCACGTAATAACTAAATGTGCAAAATTCAAACACTACAATGAGTGTAAGAACTTGGCTATTGACCGCAACATATGTGCGATTACCTCGAAAACCTCAAGAGTTAGGGAGTTGTGCCACACTTCTTTTGTTTATTTGTATCCCGCGTTTCATATTCTGCTGTCAGACACTGATAATACTTTGTATGGCACATTTATTTGCACAATCAATGCTGCCAACCCCTTTTTCTTACAATAAGGTGGGCACTATGTAAAATACCTTTATTTATCAAAGAGCGGTGTTTAAAATTTTGTTTTTCTTATTCGTTTACTTTTCATATAACCCACATAATATACTTTTCGTGCTCCACTTTTCAGGTGTTCTACGGCCTTCACATTTGAGATCAACCATGGGTATTCTATATGAAACTATTAATTTTTTTGTGGGAAATAACTTGTCCGAATTTGTACATCTCTTTCTGAATCATGTGTGTGCGTGCATGCACGTGTGTGTGTAAAACAGCTACATAGAAAAATAGGAATTTTGTGTGTAAAAATTAATTTAAAAAGTTGTGGTGTGTTTTTTATACGATCAGCGAACATGCGACCAATTGTTTCAATTACTTTAACTTATACTGTATAAGAAATATTTTTAAATTTTACTAAAACTTTAATATTATTGTCTATTAAAGCACATGAATTGTATTTAATATACCCTCTACAATAATGAAGTGATAATCACATCGAGGCAAACTAAGGGAGAAAAATGTGGGGACAAGGAAAACCTGGAAAAGTCAGGGAATTTTATTCTATATATACATGTGTGTGTATATATACACACACACACACACACCTAGGATCCAAACTCAGGTCCACTACACTTGCTACGACATCCTTGGCAAGAAGCGAATACAGTTTGTGTAGCACCAAAGATGGAACTAGTCTGGGTGTAAAAAATGGCTCAGAAGGTCGAGGATCCTTGGGGTTACTGAGTGAGGGTGGGCGGCCAGGCTGGATATCTGCCGCCAGAGAATGAGAAACGCCAATCTCCGTAGTAGCATTCACTAAGGTTACAGTGTAGTTGGTTTATCCGTGATAACTTGTAAAAATCAACCCAAACAATTGTATAGCTATAGTGATCATAATGTAATTGTTATAACAATTCCTTCCTGTTTTAATATTTATGTATTTTTTGTAAATACTTTGGTTATTTATGTCGATTTATCCTAAAATTCTTGAGAAGATACTGAATTTGAAGTAATAAATTTGACTTAGTAAGAACCAACATGTATATCATAAATTTTAATTGTTTATAATTTCACACCATTGCCGCTTATAGTTTTTGATAAAATTTTGTTTGAAAATTAACATGCAAGAGATGCGTAAACAAATTTTGCGATATTGTCTCTTAAGAATTTAATTTAACATTTCCAAATAATGTTTTGGAATTGCACAACCTGTGATAAAAAAAGACAGTATCATGCAATTGGGTGAAGGTTGCAGGTAGCATATATTAATTGGTTTGAAACTACTGTAATTTTTCTTTTAACTAGGGAAGAGTTTTGAAAATGGTGGGGAAAAAGTAATGAGAGGTGGGTGGGATTTTCTCATATACATATTTAACCTTTTGCTTTTTTCACTTACCTGTTCAGTCTGTTTGATAACCGAGGAGTAGGTAGGTAAAGCGTGGCGATAATGCTATTTTGTGGAAAGGAAAAACATTTAGGTGTTATCATGTGCCTAAGAGGGAGATGCTTTTATATCTGTGATCTCATTTTGAAGTATATAAGTAGTATCCTTATTTTAGCATTTAATAATTGTGGAAAGTAGTACTCCCCACTGTAATAGTTTTAAATATGCTTGATTCTCGTGTTTGTCAGCGCAGGTGGGACTTGTTCCGGGTAGTGTTGAGTTAGCAGGTGCCGTGGTTGGAGCTAGGAAAGCGGGCTGAATGTGTGACGCATGCTTGCAGTTGCAGTGGTCGCCCCCCTCCTTCGTCAGACGAGCGGGGCCACGTCGAGTCAGGCAGCGGACACCCCTGCGACGACCGTCCTCAGCTACGTGGCACATATGGCCACTGTCCAGGTACACACCCCTGCCAGTCATATTCTGTTCCTGCCACTGGCACCTTTCGTCTTAGTAGTCGCCAGTTTTTTTTTTCTTCTGGGGATAAAGAATATCAAGTCGCCTGCGTGATTTCAAGTTGAGAGGAGATAGAGGGTTCAAGCCACGATCTGATGGAACGGTGCCGGTTGATATGGGCGGTTCACCGTAAATTAAGCATTTTTAAAGCAAATCTTTGAAAAAATTACGTCTTGTAACTATGTACATGTTGACGTGCAGTCTCCTAATTAAGTTGGCAGCAAATTAATAGAGATAGTTCTTGACACTTGACGTATTGCAAATGTGAGATGATATTTATGGCCACTGAAGTCAGTACATTTTGCTTAATGTACATAAGAGTTTGAAATTGCATGGCATTTGTAGAACATTTAAATTGTTAACAATTGTGTGGCACATGAATAAAGTGATGAAGTTCATAGCAATGTTAATTTTGCATGTGAAAAGCAGAGCATAAGCGCGGCGTACAAAATTGCTCAATTAACCGTACATAGCTTATAAGTGTTCTCTGGTTTACGTACCAGTCTTCAAGCGTGAGCTTGCATAGAGAGTAAAATTTATATTTCTGTCCCATACGGAGCTGCACAAGATATTATACGTAGCCTAAAAGAATTAGTTATTGACAAAGTCTTATTAAAAAAATATTATAATGAACATTATATATAAAAGGACAGAAGCACACGTGCTCACAGTCTAGTACTTGTCAACAAGCACACACTTACGCAGGAGGACAACACATTTTTCGCGAGGTTTCACTGGCTAGGCAAGCTTAATCGGGCAGTAAGTTGTAAGGCGCAGTGCCCTGCAATTCATGTCTAGTGATTTCTGAAGTTAGCGGTTCGCATAGTGTAATGTTAACCCATTTGTTTTTTAATTATTTTTTATTAGCATAGAATTTTTTTAGCAATGTAGAAATTTATTTTTTTGCATGTGTTAAATTGCGTAGTTTTCTAAAATTGTAGCATTGCAAGCGCTTATCTTAAGCAATGTGATGATAAACTATATACAAGGTATGGTTTTAGTGCTGGTATTCAGAGTACCGGAACAACCCGAGCTGAACAGTTTGAAAACTGACACTGAACAGGAATATTTTCTTCGTTCATTTTTCTTCTTCATTTGTGATGAGTGAATCGTATTAATAAAATTGTTTCTTCTCATTGAGGTGTTATTCAGAAGACAATAATTTTGATTCTTCCTGTTGCTTTCTCTAGCCAGTAAAGAAAAATGACTTTCAGGGTGATCAGTAGAAGTTTATGTAAAACGAAAAGTCGTCAGCATGTTATATCATAAATGTTAAATAATCTTTGTTTTTTACCTCCTTCACACATACAAGCGAGGGATTTGACTGGGGCGGTACATCTGTCAAATGATAACGCAGGTGCCCTAAGGCCAGCTCAACGAGGACAGAAACTTCGCGTGGAGCAAAAGGGCAAAAACGGGCTTGATCGTGTAGGGACTGCGAAAGCACGGCCTATCGATCCTTTGGCTTGAGGAGTTTTCAGCAAGAGGTGTAATTTGCATTGATTAATACCCCTTTCAGCTTTGTGCAGTCCGTTGTATCAGTATAGGATATTTGCTGTTGGCAAAGGATGATTATCTTTTTTTATAGTAGTGTTGTGTGAATATTCTGTATATTGAAATAAAACGTACACATCTGTGGGACTGCAATAACTGTGCTTATTAACAAGTGTATATGTGTAATGAAGGAAATGAACAATATTAACTTGGAGTACAATCACATGAAACAAATGAACATACGCAAGTCACGACAGGGCATCAAACACATCTAACAGCACAGAATTATAGCCACTCCATGGGTGAGAACATTTTATTGGGACACCCTACCAGTGTAACTTGTTTCAACAAGATAAGAATTTTACAATCAAACTTTCAGAAATTAAAGCAGTTCTTAAGATAAATAAATTTTTCATTCATTTTTTTAAATGTAAGAATAGTTTTATGATTGAACCTTAAAGTGAGTACTGTGTATATGTTAGTGATGAGTAGAGTCTCGAAAAATAGTAGTCAACATGGATCGACTCGTCACTCTAGTCGATTTTTTTTACAGCAGACGGTGGAGCTACTGAATGTGCAAGTCGAGTTCCGGTGCTTTTAGGTTATAAACAAAAATATTCGCGCCTGACAATTGCCTTTTGTGTCTAGCGAATCAATAATTTTACGTTACTAAATTGCTAAAGTTGAGCCGGAAAGAAAATATTAACTCTGCTACATGCATGACACTTTGTTGTCATTTGTGATGATTGGTTATGATAAAATCCAGTGTTTTTTTTTTATTTGTGACTTGAGCCATTTTGCTTCCCAGCGAAGCACTTCCTCTATGCAGCCAAGCTGGGCTACATCAGATAAGTAGACCCTTGTCAATGTTGACAGGGACAGTCTCAGCATGACACAAATATAGTCTGTCTCATATAAGTTGGCGAGATTCTGACAGTGAGTGAGTGGCAAATTGACGTATATGAAACAAACAATGTGCCATTTACAAAATCCTGTATCAGCTGATGCACAAACAAACAAAAGTTAATATTATGTTGACTATTCTGAGTGCACTGCCGACGCACATTAGACAAGCAGAAAATACACGACAAGAAAAGAGTTCCTAGATTAATTAATACATTTTATTTTACGTGATCACAAAACAGTGGTTGTTAGAGTTACAAACTAAACTTCGTGATAAAGTAGTTATGTATAGGTCAAAACCTTTTTCACGTATCTCCACTCTTCAACCATGTGCTGCTATTTGTTGAGGTACAGGCGCGGCTCACAATAATCCCTACCACGCCATCTGTTACAACACGCCCTTCCACGCTATTTGTTATCCAGAACTACAACCAGCCAGAAACAGATTATAGTTTTGTTGTTTAAAATAACATATTTACAAACATATGCCAATGGTTTTATTTTCCCGCGAGCTCTGTGTAATTTTTAAAGTAACGTATTTCCGTGTACAGCAATTTTGTTTACAGGTAATTTCCTTTGGGCCGGTAATCGTTACGTCTTCTGCCATTACGTGCCATGTTTTTCTCCTGCCCGCTTTGCAAAGTTGTTGGTGAGTTGGCGAATGAAAGTGTGTTGTCAAGCAAGTCCCCAAAATTATTTTTATTTAAATTCTTAATGTATTAGTTGTAACGTCCATTGTGTGGTAAGAACTACAATTACCGTCTCGCAAATGTTAATCCAAATTCGCTGTCTCTGATAATTAAAAAAGAGTTGGCAAATATTTGACTTTTTGCAAGGTTATATATTTTTACTTTTATAACGTACGAATTTTTTAGACAGATGTCAGTCTATAAATACCTTCAAGTTGATTTGGCATTACAGTACAACGGCAAGTGGATTAGATGACAGTGTGTTGGTAAAAAATACAGCCTCCACTTGACGCACCAGCTGGTGGCGAAAGGATACATAAACGAAAAGTAAACATTTGGCGCTGCTTTCGCCGAACTGTCAAAATCTTGCCAACTTACACGAGAGAGACCATAGGTAGGACCACAAGATGCATGGTATTTAAACATGGAAAGCCTTTGTCTCTTGGCATGGTAAAATTGTCGTTACTTTTCTCATCTAATTACTGTTTAAAAAAATTATCTCTTCATGGGATTTTACTTTACATTAATATTGTTAATTCCCATTATTAAAAAAATCAACTATTTGATAACAAAAACTTTAAATGTGGACAGCTTGTCCTCTCACCCTGTGGCATGCTGACAGACCAACCTGAAAGCTACCCACCCACTCCACCCCTTTAACAGAATTTTGTTCAACATTACTCTGCTGACATTATCATTCCTACCAGTCATTTATTGTTTGGCAAGAGGGAAAAAGTAGCGCTGTGTATCACCAAGGCAAAGAATTATTCTTATTGATAGAAAGCAGTCCCAAACCTTATTTCTTGGTAAAACATGACCGAAAGAGGGCTAGGAAGTTATAAGGCACTGGCATAATACCCACATACATAGGTACACATTTACTTTTATGATGCAAACTCAATTTTAACAAAAAAAAATTTTTTACTGAACTCTATTTGACTTGACTCTACTCTACTTGAAACTTGACTCGACTCGAAGCTGTAATTATCAAACTCGCCCAACACTAGTGTGTGTGTGTGTGTGTATTGCAGGGTAAGAACAGGTTTTGATTCAGAGGATCGAAAGATTTTGCTAGTGAAGGCATATTTTACTGCATTGTGTAAAAAATATAATAAGTTTGCTGTATGACTTGTTTTATTTGTAATACTTGGTTCAATATCACAGTGCTAATGACCTAAAAACACTTGAATTAAAAAATGGAAATAAATTAATTACACTTTTTCTTAATTTGCAGTGAGATACGATACTTTTACCAAATGTTGATTTTCACGAAAATTTACAGCTATCATTTCATTATATTTTGATTAACAAAAATGTATATTCGCACAACCCTATTGTACCGGTATCAGTAAAAATCTGTATCGGATTAGCTCTACATGGTCTGTGGAGGAGATGGTGTTGCATCAAAACTGTGGCTGTGTTCCAGAGCCGTGTGATACTGCCTGTCTCGCAGCCCAAGCAAGTTATCAAGATCCGGCCTTTACCTCCGGTCACCCAGGACAGACTGCAGCCGCATGGCGTAGCTAACAGGAACAACTCTCGTAAGCTGTTCCTTACGGTACGTGTGTGTATCTGCTTTACTATGCGCTGATCTGTTTGATAACGTTAGTGGCAAATCTGTTTGTTCCCATATATTCTGGTTGATAACGTCAGTGGCAAATTTGTTTGTTCTCATGCCCTGGTTGATAACGTTAATGCGCAGTTTCGTGTGTTCCCGTGCTTGGGGAATTGGCAAGGGAAACGAACAGAGCTCAAGGGATACAAAATCATGGTTTTTACGGGTCTGGAAAACCGTGGAACCCTAAAATAGTCCTGAGAATTTGAGAGTGGCCAGGGAAAAGTCAGGCAAACTGGTAACTGATCCTGAAAATTTAAACTGGTAATATGCTTTAAGGTAACAGATGTTCTGTTGAGCCGAAACATTCTTGTCCAATAAAGTACCTATAGTCCACAGGTACTTCTAACTTTTTTGAAGTCCTGCTAAAGTTCTACTTCTAGGATATTCTTCCGCCTTATGCAAGCAAAGCTTAACAGTCTAGATAATTATGCCAAAGGGCAATGCACCATATTCATTCGCACTCATTGTAATAATATTTTGCATGAGGACTATTTCTTACTATGCATTACCAACACACCTATCTTCTCACTGTGTTTTTTTTTTCCAAATTAATATTATTTGAAATATTATAATGTATAATTAACATATAACTAAAATTTTGGTTTAACTAAACATAAGGTACTTTTATATATTCTTTTGTGTTAATACAAGTATAGAATGCTTCTGATAACAAAACATAATTAGGAAACAAAACACATCATACATGGGGTGGTTTTTCAAAAAGTGGGGAAAAAACCACTCAGGGCTGCTGTTCAATGGAGTTTATCCGTTTTCTCGGTATTTCGATACTTTAAACGGATTGATGTATTTCATCAAAATTTCGCTATATTTTCTGTTTATTCAAATGTATGTTTTACATGTTTATTTACAAATGGCCATGTTCCATATATATATAAGCATGCATTAAAAGAATGCTTCTTAGAGAACTGTAGATATATTTTTACTGCTCATGGTGGTGTCATTTTGCACTACATCTGAATATTGCTGTTCTGGCTACATAAACATGACATAATCAATAATTTAAATATTTTTGTCATCTCTGAGACTTACTTTACGTTTAAACTGTTCATGTACCTTTGTCTCATAAAGTGTTGGGTGTTGTTAATAGCCATAATTACGTGATACAATGAACAAAAAAATCTAATGATTCGCATAATCTGGCTCCATTTAGGCAGAAATATAAACAAGAGTGAGAAAATTAATTAGTTAAAGACAGGGGAAAGTACTTACCAAGCAAAGTGCACAGTATGATCATGCAAAGTGCACGGTATGTAATTCTATCCTTAACTTTTACAGTGGTGGATATAATCATTTGTGACGTCATTGCAAAATCAAATCTCACAAAAATATGTTAAGATTTTTAAAGCAAATTTGTCTCTTTCAAGCTTTGTGGTAAAGGAAAATAATGATGTGATTGATGCCGAATTATTGTGGGCCAGTTCAAGTTGTGAAATCAACTTGTGTTATATTTAAATAATCAATTCACAATGTTGGTGGCAAAGATGTGACGTGCCACGAGCGCTGTTGTTACATATCTTGGACTCAGCCTTTGGTGCTCACCCTCGTGCACTATAGCGCCGAACGCCGCCGCTCATTTAGCCTCTGTACCGTTTCTATCCACAAGCGAGTCAACCCCCTTGCCACCTGAGAGGCCGGCAATCTGAAAGACGCTCACGCTCGCCGTGCTTCAGGGGAGGTTTTCCCCACATTGCAGCCTGCTCCAGCCACCCCTCCCATTGCCATGTCTCTCGAGGGTATTTATTCTTTTGCACGCCCTCCAGACAGCGCAGTTCACATCAGCTCTATAGCTGCAACTCTCGCCATGCTTGCCTTCAGCAGTACCATTGAATTTAGCCTTGTTACGATAAACTATTCTTAACTTGTATTTTTCAACACAGTAGTCAGAAGCTCTTGCCGCGGAGCCTTCTCCTAGACACTAGTGTTGGCCTCGTCCGCGCCGGGTATAGTTGTGCCGGGGTCGCTCTCACCCCGAACTTTGATTTGTATCTCGTTCCCGTCCTGCGGTAAACAACTTCGCAAATTTGGTCCCTCGTCCATTAGACGTTAGCAGGCACTATTCATAGTTATATGTCTTCTAAACTCCTTCAGGTGGAATAAAACATAAACAGTGAAACCTCGTTGTTGAGTTCCGGTTTATGTTGATTTCCCGTATCGGTCAATTTTTTTGGATGGTCCCAACAAACATCCTATATAAACAATGTTAAAAAAACCTGCATGCTACAACCCTTAAATCATTAATTTATCCGCATCCATCGATCAGATATTCTGTCCGAAAACCAACATATATTCGGAACAATTGTTTATCTGTGAAATAACTATCTTAAAACTGGTACTATCAAAATTCAATAGCGCCAAGAGCAGCTAAACAGACATTCCCTAACCTCAAATGCTGATGTATACAATTATTCGTGAAACGTTGCAATTGTTAACAACTACGTAATTTATTTTTTCATAATTCAATCACTGTTTGTTTTAAATTACTCACATCGAAAAACAGGTAAAACATAATAATTGCAGGCATTTCTTTGTTTCAAGTCAACACACGAAAATTCACGCAAATAAAACACGTATGTATAATGGTTGCGGCACAGACCAGAACCAAACATTATTAATGGACGGAACGGATTTGAACTTTACTCTAGTTCCCCAAAGGAAACGCAATAATTTTTAAGTCAGTACGGTAAATAACCATGTAAATTACTAGCATTAAAGGGGCACAGTATGTTTTCACGGACTAATTCTGTTAAGATAAAATTACACTTGTAACTTTTTTTAAGAGTAATGCAGTGATATCAACTGTCGCACAAGATGGTGAGTGTTGTCAACTTAGCAGACTTTGTTTAATTTGGCAAAATTTAAAAACATTTACCGGACAAATATACATTTTAGCGGGCAACAGAATTTTTAGCGGAGTAAAGTATAGTTTAAAAAAAATCGGATTTTTGCATCTCAAACTTATAAAACTGTGTTAAATGTGCCTCCAAAATAGTGTAAAAAAATAGAGCGTGCAGTATTATTATGATGAAACTACGTATTTAAAATTTAATTTTTAGCACGTTTCTATTTTGAATTATGGTTTTTAATCAATTTTGTTTGATTTTTGCTACTTTTTCTATATTTGGCAGAAATTTAGTGAATTTGATGTAAATATTCGGTAGATTTTCGAAATTGGAGTTTAGGTTAGGTTTTACTTTTTAAGGAGGAGAGTGGTCCACATGTTGAGTTTTTTTCAGTAGGTCCCATGAAAAACAAATAATAGAGGTTTCACTTTCACCTTCCTTACCATCTTTGCCTCTGTGTGCACACACGAACGCTGTAATAGGGATTTGAATCAAGACCCCACTGAAGGGCGCTCCCACTTTCTGTCAATGCCAGGTGTCTAGTGCTGGCTGGTCACGCCGCCCTTTAGCGCCACTGTGGCGAGGCCTATCTCTGAGGCTCTTAAGGCTTGAAGAGATCAAACACGTTAGTCACTATGAATCTCAGGCTACAAACTGGTCACTCCGCTTATTGAGAGCAGTAGGTTCCTTACGTGGGGAACGCTGTGAACCCAGAATGGCAGTTGAGGTCTGTAGCTGGTCACGCCGCTCACTGAACGTCTTGCCGAGGGGGATCAGGGGGCCCTCTCTCCAAGTCGCTATAGGCCCAAGCACCGTCCATTGTGAAGCGCAATCTGTGGTGCCAATCGATTGATAGGACTTCGGCAGGGGTTTACCCCCAAGGCACAGACCCCAGGAAGAGTAGATTCCTTCCTGGACGGACCACGCCAGAACCTGACCTCCCTCGCGCTGCTACGTAATTTTAAACCATATCTACGGTCGGTCGTGTCTGCATCTACAGGACACCCACAAATTCCTCTAAATTGTAATTTTTTATTCTTCTTTTATTTTATCCTTTGAAATTAACGTAACATCAGTGTCCTATTATAGCTGTATACTCGCAACTATTCCTAAATGCCCAATCACCGGGCAGATCATAAAAGGGATAGCATAACCCTCAATGCCCAGCTATGCGCTCTGGTGACACAGGGCCAGACGCCCCCAGGGTTCATACGCGTCGGCCCAGACGTCCTTAAAATCCTTCTTAAGGAGACTATGTTTCCGTAGCCTCTAGAGGGATACTGGGCCAGTGTATTATCATTCCGCATTGTCATAACTGGCATCAGATTTTTCCTGTTAGTAACGTAACTTGAAACTTTCTTTGTGGTCACATAAAATTAGTGCGATAATGTAGCAACAAATATTTTTCTAACGATTTTCGGTATTTAATCGGACCTGGATTTTTCAGGATATTTGTTGTTTGGGTTTGGATTTTATGTTCAGAATCAGTGGCAGCTATTTTCTGCTGTTTACAGAGTACTGTACATATTTAAACACTCTTCCTTTGCACATCCCGTATATAGACCTCTCTGCCTGAAAGAGTAAAGGAAAATGGGTGTCAAGTGACCTGAAATATAGAGTTGGTGAAAATCAGGCTATCCTCTTACTGGTTTGAAGTGAGATTTGGAATGAAAAGTGCTATTGTATTCAGGTGAATGATATGTTAATATGTGAAACCACAGTATAATATTTGTTACATAACGAAACTTTAGAAAAAGAAAGTGCTGTATGAGTTTCTATGACTGTTGAATGTCTGCCCACAGAGGGCGCAGATGCTTGAAGCCCATGACATGTTCCGTACCGCCAACAGGGTCACCCGACCCGAGAAGGCCCTCATCCTCGGCTTCATGGCTGGTGCTCGCAGTAAGTGTCTGCTCTTGTCCTACTGTTAAGTTGCTGTTGAAACTCCGGAAACAGAATGGGGAGTCAGAAATTAGAGAATTTTTGTCCTGAACTAAGACTGTGTGACACGCAACCTGGGTTGGTATGGATGCCAAGCCTCTTTCCCCCCTCCCAGAGCCTGGGGGCTGTTGCTTTTTTTCACAGACTATTTAATTGCTAGAGTCCATAAACTGTAGCTCAATTACTCTCCTCTCAATTCGTAGAGGTGCTGAAATAGCGGCAGGGCGAGTAGTGGTGCAAGTAGGGGCGTATATGGTTGGCAGTACTGACACTTTCATATAAGTTGGCCAGATTCTGACAGTCTGTGAATGGCAACTTGATGTATATGAAACAAACGAAAGTGCCATTTACAAAATCCTGTATCAGCTGATGCACGAACGAACGAAAGTTAATATTACATTGGCTATTCTGAGTGCACTGCCAACGTACATTAGACAAGCAGAAAATACGCGATGAGGAAGAGTTCCTAGATTAATTAATACATTTTATTTTACGTGGTTATAAAACAGCAGTTTTTAGTGTTAGAAAAAAAACTTTGTGCTAAAGTAGAAATGTATAGGTGTTCAAAATGAAAGGCACATTAAAACAGTCTGTATCCAAATTAAACACAATTTCAAAACCTTTTTTCACATCTTATTACCCTTCTCCAATTCCGCTTTCCTTGTGTGCTTCATATTAATTTCAAAAGCATACAGAAATATTGCATAATATTGTACTATTTTTTTCTAATAATTTGACTAAATATATTTTAAATTTGTGTCATTCCGAGCCAGTAATAGAACAGTCAACTTTACAAAGACGCGATCTATTGAACAAAATAAGAGACTCAGGCCTCGCTCCGGACAGGATGTGCGCGGTATCTATCAGATTTTTTCTGAAGCATTACCAGCCACAAAGAAAAGCGTTCCGCGTGCGACATATATAAATTTACGAACAGATACAAATAGTTTCATTTTTCGCGAGCTCTGCATAATTTTTAGAGTAACATATATTTCGTGTACAGTGATTTTGAGTACTAGTAATTTCTATTTGGCAGGTAATCGTTAGTCTATGTAAATTATACGCCATATTGTTCTCCGAAAACCCATTTCCTTGTATCCGAAGAAAATTGGACACGTGTGAATAGTTTTTAAGCAATTCTAACGTTATTCCACTTCACATATTTCCAACTCGAATATATTAGCTTTAATGTCCAATGTGTGATAATAGCTACAACTACCGTTTCGCAAATGTTATCCCAAATTCACTGTCTCGGGCAAATAAAAAAGAGTTAGCAAATATTCAATTTTATGCAAGGTTTTATATTTTTACTTTTATAACCTACAAATTATTTTAGACAGATGTCAGTCTTAAAATATCTTAAAATTGGTTTAGCATTACATTTTTTTGTAGTTACTAAATTTTAAATTAATTATTTATATTTGTGCCCTTTAACATAATGATTTATGTACACTTTACTATTACTACAATCGCAGCTACGTATTTCTGAGTAGCAAGTTTGCCTAAAACGTCCCACGAACAAGTACATTGACAAGGGGATCAGCTGATAATGACGGCATGAAAATAAACAACATCGTTGCCATGTGGCCGATCAGCTGATGGCGGAAGGATACGTAGTCAGATGTAAACAGTGGTGCTACTTGCGCAGACCTGTCAGAATCTGGCCAACTTGCATGGTGCAGAGTATAGCTGATGGCAGATGCTAAGGGAACATGAGTTGACGCTTAGCTGCTGTAGTTGGAGTGGTTGCTCTGGGTAGTGCTTGGGCAGAGTTTGTGGTAAGGGTGATACTAACCTCGGCACAGTGAAGCACCCTGGTTGGTGGGTTGACACTACTGAGCAGGAACTGCTGGTCTTGGATGGTGTCTGCCAGGTATAGTTCATTTCATATAAGAAGGCCACATTCTGACAGTCAGTGAGTGGCAACTTAATATATTGAAAACAAATAACCTGCCATTTACAAAATCCTGTATCAGCTGATGCACGAACGAACAAAAGTTAATATTACGTTGGCTATTCTGAGAGCAGTGCCGAAGCACATCACACAAGCAGAAGATACGCGGATAAGAAAGAGTTCGTAGATTAATTAATACATTTTATTTTACGTGGTCATAAAACAGCAGCTTTTAGTTTTAGAAACGAAACGTCGTGATAAAATAGTAATGTATAGGTGTTCAAAATGAGATGCACAATAAAACGATACGTATCCAAATGTGACGAAAAAATCCAAAGTTTCGACTCAAACCAGGTGCTGCCATCTTGTGAGTTAAAAGCGCACCATCTGATGCAATATGCCCTTCCATGCCATCTGTTATCCATATCCCGAACTACATCCAGAAACTTATTATAGTTGTGTTGTTTAAAATAACGTATTCACGCGCATATACAAATAATTTTATTTTCCCGCGAGCTCTGTATAATTTTTGAAGCAACATATATTTTGTGTACCGCGTTTACGAACGACCCTACAGACGTCCACCGAGCTCCGTTTACGAATGCAGTGCCACCCAAGCAGTTCACCAATTGCCACACGGAGCAGCACCTCCTGGACGCGCTGACTCGCCACATCAAAGCCTATTCTTGACACGCCTGTTGATGGCGAGTGGATACATAAACGAAAAGACATGACGATTGTCAACTGTCAAGAATGTGGCCTTCTTATATGGTACACAGTATAGTGGTGGCGACGGCTGCAACGTTTCCGTACTGCAGATAAGCAGCTTCTTCGCTCAAGCGAGTATAGACCTTTGACAGTTGGGTACCCTGTCCCACGGGACATTGAACCTGATCAGCTGCTTTTTTTCTCAACCTTTGCCTACTATACTCTACGGCGGGGCGGTATAGAAGCTCATAACTAGGCAAGCTGTAGTGGTAAGACAAGGTGACGTGAACTGTATGTCATGGAAGTCTGGGCCTCCTACAGAGCTGGAGTGCCTCTCTGGCTGCCGGTGACTGAGGATCGGTTCACTCCCTAATGGAGGGCATCCCTCCACCGGGTGGCGGCGAACGCTATTCCCAACTCAGTGATGCCCAGAGAAGCAGTTTTATCGCTGGCAGCCACACTCTCAGCTAAGTCAGGTAATGTTTCCAATCTGGAGGGGCATGCAATGCCTCTAGGGACGTTGGAACATCTCGCTACGCCTACTTCCGGGATAACCCGGAGAAACGGTATTATCGCTCTCAGCCCCAACTGTGCCCAGGAAACCGGCATTTTTGCTAGTAACCAGGTGCCCAGACCAAGGTAGAGAGTGTGTGTTTCCCACTGTGGCTAGTGTAAGCCAGCCACAAGTGTGACGGAGCTTTTGAATGTGATGGAGCTGATGTTGCAGGAGTCTGGCGAAGACGTTGCTTATTTGGAGGGGGAGGGGTGGGGGGGCAGCTCAGGCAGAGGCTCAAGACGAGTGATAGACGTCGTCCGTGGCACATCAGGTGCACAGATTAGTGTTTATATGTCATGGGACATTTCCACGATTGCGGTGACAGAGATTCCCGATACAGTACCGGTATTCTTGTTTCGAGTTTTGATTCTGTACCACATTTGTTTCTCATAATTTCTGAACAAAATATCTTTGTACTCTCATAATGTTCACATTTATTTGACCATAGTTTTTCCTATAAGGAATAGGTGTAGACATGTGATAGTCAAGAAAAGAAATTTTTTCTCATGTTTTGTTTCAAATAATAGGTATATAACCAAATGTGAAGCATGGCGTCTAGGTCTGAGGAGTGCATCTACGTCCACCAGGTCGTTGGTTGCACAGGTCAGGTACACAGGCTCGGGGTGGACTATTGAGGCAGAGTCTGGAAAATTTTGTGTTTGATATAAACTGCTCCCTTGAATATGGTAGGTCAGGTAGGCCGTCTGCAAGGCACGTAGTCCAGCTGGGCGAGGCGAGGCCTCCGGGCAGCTGGGGTGGCTACAGTCGCTGGCATACTTTGCCCTCGCCTTACCCATGGCTGACGTGTGCTTGCGGGCTGCTGTCCAGGGTCCGGTCCACCGACCGGGGCGGTCGTCAGAAGCGGTGTCTGGAGGGCAGTCCTCGCTAGATGTTGGCTCTGGATTGGTGGGCAGACGGCCATCTGTGCCTGGATGTGTTGATCAGGCTTCGGCAAAACCAGGTGCAAGCCCAGGTGCAGGTACTCTACAACTGGATGGGCAGCTCCGGGGGTTTTCACCAAGGGGCCAAATAGGGGAGGACTGAGAGGTGGGGCCTCAACAGTTGGTGGGCAACTTGAGTTTGTTCCCGTGGGGTTTAGTTGCTGAACTTTGGTGAGATATGGTTACTCTGCGACTGGTCCGTGGCGAGGACAGCAGCTGTCCTGTCGCTCCGCTTACTACCCCTTTGGAGAGGTACTACAGTTCCGCCCTTACTGAGGTGGCAGGCAACTGTTCCCTAGCGATGGTGTAACCTAGAAGGGGTAGGTTACTTCTTGTCAGGCCTGGCACTCCTTCCGGCGAGTGGATGGAGTGGGTTAACTGACAAGGGTAGTCTAATCCTCTTTGTTGTGTCTTGCTAGTAGGGGGTTCTACCTTACGTATGCATGGGTACCTTTGGGTACCTGGTCCACAGTATGTGTGGTCTATTAATATATGGTGTTTGAGACGTACGTACAGTTCTTGTTAAGGGACAGTCCGTATCCCTACTCGAGTCGGAAATCTGACGTAAAGCCGCAGTTCCCTACCGCTCCCGTGCAGGGAGACTAATTAAAGTTCGCTATAAAAATGATATACGTCGGTTAGACTGAATACGTGTTTTATTCCATCTATAATAGAGGCCCATACTCCCCTGCATCTTACCTATTCACTGAGTATTCTACAGAAGTTAAGTTGCATAAACAGGGTGTCCGCCCACCGGGAAAAGACAGGGAATTTCATGTGATACGGAAAAGTCATTGAAATGTCAGGGTATTTTCCCCTGGGTCAGAGGAATACAGTCAACTCTCGATTCTACGACCCTTGACGGTTTCCGGGAAAAGGGTTGTTATTTCCAGAAGGTCGTTAATGGAAAATTGTTTTACGGTTCCCCAAAAACGGGTTGTTGTTTCGAGTGGGTCATTATTCCAGAGGTCTTAGAATTGAGAGTTTACTGTAATTGCTACTCTGCAAAGGTTGTTTGTTGTGTAAATACAGGATAATGCAATAATGAGCCTATGCATTTTATGATTTTAATTTTGAAGTTTGTGAACTGGCAATACATAGTACATCTTACAAAATAAAGTATTTGTGTGTTTGTAATGGGCATTTGTGTGAATTCAATAGCTTGTATCGCAAGAAATATTGATGGGCTATGAAAAATGGTGGGCCTGCTTGCTTGGTCTGTTGCAGTGTAATTTAATTATAAAAAATCTTGGCTTCTGGGTAGTAGCCACGTCTCTTGTTATTTTCCTTCCCGATGTTTCGGAAGACATTGCGGCCTCCATCTTCAGGGTGAAGTAACTGCAGCGATAGCTGAACAAAACAGTAAAGCATCGCCTAATCTGCCTCCATTTAGGCAGTAATATAAACAGAGTGGGAAATCGAATAGGTTAAAGATGGGGGAAAGTATATATCTTGCAAAGTGCACAGTGCGTAATTCTATCGTAGCATTTACAGTGGTGGACATAATTATTTGCAACGTCAGTTATAATATAAATGGTGTTAAAAATCATTGGTATGTTGTTTTTGATTTTAAATACCTTTAAATGGAAAAAAACTTGCGATGTGGGGAATATTAAACAATGAAAGATGTCCGATGCATGGAATCATTTTCACGTCAATCTGTATGTTGTAAACCATGTAATGTGCAACTAATGCCATGCAAAAATTTCAAGGGGTATTGTACAAGCATTTTTAGTTGAACTCGCATTGCAAAAATAAAATAATTACAGAGAGACAAATAGTTAAAACAATTGTGTTTTGAATGGGAATCAGTTAAACAGAGGAACTGACCCATCACTATTAATAATAAATATATCTTCCCGCATATCTAAAAATAAGCATTTTTATTGTTGTAAAGTATGCCTTATTTGGTCTGTTGTCACTTAATCTGAATGCACGTAAAGTAGAATAAAATCAAATTGAGAATGCAGGGGTGCCAAGTACTAAAGATTTTCGTAGTTTGTATGATTAACCTGGCCTCGCTACGGAATCACGGATGTTAATCAAAATAATACGGTTTTGTAAGTTTTCAGTTAGGCAAAAAAAAATTTCTGCGTATGTGTTTTCTAAAGTACACTTGCGATAACAAGTGTTAAAATAAGATTCATAGCAGTGTGCAAAATTGGAAATATTAGCGTAATTTATAGTATTTGTATGAAAAAAATCAATGATCTAAAAAATTGGTAAATAACATAATAATGTTGTTGAGAATACGGTTTTGGTTTCAGAAATTGATCGCAGTAGTTGCAACCGAATCAATTGCTGATGAACGAGATTCGAGAGTACCCGAACAAGATGTTAAAATGGCTTGCAATGAAAAAAAGCGAGAACAAAAGACATAAGATGGAGAATTATTTTGATGTTAATAAACTTTTGTTATGACATTGTCCATATGTACAAGAAGCCTTGTCTTCTATTCTTCTATTTTGTACATCCATGCAGTTATAATAATAATAATACAAATACAAAATGTTGACGGAAACATGATCGTCTTTTTCAAAACTTTAACAAATATATGTTTTTTTTCTTCTTGTAAACAAACACTTATTCTTCCTCTCCATCGCAACGTGTTGCCAACAATCGCAACACAAGAATTTTGCGCAATTTACTCAACGCAGACCCACTGCAACAGACTGCTGCTTTGTCCTGTGTCCTGATTGGCTATCGCTCATCGCAACGCATCACAGTATTGTAGAACCAGCTTGAAGTACAATTTGAATGCATTTTAATAGGGGTCAGAGGTGCGTCAAAATTGGTCCAAATTCCAGTAACAGCCCCTTCAAAATAATAACCTTTGTTCTGGCATTCGTGAAAGGTCGTAGACTTGAGAGTCGGCTGCATGCTGTATCAGGATTTTACTGTACTTCTGTTTGCTGTAGAAACTGTTGTAAACTGAACTACTTTCAGAAGTGTCATTTAAATAGACTTGTTTGTGAGAGAGACTGTGGTGTATAGTGATAATGATGTCTGTGGTCATGAGTGGTGTGTATGGAGTATAACTGCGAGACGTGTGGATTGCAGATAACCCATGCTCCGACTTGGGCAACGTGGTGACCATCAAGCTGAGCGAGAACCAGAAGTCCGTGCTCCAAGAAGACGATACCTACCTCGCTATGCTGGTGGAGACCCACTTCCAGATGAACTACAATACGGGCGAGTGGAAGCGCATCAAGAAGTGCCGCAAGCTGGGCGGCCCCAATGCTCCGCTGCAGTCCGTAGCCTCGCTGGCGGCAGCTACTACTGCCAATTCTACGTAGTCCCTGCATACCTCGTCGTCATCCCGGCTGTCGGTCGCTGCCTGCATCTCCCATCTACTTGGTCGCCCTTGCACAAAGACTGTCTGCGACGAGAAAACATGTTGCAGCAGTAACTGTCAAGCTAATTCTTGCATGAAAATTGCATTGACCGAAATTTTTATCTTTGCGTAAGGAAATTGAGCATTGTCTATTTGTGATAAAAAAAAGTAGCCTCTTGATACTCTGGTGTAGAAAACACAACTGGATTACTAATGAAGTTTTCAGTAATTTCGACATAACCAAGTATATGGATAGGAGTATATAAAATTATCTTTGTCCATTCACGGTCTCTAACTATTGAAATTTTAAGTTCCCTGTTTATGCCACTATCAAGGGGTTAATTTTCGTTGTAATTTTGTCTCCTGGACTAGTCAAACAGTCGGCACCTCATTCACTGTCAAATTCAATTGCAGCTTTTCTTGGAACTGGGCTTTGCCTATCTTAGTATAGCATGTGTACAATTGTTTTTTGTTTGCGCATACAGGCAGTCCTCTACTTTTGGACATAATGTGTTCCTAATTTTGTATGGAAAGTGTTGAAATGTATGCAAGTAGAACGCTTATGTTAATGTGGTAAATGAGTTTCAGTTCCTAGATATAAAAAAAAACTTAACTAAACAAAAAAAATATTCAAAACAATATATTTACACTCTAAGAAACAAGATTATGCATAAAAGTTATTTCAAAGTGTTTAAATATATAGCCCACAGTTAAATCAATTGGAAAGACACATTTTACGCACACAAATATTTGACTAATTGCATTGGTTACATACACACAGATTCAGCTCTCTTTGGAATAGTACGTAGCCTGTTTAGTAATCATTGGGACCTGGTGTAGATGACTTATCAGCTTTGCAGAAAATCATTTAGTGACAGTTGAACACCACCCTTCTTCTTTTCATACAATTGCATGTAGCACATTGTAGCTGCCTCAACAGCTTGACGAACTCGAGAACTTCTCTCTTCATCTGGATTATTTTCTTCAACGATGTTTAAAAAGTTTTCAGGATAAATTAAAGCATCGTTGATTTTTTCCCTGTAACGGTTTTTGTTGGTTGTTCTGGGCAGCAATTATTTTGAACAGCTGTGGATGCTGATGAATTTGCCTCTTGAAGAGCAAGTAGAACTTCATTTGTCGATGGCTCTGAATGTGAAGCCATCAGATCATCAACACCTGCAGAAGTAACCTCCAGATCCTGCTGATGAATAACTTTAACAATTTGTTCTGTTGCACTTTCTGGGGTCTCCTCAAAACCTTTGAAATTTGGCACCAGGTAAGGACACAACTCATTCCAGCAACCACTCGTAGGTGGCTTTATTTCTTTTCCAAGAGAGAGAAATATTGGTGACAGCATTAAGGACATTGTAGTTTTTCCAGAATTCTTTTAGAGTGGGTCTTCCATCACCATCTGTTGCGTTGACAGCTTTGTCGATTATTCTCCTCAAGTATTATCTTTTGAAAGTTGAAATCACAGTCTGATCCATTGGCTGGATTAAACTTGTGGTGTTCGGAGGCAAGAATATGACCTTTATAAGCACGCCTCATCATCATAAAAAATTTGGTGAGATGTGCAATTTCCCTCGTTAACAATGTTCTCGACAGTTTTAATAAAAAAAATTCGGCAGCTTCGGTATCCGCACTGGCATATTCCCCTGTAAATTTTATGTTGTGCAGACCTGTCCTTGTCAAAACAGTATTTGCTCACTTTAAACTCTGGAGCGTTAGCAGCTGACTCGCCAAGCTGTTTTTTCCAATCTTTATACAAACTGAGAGCTTTGCCTTGAATTATTGCAAGGCCGGTGGGGATATTTTTCTGGTGTTGATCGTCTAACCACACTTTTAAAGACCGTTCCATCTCTTCCATCGCTGCACCCCCGCTGTTTTCAAATTATCTTAGAAGAAAGATTTCCTGATTTTATAGCATAGTCCCTTACGTTATCTGCACTTTTTACAATGGAACACACAGTGGATCGGCTCAGGTTGAAAGACAGCCCTATGGCTGCAAAATGATTCACCACTTTCCGATTGTGCGATAATTTCTAATTTCATTTGTACGCTATTTACAACATGTTTTCTTTTGTTTCTTATTCATTGCGCAGTGAAATAATTACAAGTGTGCACCAATTAACAACAAAAAAAATTGGTTATAAAATTTACCTCAAAGGAAACTATAAACACCATAATAAAAACAACGGAAGTTCTAAACAGGAACGGCATTAATACGTAGAATCGCCATAGTCTAGTAACACGTCAGACCACGTACAACTGCATATGTGCATTAATCTTGTTCAGTTATATCGAAAACATAGTTACATTAATCAACACCAGAGTTCTCCATTTAGTATAAGTCAACTTTGCCACAATATTATTTGTGAAGACAAAACCTACAAAATATAAACGATCCATATATCTGTGATGTTTGCGTTTGTCATGATGGAGGCATGCGCGCTGTATGTTTTTTTGGTTATGAACGAGAGTTTGAAGCAAACATGCGAAAGTCTGAATTTGTTGTGTAAGAAGCCAATGTACGAAAGTGGGAATTGTAAGAGAGTCGAATGTTCGAAAGTAGAGGACTGCCTGCACTGTTTTATTTATTTAATTGCTGTACATTCTCTCACAAGAGGACACTAAATGCCAGTAAATTATACGCTATACAGCATAGCTGAGAACTTTATTTGACCTTCAGTGCTGCGTAGGCTAGGCATGGCTCTTCCATACATTGCATTTTTTTTTTTGTTTCAATTTAAAAGGCATGTAAATAAAACATGTTTTAAAATTAAATTTGTGTGGTGGTTTGTTAAATTGCGTAGCAGTTGGTTACGATTGCTGTTAACAGAGTAGATTGCGTCGTGGGATAATTTAGTACTTGTGCTTTTGTTTAAAATAATTTCAAGTGCATTGATGTTTGTAGACTTTTGGGTTTTGCATGGTATTCGTAGTGAAGTAAGGGTCGAACTGAGGTCATGAAACAGTCGTGGCAGTTATCCTGATGGGTGCAGTTATTTCTTGAGACTGCCTTATAACAAGATAAAAATAAGTAATAAACATTGATACACATTTGTCATTGTATAGTAATAATATAATTTTGTGCATTTTTTTTCCTAAGTACATATTAGTTTGAAGATTGGTTTCCCCCCCCCCCCTAATTTTTGTGTAAATTAAATGTTAAATTGGGCATCTGTGCTAGTAAAGTTTATTTCTGCATTTAGAAGAGAGAACTTCGTATTTTATGCCATTATTTGTTTTTCCTTGTATGTGTGTTATTTACAGTCACCCTCTCCCCCTGCACCATTCGTTGGTATTGTTATTCATGTGTTAGCTCTTAGTTTGTGAAAGTACTTTTAAAATGTGCATGCATACATTCCTTTGACAATGTATATATCTGCCAAGTTTTTTTTTTTTGTTTGTTTGTTTGTAAAATCTGTATTGTGTATGGCTGCATACCTATCACCCTTGGGAAATGTCAGGTAAATTATTTTACTGAGAAAAGTTTACCAAATTTATAATGGAAAAAAAAATGTTACGGATAAAAAAAGTATATATATTGCATATTGAAAAATACATATAATCTATACATATGATAAAACTCAACATCTTTCTCTGTCTGTTAGTGCGCTTGTCACTTGAACCANAATTTATAGCTGTGTTCTCTAGCCAATATCATGTAGTAAAGAATTGTGTAGATTAAAAAGACCTAAAAAAAAAACTTAGCGGTAGCATATATCTATAATTTATATATTGAGTGTCGAAACAATGCGTGTAACTGTGGTACAGTAGAACCCTGTTATAATGTTTCCCAAGGGGTCAATATCATAAAATGTTACAAGCAGGAAACATATTACACCTGCAGGGACACATCAAGCGAAACAAAATTCTGTTGTAATAATTTTTTTTTTATATAAATAGTTACCGTAGTCACATTTAACATCTTCATCTGAATCATTTGATGCTAATATATCGGTGTTATTAATTCCATGGACCATAGTATCATCAATTAATGAACAATGACATGCATTCTGGATGTTTGCTCACTCATTTATCTTGGTAATCATTGGTTATCTTAGTAATTTTCTGGACCATCACTTCTAAAATCCTTAATATTTCTAGTATTAACTATTTTCTGTGTTTGTAGGCTACTGCATTGTTAATGTCTGAAATTGTACTTAAGAGAAAAATTTCATTTGAGATGGTGCAAGGAATTGAACAAAGACTGACGTTATAAGTAGGGAATGAAAATTGGAACGTTGTTATAGGGAGGAAATGAAACCATTAAGCCTTATGGAGAAATAATGGTGTTATATGCGGGAATGTTATAACAGGTTTCTACTGTAGTTGCTGTAAAACTAGTTACTAAAACCATTTTGGACTGATGGGAAAAAAATTTTATTGTATCAGCTTCTAATTTAATGGCTACAAGTAGACAAATTGTATGTAGATCCTTTTTGTGTTTCATGAACCAAGTTTTGTTTTGTTGTATTTGGACTTTTAACAGGCTAGCCAGCTGGTTGAAATAAATGTTAATTGAAGTAAAATGATTCGTGTGTGTGTGTGTGGCAACGAAACGTGCTAATGCACGCTGTGTGAAAAACTGTCCAACAGGTCATGTAAATTTTCTTTTCCTCTGATCGGTTACACCTGATGTGCAAAGAATACCACCGTAGTTATAAAATCAGCCTTCTTGCACGTCGTTTTGTCTGTATGTGCCGCGGATATGAGTAACAATTATTTCTATACCGGATGTTGGTAAGTCAGGACCATAACTAATATTTATTGCAATACAGTTAGCTTATTCGTTATAGGCAGCATAGGACATTCGTTACTTCCATACCAGCTTGCAAAAACAATTTGTATAGCAGGTACTATTTTTTTGTGTTTCTTGTGGCATGTGCGGTGGGTTTGGTATGTAGATGTGTAAAGTTGAAATTTATTTGTATTTCTGATCCTGTCAGTCGGGAAGAGAATCTCGTAATTTTTTTGTCGCCTATGTTCAAGGTGTAATACGCGATACAGAAATAACATTTTGACTGACTTTTGTGGGAAAGAACTTTTATTGTCACCATTTGTCTAGTTGTAGAAAGATGGATCTTATGTTTATTGCTGCTATCTGGAATGTATTTCTAGAATATTTGTTTGAGTCGAAGGATATGTGTCTGTGGGGAAAAAATTGTTCTGCATGGTTGTAAATGTACTATAACCAGATAGGCATGTATATGTTGTATTTTAAGTGTAAGACTTGACTTTATATATAAGAATGATGCATCCCATTAAAAGGAAATAAAACTGAAGATGGTCTTTGAAGTTATTTCTTTTCTAATGACAACAGTAGATATCCTGAGGGATGGTAGTTTCTTCACAATGTGGTGTATAGTGAGATGTTATATGTACCTACATTCTTGAGGAGTCACTTGCTGATGGCATATGATGAAGCATCATATGCAATTTTAGTATGCAGACTCACACAGTCGAGATGTGAAGGAAGGAAACGAGTAAGTTTTTGCATGCCGAGTTCTCATGGCTGATCATCAGATTTTAGCTCGCACATGATACCCACGCTAGGTGTCGCACTTTCAAATGGCAGTCCCGCACACGCTGCGCGGCAGTGGGGGGTGAATCCCGTTGTTATGCAGCAAAGACTGTACTCTTCCTACGTGATGTTTAATATCGCTACCAACCATAGGATCACAACAAACAATATGTCGCTTTATTAGCGACACTGTCCTCATATTTGAGACCAGGATGTCGACTGTAATGCAGCAAGATCATCGTGGGACCAACACCACTATGCTAAATGGAGTATACAAGTTTTGTAACCAACTACTTATTTTAATTCAGCACCAGTCTATCACGTAGGAAGTTTGCACACTAAAACAAACAAGAATTTACTGATGCAACTAATGAGCCTGCTTTCCTCAACATGGATGAAATAAATTTTTGAATAAGTTCTTAAAAGCAGAGTTAGAAGGTAGGACATGACGTCTCGTTGAAAGCAATATCATTGAAGAGGAAACCTGAAACATATGAAGCAGTAGCGAGTAAGTTAAAATACACATGTGCTTTACCCGGGACTCAAACCCAAGGAAATCTCATACCACAAGCTAACATGCAATCAACTGCATAACGGAGGTCTGATTTGGAACATTAACTTCGGATTAAATCAGTCTAAAGTTTTGAATGATAGGGTTTTATCAACGTAAACTATTTACAGGACCATAATTTTGAAAAGTGACCGAGCCACTAAAACGTGAAAGTTCACGTCTGCCGTAGCGCTACTTGTGTGATGAATTTGGTGTAAATTGGTGTATTGGTACCTGAGATATGGCCTAAAAAACTTTATTTTGTTATTTGGTGCTATCGTACACAATTGCCGAAAAAGTCTCTCTGTATACGATGCTTCTAATGTATTCTTTCAACATACAAAGTTTGGTTAAATTGTTTTAATATATATGGTGAACTTATATAAATTATTTATGAAGCCACTATTTTGAACATTGTCTGACCTACTTAAATCATGTAAGTTTACACTGCTTTCTGTAGCATGGATGGGTGCATTTATGGTTGCACAATTTGGTGTAAATTAGTTCGTGTTACAGAAATATGGCTAAATGTTATTTTTTTTCAACTGGAATTACTTTGCAAATAATTGGAAAAATTGGATCTCTGGGTGCATAATTGATGCATCTAATAGATTTTACTGTTAGTGTACGAAATTGAATTGTTTCATTTACACAAACATACAAAATAAAATTATGTATATCAACACCTTTATAAAAAAATGTCTCCCACACCTGAAACATGTCAGTTTACATGCCATTGGTGGTAACATTTGGTGGGAATTGGTTCATTGGTCCTCAAGATATGGCATAAAACCCGCATATTTTTCATGTGACGATCTTCATAATTGGACAAAAAAAGTTATGTATTAGCATATTCGATGATTGTATACTGCAAGAATACAAAGTTAAGTTAAAATCGGTTTCATAGTTCCATACGTATATCACACTAAGCTAAAATCATTTTGTAGCCGCCATTCTTAAAATAACCCAAATGTCTGCCACACGTAAAAATTGTATATATTAAATGTTCTACAACAGTAAAACTTCTTTGTCAAATTTAGTAAGAATGGGTTGGTTGTTTCCCGAGATATGACAAAAACTAAACGTAATTGTTATTCTGGGACAATCACACAATACTGTAGTAAGGTAATGAGGCTCTGTAAAGACAAACTTGATGGTTGAAATTGATTACAAGGTTTCGGCAATGTAGTTAGTGTTTTAAACTAAAATTATTATATGTCCGCCATTTTGAAAATTTGTGGGACATACTTAAAACATACAATTTTAACATAATTTACTGTCGTACTGCCCGTTTGCCAAATCTGATAGGAATTTGTCAAGTGTTTCACGAGATTTGACATATTTTTTAATTGTGTGGTTCTATCGTAACAAATCGACAAAAGCAGCTGTGTGTTGGCATATACAAGGCTTATAATAAATCATTTCAGCATACAAAATTTGTTAAATGATATGGTAGATATACCAAGTAAACATAAAATATTTGTATGGCCTTGAGGTTGCCCCTGCACGAGAGTGTGTGCTGAGGTGAGGACATTTTGCATCTGCTCTTGATGGGATTTGATTGCTTTAGTTACTGCATAGCTGCGACCTTTCTCTTTTCCTGTGGCGTGGAAGATGTCATCATTGCAAAACGGTCCTGTAGCTGTTTTCGCTGGGGACCTGAAGTGATGTGCCAAAATCTTCATACTTTCACATATTGCAGTAGGCCTTCTTATCTGAGTAATTTATCCTGCAGTCCTTTGTTTTTTTACTCTGCACGGGTATAAGATGTGTGCAAATGCATGTATGTTAAAAAATTTTGGCACATTTATTGCTTAGTGTTTGCTTAAAACATTTTTTTTCTTCGTGGCATCATGTGGGGCGGATAGGGTTCAAGTCTATTAGCGAGCATCTAAACACTTCCTGGGCATGATGGTGGAGACAGATTGTGTTTGCTCGAAGTCTGCCGCCAAAAAGGAACACCAATTATGGAGGAAGTAGGTAGGAAATGTAGGTCCGATGCCAGCGTCCGGAGTCGCCACCGACATCTTGTATGATGTCACCACTGCCATCTTAAATTACATCATCGCTGCCATTTTGTTTCCCAATTACTCATTTTGTCTCGTTAGCTCCACTCGTTCGACTGCCATCATGCTCCGTCATTCCTTCTCACCTTAGTTGCCTTCGCTCCACCCCGCCATAATGGATTATGTCACCACCATCTAGGCTCCCAATTACTCACCTTTTTTCTACTCTGCCATTTTGGATTCTCTTTCGTTTGTTCTAGATTTAGTCACCTGCTGATTACTCATTCTTGTGCTTGTACTCCACTCGCATGAATCACCATCTAAGATTTCATTTTTCTCAGCCACCAGACGAGCTTGCTGTAGGCCACCAACTTTATATACAGTGGAACCGCGTTAGGATAGTCGACAATGGCAAAATAAATTGCCGCTGTAGTGAGTTATCGTTATAACAAAATTTACTGTGCTCCGTAATTTTTTTGTTATTGTATTTGCCCTTGTAGATCCTGTGTTTGAGGAATGCCGTAAACTACGCATATGGGAGTTAGTTGCTTACCAATCCGCGCGCTACTTCACTCGTCGCTCTCTCTCTCTCTCTCTCTGTCTCGCGCACACAAAGCGTGATCATCGCTGAACTTACCTTCCTACTTCCCTCTATCTCTCGCCCCTCTACATAATATCCCCTCCCCCGTCACTCGCCCCTCTACATGATATCCCCTCCCCCGTCACTTGCCCCTCTACATGATATCCCCTCCCCCGTCACTTGCCCCTCTACATGATATCCCCTCCCCCGTCACTTGCCCCTCTACATGATATCCCCTCCCCCGTCACTTGCCCCTCTACATGATATCCCCTCCCCCGTCACTTGCCCCTCTACATGATATCCCCTCCCCCGTCACTTGCCCCTCTACATGATATCCCCTCCCCCGTCACTTGCCCCTCTACATGATATCCCCTCCCCCGTCACTTGCCCCTCTACATGATATCCCCTCCCCCGTCACTTGCCCCTCTACATGATATCCCCTCCCCCGTCACTTGCCCCTCTACATGATATCCCCTCCCCCGTCACTTGCCCCTCTACATGATATCCCCTCCCCCGTCACTTGCCCCTCTACATGATATCCCCTCCCCCGTCACTTGCCCCTCTACATGATATCCCCTCCCCCGTCACTTGCCCCTCTACATGATATCCCCTCCCCCGTCACTTGCCCCTCTACATGATATCCCCTCCCCCGTCACTTGCCCCTCTACATGATATCCCCTCCCCCGTCACTTGCCCCTCTACATGATATCCCCTCCCCCGTCACTTGCCCCTCTACATGATATCCCCTCCCCCGTCACTTGCCCCTCTACATGATATCCCCTCCCCCGTCACTTGCCCCTCTACATGATATCCCCTCCCCCGTCACTTGCCCCTCTACATGATATCCCCTCCCCCGTCACTTGCCCCTCTACATGATATCCCCTCCCCCGTCACTTGCCCCTCTACATGATATCCCCTCCCCCGTCACTTGCCCCTCTACATGATATCCCCTCCCCCGTCACTTGCCCCTCTACATGATATCCCCTCCCCCGTCACTTGCCCCTCTACATGATATCCCCTCCCCCGTCACTTGCCCCTCTACATGATATCCCCTCCCCCGTCACTTGCCCCTCTACATGATATCCCCTCCCCCGTCACTTGCCCCTCTACATGATATCCCCTCCCCCGTCACTCGCCCCTCTTATCACTTCCTATCTCTTCCCATCCCTCGACACTCCTCTCTTAGTTCACCACACTTCTCTCTCTCATGCTCGTAAAGCAAACAGCAGATCAATAATACACTTCTTCCAGTCCCATGTGTAGACACTGTAAATTTTTGAAACGGAAAGGGCTGGCACTATGAACAGATGTTACTTTTCCGTTCTGTTCCAACCCGCTGACAACACACGTATCTTTTCAAACGTAATCAAATGTAGCTTAATGGTAGGTTAGGAAAATATTTGGACTGTCAGGAATAATATTCTGAAGGAAATGGAAAAGGTCAACATTGAAAACCTTATGATTATAACTTGTTTTACTATAGAAAATTGTGAATTACTGACACGTTTACAATTGGTTTATTTACTTAGGCACAAAATTTACATTACCTTTATTTTTCCACTACTTTTAGCTTGTAGAATTCACTGTCTTGTACACTTGTAATAATACAGTACTTCACAACTGCATACATGTACGATTGATACTTCTGCTCTACACGGCACGTGTTGCTTGCTAACAGCTGTGAGTACATGTCCAGTGCCCCATGCTACCGGCCCACCTAACGTAATCATATTTGCACATTTTTTCATGGTGTTTCTGTGTTGCTATCCATTGCATATTCTATATCACTGAATTCCTCTTTGCACGTACTTTTAGATGCTGTTGAAATAAATGTATGTTTCCATGGAAAAAATCACGTGTGGTTTAATTGTTTCTGTCCATACACTTGTTACGAATAGTCATTTTGCGGCAAATTACTTGCCCCCGTACGTAATTTCATTTAGCGAAAACCGCATTTCGTTACCTGCAACCGTTCTGGAAATTTTGGGTGCGTCCACGTTAAGTGGACCCTTTTTTTTATAAAATTACCAAATAACAGTTTATAAGTACTTTTTTTTTTTAATTAAAAATTTTTTTAAAAATAATTATGTATGTATTTTTTTTCTATATATAAAGCTTGTTATTTGGTGATTACATGTGTGTCACGCAGTAACCTATTGTATTATTTTAAAACTGATTTACACTTAGGCCGGCGTAGAGTTGCATAGAGTTCCACAAGAGGCTTACGTAAGTCTCTTGTGGACCTGTATGCAACTCTATTGCGAAATGAATAGCCTTATTGTTTTACTAAAGTGACTGACTTAATTCCTGTGTTGATTATTGCAATGAGGTTTATCTTTTGACGTAATAAAAATAAAACCATACTGTTGCAAGCCTGGCTGCAGACAGAAGGGTTGTAACAATACATTATCAATCGTTATGTTCAACACGTAGAAAAAATACTGTAAACGTTTATTCATAAAATAAAATCGCGGGTAAGGAGTTGCATCACATATTATTACAACATGGAAAAAATAAATAACATATTTTTAAAATTTATTTTTATTTGAGTATTTATATACACATTATAATACATGTAAATATAAGGTGATGTATTTCACATTTTAATATCTCCATAGTTATGTCATCTTTCCGATTTCATGGCAATTTATCACTGCATCACAAAAATCTGCTAACAAATTTTTTACATAATTTTACACCAGCTACTATCTACAAAATAATTTGAGAATTGAGCATATAATTCAAGGCTTTAGTAATTATCCTACAACACAAGCAGGAATTTGTACATGCATTTGCTACGCTAGTGGGAGCATTTCCCAGTACACAAGGCTAAGAATAACTTAATGATTTCAGTTTCAGTACTTATATACAGTCTTTTTCAAGGCACAAGACACAAATAATTTAGGGATTCATTTTTAATTTTTAAAAATATATTGCAAATGCACAATTAATATATTTTACTGCCATTAGCGTACATGTGTGTAAAAAAAAGCCTGAATGATTCGCATCCAATAACATAGTGGCAAAAATAAAGAAATATCAAAGTTATTATACATTTTCACTGGCAAGTTTATAGGAAGGTGAACACTTTTCTTGTGCATCACAAAACTTATAGATGTTACAAAATACATACGACAAGTCCCCACCTGTAAACAAGATTTCGTAATACGGGGGTCGTCTTATTTTCAGGTGAATACAGTAGTTCGAATTCCAAAAATATGCATGCATTCAACGCATGATTTTTTTCTGGGTAAGGCGGCAGGAGTTTTCAAAAGGCATAATTTGTACTGTGCATTGTGCGTTGTAGAGGCGTGGAATCCTCATCAAGGGTGAAAGGCAAGTCTTCAGACACGATGCCACGACACAACCACCTTCTGGTCGTCCGGGGCCTCCGCGAAAGGCTTGGAACCATCCGGTGCTACGTAGGAGTTCACCTGGTACTCCAGGAGCGTCTGGTAGCCGTACACGTCGGTGCCGAGTTGCTGCAGACAAGAGAGAGAGAGAGAGAGATATCATGACGGGTCCTGTTTGGGCGGGAAGACACAGACACACTATGCCAAGTTCACTATGCTACAGTGACACCATGCGTAGTCAAGTTAGGATGGGTAGACACTTTGGTAACATGCCAAGTCCAGTCGGGTCAGACAGACAAGATCACCCTACAAACTCCAGATAGAGCAGACAAGCACAGTGACACCATGCCAAATCCAGTTAGGACACTCAAAAGATCAGTTGGGTTAGATTTACCAATGTGACACCATATCAAATATAGTTATGGGCGGACAGATTCTTCGACACATACAAATCCAGTAGGGCAGACAGACAAAATGGCACATCAATTCCAGTTGAGGGCAGACAAAGTGACGCTGTGCCAAGCCCACTTTTGGACGGGATGGACAGACGCACCGACTCCATGTCAAGTCCAGTTAAAGTAGGCTCACAGCGAGGGCATCATGCCGAGTCAAGTTAGTGTAGTCACAGTGTCATGTTCAGTTTGGACAGACAGATGAATTAACTCCCAGGGTGTGACTCAGCACTGGTATTTTTTTTATATTCAGGCGTGTAGGCTGCCTGGATTTTGAAATGAATTGATGAGTTAGTTCTCACCATCAGAGTTGTGGGATGGCAGCTCACCTCACTGGTACAGTAGCGTGAGTCAAAGTCTTTGTTATGGGATGCGTTATGTGCAGCAAGTGGCTTCTCCTGCAAGTCGATGTCACCAGCTAAGGCATGTTTAATATTTGTTCTGTGACCAAATCATTCTTCGCCTGAGATTGTTAGTGGTGAGATCTACATATTCTGCATCACATTGTTTGCACTGTAACTGGTAGATCAGGTTTTCAGAAGCACACTTGTAGCTACATTGGATGAGATGTACGGCTTGTATGTTTGCTATTGAAAGAAGTGGACGGTTCGTGTATATCGCAGGAGCCGCAATGCGAATTACTGCAGCGGCGATTGTCGTGTTGATGATAGTACTAGACTGCAGTTCTGGACGCACCAGTTTGTTGCGGAGGCTAGGAGGCTGTTTGAAAGACGACCTGGGTGGCTTTAAAAACAGGTTTTCGTGTATGTGGTAAGGAAGCCGGAACTTTGTATCCGGAGTTGAAGATGACTCTGAGGCCTATAATAAACTACGGTGTGAAATAACTGGTTGAAGGGTGCTGATAGCTACTTAAATGACAGACTTGATGAGAGATATATGCTGAAAATATTGATTTTGTAGCAGCTTGGTTAAGGTTGGAATTGGTGAGTGATAGTTGGGTGTGAGGGGAGGGGTGATGAGTGATATTTCAGTGATGGTTTGGTGACTGATAGCTGGATGTGGGGGGTTATAAATGGTACCCGAGTGGTGGAGTTTATGAATGTAGGGTGATGAATGTCACGTCACCGGAATGATGGAGTTAATGGGCGATAACTGGGAGAGGGAAATGATGAATGGTGGATGAGTCAGGGGGGGTGGTGAGTGATAAATATATGAGGGGTACTGAATACAAGTAGTAGGTAAGTGGCACATTCAGCGTGAGAGATGGCAGAGAGGGGCGTGGAGGTTAATAATTAAGTCAGGGGCTGGTGAACAGTTCCTGAGTTAAAGATGCTGGCGAATGATAAGTTGACGAGGGGTAACTGAGTACTGGTACTAAGAGAGTGATGTTTTTGTAAATGATACACGAGTGATTATCTTGGAGAGTTATATTTAATTAAGGGGGTTGTTGAATAGAACCAAAGTGCAGGGGTTGGCGAGTTATAAATATATGAATGGGTACTCAGTTCACGTGGTACTTAAGTGACGTGGTTGGCGAGAGGTTTGGAGAGTTATATACATGATGATTCACCGTCACTTACGGGGCGTATTTCTTACATCATTTGGAGCAAAATATGTCATATCAATGTGGTTCCTATTCCCAATATTCACAGAGTAATTCTAAACATTTGGAAAATTATGAATAAAATAATAACCCTTTTAGAAGTAAATACAGTGATGTATTATCAGACCATATTGTTTACAGTTGAGCATCACAATATACTTGGCCGCACGCTTACGAACCACACGTGTTGCTCTACGTAGCTGCACACTGCTGTCTTTGATTTCTGTAGCGGCATGCATTTGGTAAACAATATCCTTCATCCATCCCCATACGATGTAATCTAGTGGTGATAGATCTGGCTATCAAGAAGGCCAGGGGGGAAAACCGCCTCGTCCTATCCATCTCTCTCAGGGAAATGCACGTTGAAGTGTTCAACCACAGCACGGTGGAAGTGAGGAGGTGCACCATCATGCTGGAAGATCATGCGACGTCTCACTGCTAACGGAATATCCTCAAGTAACAGCGGCAGTGCTTCTTGCAAGAATTGCAGATACACCACACCAGTCAAGCGTCCCGGGAAAATTAATGGCCCAATCAGCTGATTGTGTAGGACACCACACAACACATTGATGCTGAAACGGTGTTGAGAACTCTTCCATTGTAGGGTGGGTATGCTGATTGTCTGAATACTCTGTAGATATTGGGAATAGGACCCACATTTATATAACATATTTTGCTCCAAATGGTGTAAGGAATAGGCCCTGTGAGAGGCGGTAACTCTTCGTGAATCATCCTATATAAGTGAAGTTGGTGAACAATACCTGGGTTAGAAGTTGGCGAGTGATTAATAGATGAGTTACTGAGTCCTGGTTGTAGGTGAGTGACGTGTTTGGTGAGAGACACACGAGTGAGGGACTTGGAGAGTGACACTAAAGTAAGGTGACTGGTGAACAGTACCTGAGTGAGCGGGTTGGTGTTAGTGGTGAAGACGCCAGCAAAGCCGCCCCTCCTCGCGAGCGCGAGGACCTCCTCTTCCATGAACTGCACGACGGACACGTTCTCCTGAGCGTTCAGCGATGCGTCCGTGGCCATCATAAAGCTGTGCAGGATCTGTCCCTTGCCCCTCGGCAGCCGCTTTTCCCTGCAACACAGTATCTTTCTCTTCATCTGGCTGCAGGTTTGTACTGGAAGCTGGAGATAATGATCTCTTCTCATGTACCACAACACTAAATGCATGCAAATTTTCATTTCAGGATTTAGATTATCGTTTTTATGACGTAATAGTCTTTGAAGAATATAAACATGAATATCATTGTGACAGTTTTATCAAACACGCCCGCGTGAAGGTATGTCTGCGCGACAACTATTCAAAGGTTGTTTGGGTAAGTAATTTATTGGAAAAACCCATTTTGGTTTGTATAAAATCACGCTTCACCTAACAGAGACTCATTTTTAAATAGAGTTATAAATTCGTAAAAAAAAATCTTATTACCAGAGACTAGCAAAATTCATGTTATTATTTCGTGACAAATTAGATTTCGCCGTCATTTTTTAACTGGCAGCGTAATTCCTGATGTCATTAGCTACTGGAACCTGTACGGCGTTGTTATGCTTTGTGATTTCTTCTCTGTAGATTGGTTGCTCAACCGTTCAGCCTTAATTGTCGGCTGAAACCGTCATTGGAACGTGCCATCCAAGTTGTCGGCCAATGGGAGTAGTAAAACCAGCATACAAAATCTTAAAGTTCAGTCTGCGGTCAGAAAATTAACGCGAATTTTGCAGGTCCCTACATTACTGTACAAAGTTACCGGTTGTTTTAAACAAATATTAAATAAAATGCAATAGAATTCCAGGAAACCAGTGAATGGACCAAACTTGTTTAGAAATATACGTGATTTCACAGATAACAATTACGAAAATTTAATATGCCTGTAAGGCTCGTTCTAGAATGCACGGATATGTAAGAAAATGGACTCTGTAACGCAAGCGGAACAAGCCGACTACTTGGGGATGAATTTTAACTATTATAAAATACGAAGAAACGTACAGCCTTGCAACTTACAAAATCGAAAATACTCAGCTGTTGCAAATTACTGATACAGGTTTCATAATATACACATCTCATTTTGTATATTTTTACATTGTTTAAAAATGCATAAATATTGCTGCCAAACCACGTGCACTTATTTGTTAAAACAAAAATGGTAGTCGCCACAGGAAATCAAAGCACTTGTTGCAGTGTATACCACAATGGCCAAGAAACCGAATATCAACAAATCAAATACTCTATTCCTACTGGCTGCACGGATTCACGGACACAGAAGGGGTGGGAGGTGCCCAGCTTTCTTATGTGTATCCTTATGTTATCTGCGTCCGTATACGTGTCATTGTAGAACACACCTAATTAACACTATTTTTCTTTTTTTACGTTACTACTATAAAAACAAAATATGCAATACATGTCACTGATTTTAGAAATGTTTTTCTTTCCTAGGACTTAAAATTGCTGCTAGAAAATGAAAAGAAAATATTATGACATATTTTTAACGACCCTTCTCAGTCCACTAGTAGGTTATACATATAAGTATTGCTAAAAAAAATGTATGAATTACATCCCCTGTTCCTCCACAACTGAACTGAAGCCATGATGGCATGATTATAAGCCGAGTACCATGACAATCGTGCTAACAAACGTAATGAATTTCTTTAAGTTGCTAAGGTTTCTTGTACTTATATTTTTCAAAGACAAGCATCGATTTTGCTACAGTTATATATTTTTAATTATCTTCATGTCTCAGCGAGGAAAAACTAATGTAGGTATGTCATACAGTTCGATGCAAGGATTCTTTGACAGGCTACTTGAAATTAGCATTTTAGATCGCAAAAAGTCAAAGGTGGTGGGGCCCCTTGTTACAAAGAGCTTTGAACCACTTGAAGAAAAAAAAATGTCTTACTGCACATAATTTGTCACACCGGGAATTAGGCTGGCATCATCGCCGTTTCTGCCTTCTACCTGTAGGTAGAGAGGCCCTATAAATGTAATTACATGAAGCAACGCATACTTACAGGTGTTGTATTTCGTAGGTATTAAAATATTAATAGGAGGCAGCACGGATGTAAATATGATAAATACGGCGACAGTACATCTCGCTAGGCAGGCTAATTTTGCTAAGAAGGCAGAATGTCAAGTAAGGTTTTCTAATTATTCTGTGGACCTCGCTAAGTTGTTATTCTTAAATGACAAAACATACCTGTAATAATTAAGTAATGGTATAATACTATTTTACATACACATCTTAACAAAATAGGAACAGTTATTTAATTGATTATATTTGGCAGTAACTGCAAAAATTGGGTGATCGGTTGAGATGTCACATTATATTATAAATTTTGAAATATTTTTATATAAAATAAAATTTTATTTTGAAAATATTTAAGAAAAGATTAAAAGTGTAAATAGCCTATTTTTAAGTAACATAAATTTTAAAAGTAGTAATTTATTTAGTTTTTTCGTCATGTTAGTAATTTTGGACAACAGAACAGCTCATACGGAGTTAAGGTCCGGGATTATTTTCATAGAAAAATTGACTAAAGACTCAGTGAACCTCAAATCAGCTTTCACACTTTGAGAGTAGCACACATTTACAGATATTCAAGACAAGGTAGATGAGACACATATACCTACCCCTGCATCAACACCCTTTTTTGTAATTCTCTTTATTCCCACTTACAACTGTCCATTTGGTTGTTTACTATAAGAAAGAGTTTTCATTATTAGCTGGCTGTCAGCGAATAAAATGTCGAGCTCAATGTGTCCCAAACAAACAGTGGTCTTTCCTACGTAACACATTATAAAATCCATCACATTTTATTTAAGTAATTTACCCTTTGAGTGCTGCCAACGGAATTTTATGTCCTTAAAGACTGCGGAAGTCTTAATATCACGGCAAACCCTGAATAACGCTGTTGAATTTAGGCAGTGTAAGATAACGTTGGGTCCACTGTGATTTTGTAGTTAAGACTACTCGTCTCCCACTTAGATGAACCGAGTTCGGTTCCTGGCGGGGTCGCTCCCGGATTTTCGCTGTGGGAATCATGCCAGACAATGCCGCTGGTTGGCGGGTTTTATCGGGGATCTCCCATATTCCCGCCCTCTCATTCCTGCGACGCTCCATACTCACCTCACTTAGCCCTCATCGGCTCTCAAGACCTCAATGTTAAGAGCCGTCAAAATCTCTTTACTCAAGATACACGTCGGCGGTACTCAAAGTGTTGGGCACCATGCAGCGTGTCTCGCACCTTATAGGTCCCTCCAGGTGTTCCAGGAAGGTGAACGTGATGTTCAGCTTACTCTTCACCTCCACGGCCGGCTCGTCGTGGGCGTCGAAGTTCAAGGCCACGCCCACCGGCCTCCCATCCTCTGTCTGCGCCACGAAGCTGGAAACCAGGAGAAGCACGTGACAGCGCCTGCCCGCACGGTACACGAGGAGCGGCACACAACTTCCCGGCCACAGAATACAGAGGTGAAACAGCACCGCATTTCGCAAATTCCAACCGCACATGCAAACAAAATGGCATCACTGGCCAGCAAGATGTCATAATGCCGTTCGCCAATCAGCGCCCGGTTACCTATGCGTCAACCGGCAGCCCAGTCAATAGAGAACCTTACGCACCATGCAGCAGCCAATCAGTTCCCGGAACCCCGCGTGGCCAATCAGAGAATGTGTATGCCCACATCAAAACAAATGCCAGACTATTTAGTTGTCATATGCATCTATTTTCAAGAGTCCCGACTAAGCTGAACAGTGGGCGCTTCGGTCGTGTTTCAGTTGGTGGGACTGCCTGGAAACACAGGTTTTACGAGTTTGTTACCCATGAGGATCCAATTCACACGCGGCAGAATCCCACAGTTACATGGGCCTAACCCAGGTTACGTCTACACAGGTTGGGAAGTTCAATGCTTTTAGTTTGGCAAATACAATTTTTCGCCGCTAAGTAAGTGCTATTGTTGCATGTGTGCTGGATTTTTTTAATTTTCTAAGTTAAAAAACAAAATAATTGCATTAATCATAAATAAAATACAAAATAACTACTTAACTAAGTGAAATATTTATCTTTTATTATTCATGTAGCTTAAAATTTTAATTAAAAGGGACCTCTTTGGAACAGTAGCGCTTACTTAGCGGCGGAAATTTTCCCTATGCCAAACCCTCCCATTAGAAAAGTCGTTTTGTTCTTAACCTGAGTAGAATTAACCTTAACCTAACATTAAAAAGTACGAAAAAATCAAGGCGTGGCCATAAGGATACGGCCGTGGGTTTTACGTGGGTAAGGCTGTGTTAATAGGTAATCACGAAAGGAACACGCGAGTATAGCCCATTCATGTTTACTTCTAGTTTTTCTGAAGCCTTGCTAAAGTTCTACTTCCAGGCTTTGCCTCATTCAAACCAAGTCTAGAAAATTACACCAAAGGGACAACACATCGCATTTATACGCACACAGTTTAATAATATTTCCGCGTGAGAATTATTTCTTACTTGGTATTACCAACACGCATATTTCATCTCTGTTATTATACATGTTAATGATAAATGAAATATTATAATTTATAGGTATAATATAAGTAAAAGTTCAATTCAGCTAAAAAATAAGATACTTTTCCATTAACGGAAGTATAAAAAGTTTGTGATACACGCCATGTTTAGGAGACAACCAAACATGGCATACATGGGGTGATTTTTCAAAAGGTTTGATTCAAAAAGTGTGACGATACCAAGATTAGACTATATGGACTATTGAAGTATAATCTGTCACCAAAATGATTAGAAGCACTTATGAAATCAACCTTTGAAAAATGTCACTGCCCATATCTGCGTGTATTTTAACGTGCACACTGCCTGGCCATGCGCCCAGTTAAGTTGGCAACAACGGAGGGAAAATGGTTTCATGTTGGATTTAGAAGTGTTAGGTAAATGTTTGTGAATTCTGAAATAATTACTTTTACTTTCTGTTTTTTATATGCCTTCATATAAAGTGTAAGAATTAGCAAATTTGAAAAATGTTTAATTTGCTAATAATTTCAGTTACCCTTGACCGATGCATGATCAAAGTGCTCAGGTCCACTGCAATGCTAATTTTGCATATGGTGGAAGAATACACAGTGTGTACAAGTAGATCTTTAGCAGGGCTTTCGAAAGTGCTCACTGCTATCAGTTTACCGTGAACAGCCTATTGCAGAATGCGCGGACCTCTGTTCACGAGGGCAACGATTTCCAGTGCCTAGTGATCTTGTTAAGAGTACCTGAGTTGCTTCTGCAGCAGCGGCTCCCATAAGGCGTCCACCAGCTCTGTGTAGTCGTCCTCTGCGATGTGAGGCATCATCCAACGTTCCAGGTCCGCCTTCTCGTAGAAGCTCGTCCGGATCATGCTGGCCACAACACACAACCCCGCCTTCACCAACTTTGTTCTATGGCTCGATGCACAGACCAACTAAGTATTATGTCACAATATTAGTTCTGCCAAAAATCTGGCAAAAATCAGTATCGTGACGTAAATACAAGTTCCTAGTTCAGTCGTCATGTCTATTGATGTGTAAGGTGAATAGTTAGTTGGGTAAAGTGGTACTTTCTTTATTTTATAAAAAAAAAAGCTAGAAAAACCGAAGTTTCAATATGGTGGGGAAAGGTTTTTAAAAGACTGAACTATTGATTCTATTTTTCTTGGATATTATTTATTTTCCTTCTCTGCTGTAGAATTTTGTTTCAATATATGCACAGAAATTTTGTATCTCATGTTATACAAATTTCAAAATGGTACACAAAAAACATGTTTTGTTAGAGTTTAAAATAATTTATTTCACAAGACTACCATAATCAATTTTTTTTAAAGTAAATATGTGGTTGTCTAGTGATAAAATTCAGATTTAAAAAAAAATATATATTGAAGTTAATTCCAAATTGCAGGCAAAAGGTTTTTGGAAGCCACCGTAGGAAAACTAAGAATAAGCAGTCGTACATAATGGTTCATGAAAACTTTATGGACAACTCTATTCCGCAATGTTGGTGCATATGTTTTACATAACATCTTGTGCTGCAATGACGACCAGTTTACACTAACAGTGTCGGAGACAGCCCGGTGGTAAAATGTTTGCCTACGAAGTCCGTAAAATTAGTTTTGTAGTATCGCCTTTTCTTTGTTTTTCTGTGTTAACATCCTTAAAATAGTAAAATACTGTTAAAGACAATGCCTACCAGACCTGCAGTTTAAATGGGGAATGTTAAAGAAATCCGTTCTCAGTGCATCAATTTTAAAGATGGCCGTTTCTACGCGACATTTCTTAAGGGAGTACTGTTGTGTACACATGTACCAACATTTCACGTGGTTGGGTGCATGAATACCTGACTCCTGGAAGTAGTGCGCGCCACCTCTCAATCGTTGGTTGTACGGCAAGGTTTGTTTATGAATTACGAAACATAAGAAATTTGGCCCATTTTTTGTTAAATATTTTTCTTTCTAAAATATAGTATTAAAATTTACATTTTACAAAAACATGATGAACAAATAACGTTTTTTGAAAAATTTTTTAACATAGTGGTATTTTCTGAGAATATTGCATTGAATATATATTTTTTGTTTTAAAAAGTTACCTTTATAATTTGTGAATTGAGAAGAAATCTCTTTTAACATTTTGTTCCCCATTTAAATTCGATGGTTGCAGGCTTGGCCACGAAAAAATTACGTAATTTATATTTGCACCACACATGATTGAACTGGTAGTCATTATCTAAAATTACTTTTTTGTGAGATACATTTTTTTTTAGGTTCATAGTTTTAGCAAAAATGGCATGTCAAAGTAAAAATTCTACTGTTTTGGTAATGTACAAATAAAACAAACCAAACCGTGTCCAAAAATGATTAAAAAAGGCAACTGAAAGGTCTTGTCCTTATTCATTTTAACGTATACTTAGTAAACATTATTTACAAAAATTTAGGGATAACCAAATAAATTTCTAAGAATTTCCTTATATTCAGAAATTTTTTGAAATTTGCAAAAACATTCTCTTTTGCGATTTAGTAGAAATCTTGAAGTAGCTCTTGGTATTTCATTGTAGTTTGAGTTATCTAATTTCTGTACGTAAGTTAGTTTTCATTATTTGTGCATTTCTAAAACAGTGAAACTGGTGATTTGGGCATGTATATTTACGCAAAAATAATGTGCTCAATTTATGTTTTGTGAGGAAACGGTGAACACTGATAATGTTTAAAAATTTAACAGTATGTGGTACAATTATTAAATAATTAATTTTTGTGTTGCCAACTTTTTTAACATCTATGGTGTTAATTTAACTACTCTCAAGGTATATGCTGTGATGTAGCACATGTTCTATGCCATATCTGCTCATAAACTAAAAATGAGGTAGAACGATTATTCGTCTTCTGCGCATGTACCCAATATTGACCTACCGCAAACCAACGCAACTATCAAAGTCACATTGTCAACGCTATGAACGTGTCTGTTTATATCTTAATTTTCAAAAGAAAAGTACTTTCATAAGAATAAAATACTTTTACCAATTATAATTTAATCAAACTGCGTTATAAATGGGTTAGTGGAAGCATAGAAACATCTCGAAGAACTTGTTTACTAAACAGTGTTATAACCTCAAATCCTATCCACTTCAATCATGATAGTTGTGCTGGCAGCAAAGGAGTTCGATGTTGGGACACGCAGACTGGCTCTGCGCAGCCAGCGAGAACGCTCTACCCCACATTCACTCTACGCAGGGCCAGTGACTTTTACGTGTAAAAATCGGAGCACACAGTAGACTTCAATACTATATACACGCCTCAGCTGTTGTTATACCTTCATTGGCTGCTGGTGCCGTGTCCGTCTTTGACCAAGCCACTCAGGACTAAGTAACTCCAACACTGAACCTTCGTGATTCGTGCGCAAACAGTTAACACGGGCCAGAACATTTGTTAGCCAATCAAAGAAGCTGGACGACCCTACAGTGCTTTGGACTGTATCTTGTCTCGAAATGTTTTCGCGAGATATTAGTGCCCCTAACTGTACGTATCTGCTCACCTGGTGATGTTCTGGCGGTGCGAATGGTTCAGCATGCACGCGCAGTAGCTGGCCGACTGCTGGTCGGTGTCGGCGTGCCTCTCGATGGTGTCCTCGAGCTGCAGCTTCTCCAGCACCTCGCCCAGGCTCTTGCATGCGATGAACTCGCTGACGCCTGCGCACAAACGAGTCACAGCCTTGTCACAACGTCCGAAGCTCAGGCCGTGATACGGTCGACTATGCTCTGTTCATGGTAAACTGAGCACTTTCAAAAGCCCTGTACTCTTCCACCACATGTAAAATTAACATTTCCATGGGCCTGATTACTTGTGTGCCGGTCAAGTGATGTTATAAGACAAGTAAACGAGTAGTCTGGTTTGGAAGGTTCTGATACAACTTATGGGTGGTGGGCGACCAAAGGACTGACCCCTCCCCCCTCCAACAGTGTACGCTTTCTCCTGCTCTGTCAATCCATCAGAATGGTGGCCATTTTGGATTATACATCGAACTTTACCTTTGTATGATATCTTGTTTCCTTATTCGTTCTACTGTTGTCTGCTAGAATGTGCCACTGGCGAGCGCCATTTTATGATTTTTACATTTGCCATTTGTTTTTCGGCAGCCATCTTATTTACGATGCCGACTCCACCTGTCATATTTGCTTCCGATGTACCCTGATAGGTGATTTATCGATAGAGGCAAAAGTCTCATATATGATAAATGACAATCCATGTTAAAATTGCGCCTTTTAGCAGGGGACATCAGAAACTAAGATGGCGAGTGGAGCGATTGCGGCTAATTTGACACTAGTGGCGCACTCTACAAATAACAGGCAGCATTGGAAACAATATAGCTGCCAAAAAACAAATGACAAATGAAAAATCACAATGCAGTCACCAGTGGTGCATTCTAGCAGATTACAGTCGAACTAATTGGGAAACAAGATAGTATACAAAGTTCAAGGTCAATGTAGAAGCCAAGACAGCCGCAATCTGATCGGAATGACAGATCATGAGAAAGCATGTGTTGGGTGTCAGTGACCCTGTCCAGCTAATCCCTTTGTTCCCTACGAGCCACCCGTTGCTCCAGATCCTACCAAATCACACTACTTAAACATATTACAAATTTGCCGAATATTACTTTTTTATTTGTAAAAAAAGATATTAGATTATATTGAATTAATATTTACAAATGTTTACTCAACATATTTAATTCAACATTAAGACACTGAATTAGTTTCCCTCCGTCGTTACCAACTTTACAGGACGCATGCCAGTCAGTGTGATCGTTAAAATAATATGCACGAAGGGAAATTACATTTATTTAAAAGTTATATTTCAAAACAAAAAATCTATAGCATCTTTAAGTTCACATCGGACCCTGAATGCAAGTCTATATGTACTCAAAATGTGTTATTCGTGGAAAATAAGAGTAAATAAATTGTGCTTATTTAAAAAAAAAGTTCTTATATTATATGTAGTTCACGGTTAAATTAGAACATTTCGAAACCCTGCTTAGTATCCATTTTTCTCCTCATTTCGTACCATTCGGCAATATAAAAAATTATCATTGCCATGGGTATGCTCACATTTCATGCACAATCGAAGTGAAACCGTGAAATTTTGAGGAATGTAAACGTACTCATATGCAAATTCGTACTCTTATGCCTCTAGTCTATTCGCAGTATCTTCAACTTCTTGAACNGAATGTAAACGTACTCATATGCAAATTCGTACTCTTATGCCTCTAGTCTATTCGCAGTATCTTCAACTTCTTGAACTTTTGAAAAATTACCTCTTGTATGACTTTTTTGTTTAATTCCTAAACATGGCATCTATCACAAGCGTTATATACTTGTGTTAACACAAATGTTCTTATTTGTGTTTAAGTTAAACATTTACATATACTTGATCTATAAATTACAATATTTCACTCATAATAAATATGAATAAGAATTGTGAGAAAATGGGCGTGTTAGCAATACCTAGTAAGAAATAGTTCTCATGCAAAATATTATTAAAGTGAGAGCGAACGAATGAGTTGCGTTGCCCCTCTGGTGTATTTTTCTAGACTCGGGCAGGCTTTGTTTGCACGAGGTTGAGTGATAGCCTGAAAGTAGAACTTTTAGCATGGCTTCGGAAAAGTTGGGGGTAACCATGGATGGACTATAGTGGGCGAATCCCAAAACGAGCAGGAGCAGAGGAACGACGCGCGATGTGATGACGAGCTTACGCGTTCTTGAAGCCAATTTCCTTAACTACCGTCCGTCAGGCCGCTGGCTGGAGGCCTTGTTACAGAAGGCGATCACCTCTGTTCTTGCCGAAGCAGCGAGGTGATGCCTTTCTCCTTGCTGCACTGCCAGATAACACACACACGCGGAAGGTCACGGCGAATAATCAGTTCCTGTAAATCACTGCCGAGGACGTACTTATTTCTCACGTAAGTACGCCAGAGATGAGAGGAAAGAAGAGTGAGTGAAGAGATCTGCGCGGCTCTTTACAGCGAGGTCTTCAGAGCCGATGAGGGTGTGTGACTGAGGTGAGCGCGGAGCAGCGNTGACCACTCGGCCAACGTGGCCCTCGAGAGGAAAGAAGAATACCAAGATAAGACAGGTATCATGTTTACATTTTGCTGCATTCATGACAAACTCCCTGGTACATGTAACACGTTGCTGACACACTGAGAATAGTAAGAAAACCCATGGTCATTTTTTTTTAGACACCGTTCCAATTTATCCTACCCTATTCCTACACTCTGTATTTTGAGAAATATTTTCAAAGAAATCAAATGTTAAAGCGATGTAATTTCATTCTACGAGAATTGAATGCCTACGAACCGGTTTTTAAGCAATACAGGTGTGTACTGTGTGAGAAAGAACAAAAATGTCCGCATGCCTGTCACAGAGCTTGCCCAGGTACAACAGCAAAACGATGAGTATTTGGCGGAGGGCTACACTGTGATTTCAGTTACGAACAGGCAGTTTAAAATCCTGGAAGTGATACTTTGAAGTCCTGCCGATGGCACCTACATCGCTCACCAAATGCCGGCTACCACAGTCATACCTAAGACCAAATCCTTGGTGTAGGCGTACTGTCACAGCGCGTTGTTTAACGTGTCTTGTGTGCGATTGGCTCCGCCGCACTGTGTGAGGGTTCCTATTGGTTCGGTTGGCGTCAAAACAGGGCATACTCTGGTTGCTGATTGGCGGGAAGCCCCACGTCGTAATGCCAGTGCGTGAGGCCATTTAGTCGGACCAGGAAGTTTGAGCTCAGAACGCACGCGGCAGTTCTACTTCTGTAAACTTAAGTAGTCTTTGGCTAAAATTATCGTGGCAGATTCTGCTGCACTCTGCATAGCCGAGTGTTTTTTTTAAACCGCAAAATACGCGAACAAACAGTTGTCTTTAGACGAGCGCATGTGAAAAATCGCGTTCGAGTGGTTCGTAGTGTATTAAAACCCGGAAATGCCATTATTTTTTACAGTTTATGTACATTTAACTAATGGGAATTTATAACTCATTCGAGAACGAATTATCTTTCCAAGGGAACAGGAATGTCAGAGTACGATACCCAAGTAGTAGGAGATTGGCGGTTCTGGTCCACTCACCGATCACGTATCCGTGGTCACGCAGCTGGGTCACCGTGTACACCGAGTTGAGCGAGTTGCCGCCCAGCTCGTAGAAGCTGGAGCTCAGCTGGAGCCTGGAGCGGATGCTGCTGCTGAGGACAGCACCCACCGTCTCGAACAGCACCTGCGCCGCCGCCATCTTCTTGTCGGGCACCCCTGAGTAGTCCGCCTCGACGATGCAGTTGTTGTTCATCCCTGCAACACATTAACCTCGCTGTAGAGATATTATACCGCCAACGGTGTTGCATTGCATTCAGTCTTAAAAAAAAGAATGCCCATCTTCAACAAGTGAGTGAGAGATTTAGGCGGTACTTAACAGCTGGAATTTTTATCACCGATGGGATGAATAGATTTGAGGGTAGAATAGCGAAGGGGTGAAATAGTAAGAGAAGCTAGAACAATGCGAGAAAACACGAAAGGATGGTGCCATGTTCATTATGATAGCAGTGTCTGGTATTTCAGATAGGTATCTGATGTTGATGGTTATGTTTTGTACTTAATGTTTCTGTGAACACAGTGCTGTTTCATATATATGTATATGTATTATATAGTTCATTCACTTTTCATAATTTTATTATGTTAACTGTTAGTAATTCATCACAAGTACAAAGTGCATAGGCCATTGAAACCATGCTGCTTATATTTTCTCTGTCCTTTGTAGCGAGGAAATAATATTCACATCTAACATTTAAAGTAAAAATTTTTAATTTTAATTAATATTTTTGAAACGTATGAGGTAAAATATGATTGTAACAACACTTTATACATTTTATATTATTTAATTATTCTATGTTCTGGACCATTTTAATTCAGTTTGAATTTTAGATAACCGTTTTAATCCAGTTTAAATTTTAAGATAATAGTTGGAATTTTAAAGTTGTATGTGAAAATATTCTTGGCACTGATATCTCATTTCGTCACTAACGAAGCTAGTCTGGCACATTGACCGTGCAAATACGTTGTGTTCGATTGTGTCATTTAGTACTCACCATTCTCATGCGCTGTCTTGTAGTCCTTGAGCAAGGTCTGTCTGTCTATTTTGCCGTTTACCAGCAGTGGGATTTTGTTCACGATGACGACCTACAAAGAACACAGGAATTTATGTTACCAGTGGTTAGGTACTTTCCCCAACAGGTTTTTATATATTCTATCTGCTCAAGATGATGCATTAGAGATAGCAAAACATTTCTGGAGATGGCAAAAATTCAGTGTGTAGACGAAATAACAAGCTAGACTTCGAAAACTCTTATGTTTGAGTTACGTTTCTGACAGATCACAGTTTACTTAATTAACATAGTCAGGAAAAGCGACTCTCAACATTATTAAAAATATAAATGTAAACAATAAAAAATATATTGGTATCAGCCAGTCGAACATGGAACTCTTGAAATCCACCTCACACGTTAATGACCTCAGAAATGATCTCAGGTTCCAAATAGGGATATGAACACCGTCGAGCTGGACACAGCGTGAGTTTTTGAGGGAGGGACTGGAACCATTAGCGTGGCGGTGGACCGCGTCGGAAGCGGCAGCCACCCGAGGTCCTGCAGGAAGGACTTCTCTCACCTGAGGCACCATGTAGGACGCCAGCCTGGTCGACAGCACGTCCTCGAGGGCGTGTTCCGTCGTGCTGCCGTCCTCCACCGTCACGAATGACACCAGCGCCTGAAAGCAGCAAGCCACACACGACTGCACATCGCAATCTCTCCCCACACGACACACGTATATAACCTGCTTAGCAGCTTGAAGCTCGGCGAAGTGAAGTTAAGAGATTTGGACGGCTCTTAACAGCGAGGTCTTGAGAGCCGACAAGGGTGATCGAGGTGAGTATCGAGCAGCGCCGGAATGAAAGGGCAGGGGGAAACGGGAGATCCCCGAGAGGACCCGCCGACCAGCGGCATCGTCCGGCGCGATTCCCGGGAGTGACCTGGCCGGGTATTGAACTCGATTCGCCTTGGTAGGAGGCTAACTGCTTAACAACTCAATCACCGCGGCCCCGCACAGAGGCGAAATGGAATGTCGGCTTCTTTGATGTGGTCTTGAGAGCCGATGAGTGCGATTGAGGTGAGTGTGGAACAGCGGGGGAAACGGAAACGCCCTTGCATTCCGGCGTTGCCCCATCCTCACCTCATCAGCTCTCCAGACGTCGTTGTTAACAGCCGCCTAGATCCCTCAACTCAATGTCTTGTTGTGTTTGTGTGGGGGCTCACCTGGTTGATCTCCCCCGGCTTGTAGCAGAGGACGATGCCCTTCTGGACGTCTTCCAGCGACAGCACGGCGCGCTCCACCTCGGACAGGTCGACGCGGTGACCCCTGACCTTGACCTGCGAGTCCGTCCTGCCCTCGTACAGTAGCGTGCCCTTGACGAGGCGGGCAAAGTCCCCGGTGCGGTACAACCGGGCGAAGTCTGCGCCACACACAGCAAACACTCATTTTCAATTAAATAACAGAACAGTTCCTACTGATGATTTAAACGCCTTTTTTGGTAATTCAAATCTCAGCTTCATAATTTATTATTTATTAGATACCTGGAAATTTCGCAGTTTCATTTGGCAACGAGCTAGACTACACAATCCTTTGTAAACAAGAGCATCAGTTAGTAGAGCTAATAATATCTCACGAAAAAAAAAATGAATACCTAGTAGACTTCAATACTATAAGCAGCCAACAGCAATTTGTCTCTTACCATCTATTGCTGTCTGCTTGAAAAGGCGTTTTCATATTTCACCGGGCCACTCAAAATTCGGCAACATCGGTATGGGGCTCTTACGTGATTCATGTGCAGACAGTTAACACGTGTCAAAAAGTAATTCAGCCAGTCAAGATAGGTAAACGACCCTACAGTGTTTTGAAATATAACTTGTCTTGAAATCTTCTCGCTAAATTTCACTACCCCTATCAGTTATTTGTTCATTGGCTGAGGCCCCAATTTTATTGCAGACAAGGTAGAACGGTATTCGGTCCTAGTTATCTTGCAGATTAATTATTAGTTCAAATTCGTACAGGGAGCGACTTACAAAATGCCAACCAAATGTAAACGTGTCTGAAGTCTAGCTTTTCCTCAAAAGAAATCGTGAAATTTCCGTGTCTCTATTTACTATAAACTGTACATAACATTTATGGTTACCACACCAATTAAACTAATTAACCATTTAAATAGCTTTCTTCGGAGTCAAAGAGGAAGGGAGAGAGAAAGAGACAGAGAGAGAGAGAGAGAGAGAGGACATGTACGTGACCAACTTAAGAATGGTCGATGATTTTTACACGTGCATAAAATACGCTCCCGCCAATGTGTTTATCAAAACTAACATAGTAATATTAATTTTAGTAAATTGCTCTTAATAACAGAATCTTGCCAATTCACATAAATGCTGTTTTGTGTAAACCTCTTAGATGTATACCGTTACAAGAACAGTAATTTAAAACTTACACGAAAACATTGGTAGAGGCTTGTTCGCTGTTGAATATTATATACAAAAACCGTACTGAAGTTCATTTTTTGTCCGTTATTATACTTCCAAGAAATATAAATTTAGGATTGCCATGAATCCATGTGTCGGTTAAGGGCAACTGTGAAATTGTTAAGACCATAAATAAGACACTGATATACTAATTATTTCCCTTTTCTAAACATTAAGATATAAATATATTACCTGTGTATAACAATATTTAACTATCTGTATATAACAGTTTATAGATCTTATTTACATGTACATGTTATTGGGTTTACGATACAACGTGACGTTGATATATAACTATTTTGCCAACCTTGCTACCAAATTTACTGATAGTATGCCATTCATCGAGTCCTTTAGAACATGTGTAATTTAGGGTAGGTAATTTTATTAGAAGGTTGATTTCAGAAGTGCATACTTAGATTACTACGACTGCAGGCATAGTGCCTGTGAGCGCAATGTATGGTACTTTTGCTTAAGGCATTTTTCGTCCAAAAAAAGTTGAAACCAATTTTAGGCTAAACAACAATAAAGATACGAATGTTGAAGTTAACAATTTAGGTCTAGTGTACGTGTAAACAGTTCAAATATTGCTGGGTCTTATCCCCATGTGTTGCTACCGAGGTAAACACTACTACTACACTGAAGAGCCAAAAAAACTGGTATAGGCGTGCGTATGCAAATAACAGAGGTATGGAACCAATCAGAGTAACGCGATGCGGTCGGCCGCTAGATCGGTTACTGCTGATAAAATGGCAGGTTATAAAGATTTAAGTGAGTTTGAACGTGGTGTTATAGTCGGCGCACGGGAGATGGGACATAGCATCTCCGAGGTAGCGATAACATTTGGATGTTCGCGTACAACACCATTTCACGAGTGTACCGTGAATATCGGGAATCCGGTAAAACATCACGTCTTCGACATCGCTGCGGCCGGAAAAAAAAGATCGTGAAAGAACGGGACGAACGACGACTGACGAGAATCATTAAACGTGACAGACGTGCAACCCTTTCTCAAATTGGCGCAGATTGGATTTGTGGACTGCCCTGCAGGATTCATGGNCGGCAGGTGTACCAATTTTTTTGGCTCTTCAGTGTATATGGGTGGGAATTCTCACCTGGGTCAGCAGACAGCGGGTTACTGGCGAAACGATCTGGGTCCCTGCCGTCGACGTAGCCGTCGGCGAGGTTCATTCCTGCTACGTACAGCTCACCCACTTCTCCAGCGGCCACCGGCTGGAGTCGTCCGTCCAGCAGGTACACCGTCGTGTTGTCCAGCGGCTGGCCTGGACACAGGGGAAACACAAACACGCTTGACTTCCGTTTCACCGCTAGCGTGTCGTATAGACGGAGCGACACAGACCTCCACACAATCTCTTCATAAAACTATAACAGTGATAGTCATGCATGCACCCTTCAAAGGCGATGGCATCTGAAAAACTCTCGACCAGGTGCTGGAAGGCAAATTTCCCTATGCCCCATGACGGGATAAAATATTCGTGGCTCTCGTAGGACAGTTATGCAAGAAGGACTCTTGACAACACTGGACTTAACCTATCACCCCCTCCCCCCACCACGGCAAATAAAGCTGTTTCTTTTTATGAGTGTGTCTTTGAGCCATTATTAGAGACCAGAAAAATTTGCGAGTTCAATGACCTGCAGGCTAGACTCTCCAGTCTTATGTACAAATATGCCGATATCAACCGCACATTGGTTGTCTGCTGTCACAGTAGAAGGCTACGGTTGGGCCAGCCTTCTCCAGGAGGTGTCAAACACCGTGTGGACCAATGGCTGAAGTTTTATAAACACACGTGTTTCGAATTCTAGCTTGTCCCGAAATGAATCCGCGAATTTTTCGGGTCTCTAGCCATTATGTACCAACAACGAAATTTGGCATCAATTACAGGCTAGCTGGCCTCTTCACGGGATCTATCATGCTTATAAAAAAACGCCTTAATGTATGTTCTGAACTGCTTGCCTAAAGGTCGGTCCGTGAGATCATCAGTGAAAGGGAGTTTGGGAATCATTTCATGGAAAAAAACTTATTAATTGAACACTTGACGCCGAATACCTACCAAATGGTGGGAGGTTCAACTTAACTGAAGGAAGGAGCAAATGTACGCATCATCGTCATAGGTAAACCACTGTACACCATCAGCGTAGCTAGGCTACGAAAGTAATATACCCGGTGACCAGCATGAATCATTGTTTCATGTATCAACTAGACTTGTGTAGCAGTTTTCTCCTATTATGCAGACAAAGAAATGGTTGTAAACGGCGAATGCCGTTCATTCTATGTTCACTTAAAAACAATATTTATTACAACTTGCTAATATTTTATTTTACGATAGTTTTTTTTTATTCTCTTGAAGTAACATTTTGAAACACCAGTCAAAGAGAAACGACAAACGTTTTCAGTCAGGGATAAATTTATGATGTTAAATACCGCTACAAAATTGTTTTATGCCTGCCGCTACACTGGCAATGGTCTAACACTCTCTTACACCTTGGGACCATAGACTAAAGTTGAGGTAGACCGATTCTTCGTCTTCTCCGCGTGTACCCAACATTGACTAATCCCAAACCAGCACAACTGTCAAAGTCACAGAGTTAAGGCCAGTGACTTTTCGCGTACAAATCTGAGCACACAGTAGACTTCAATACCATATACACACCTCAGCTGTTGTTATACCTCCATTGGCTGCTGGTGCCGTGTCCGTCTTCGACCAAGCCACTCAGGACTAAGTAACTACGACACTGAACCTTCGTGATTCGTGCGCAAACGGTTAACACGGGCCAGAACTTTTTTTTAGCCAATCAAAGAAGATGGACGACCCTGCAATGCTTTGTACTGTATCTTGTCTCGAAATCTTTTCGCGAAATATCACTGCCCCTACACATAGTTTATAGTGATGAACATGTTTGTTTATATATGTATAAATAAAATAACTTTACTAATATTAATTTAATCAAACTGAACTAAAAATTGGTCAAAGGAAGTATACAAACATCTCAAAGCACTTTTTTGAAAATAGTGTTTTAACCTCAAATCCTATCCACGTCGTTGATGACAGAAAAGCAGTTCAATGTCAGGACACGTAGTTTATTGGTTCTGCGCAGCCAGCGAGATCGCTCTACCACATATTCACTCTACGCTTGGGACCAATGGACAATGCAGACAATGCTTGTTATTATTGAAGGCAGCTGTTTACGATGGCTAAGACGACAAATTTTCTGTTGATATACTTTTTTGTTGGTCACTGGAATCTCGTCGAGGACAATGAAAACATAAATCGTCTTTCTATACCGCACCACACGTCCTCTATATTGACGCCGTGGCTCAAAGGGTTAATTAACCATTTCCATCATAGTGGTTTATAAGAGGGACGTTGCACATGCAGCTTATTTTATGATGTAACCTGTACACAGAATAAAACAGCGTTCCATGAGAGAAGTTATGCGTATTGGGAAACAGTATTAGTTCTTGAGACTTATTCCGCAGTCTTTTAAATAACTTTTGCCTACATCACAAAAAAAAAACATTTTTCGGTATAGGCTGTTCACGATTAATTGAGCACTTTTGAAATATACATTTGAAAAATGTTCATTGTCCTCTGTCTGCATATATTTTAACGGGCACACTGATTGGCATGCGCCCAGTAAAGTTGGCAACGGTGTAGAGAAAGTAGTTCCATACCTTAACGTTGAACTGAAAGTGCTACGTAAGGAAATGTGAATACTGATATTATTTATTTTGCTTCCTATTTTTTTGTTAAATGAATATAAGTGTAACAATTAGCAAATTTGAAAAAATATTTACTTTTCTATTAACTCCACGGTTTCACTTGACCAACACACTAATAAAATGATGAGGCCCACTGCAATGTTACTTTTGCATATGGCGGGAGAATACACACAAGTAGATCTCAAGCAGGGCTTTCAAAAGCGCTCTCACTTAATTGCAAAACAGCCGATACTTGTAGAATTGCAAACAAAAAAATATATGTTCGTTACACTGTTTAAAAGTGTATTAATGTGTGACTAAAAGTATTAAGGTTTGAACGTATTTTCGTTGATACAGAGTGATAAAACACTGGTGATATATTTATCACGAGTTAGAGCAGAGATGGGTGACTGACCTATGGGCACCTTGCCGGCGATGGCGATGTCCCTGGGGGAAGCCATGACGTGGTACGTGACGTCGCCCATGACCTCGGTGCTGCCGTAGAAGTTGCAGAGGAGGCGGCCGCCGCCGGGCAGCGCGCGGAAGAAGTGCGCGGCCAGCTCCGGAGCGAGCGGCTCGCCGCTGCAGACCCAGGTGCGCAGCCGCTCCAGCCGACCCCGGCCGGGGTCCATCTCCACGTAGAGCAGCAGCGCGCGAAGAAGGGAGGGCACCAGCACCAGCCGCTCCACCTGCCACACGCAGTCAACACTCCGCGGTCACATCCGTGTTCGTGCTCGATCGGCCAGCGCGGTGGCACGCACCTCGCGTCAATCCAAGCACAGTAGAACCACTTATATTAAGAGAGTGGCATGCACCTGGTGTCATCCAAGCACAGTAGAATCATTTCTAGTAGGAAAGTGGCATGCACCTGGCATCCCTCCAAGCACAGTAGAATCATTTCTAGTAGGAGAGTGGCATGCGCCTGGCATTCTTCCAAGCACAGTAGAATCATTTCTAGTAGGAGAGTGGCATGCACCTGGCATCCCTCCAAGCACAGTATAATCATCTATAGTAAGAAAGTGGCATGCACCTGACATATTCCAAGCACTGTAGAACCATTTATAGTAGGAGAGTGACATGCATCTGACATTTCTCCAAGCAGAGTATAACCAGTGCCCAAGAGGAGAGAGGCACACATCTAGCATCCTTCAAAGAAGAGTATAACCAGTGCTAGTAACACGTACCTAACACCTCTCCAAGCGTAGTTTAACCAAGGCAGTAATAGTTATGTCCTACTAGTACTAGTCATACTCTGTTTGGAAGATTTTGTATACGCTCCACTTCATTACAGTAGGTAATATCCTCATGTTGGATTGCTACAGGGCATGTGCTTCTCCCATTCCAGCACCGGTTATACGCTGCTTACACGCCAATTTTCTTTTTACATTGATTATACATTTCGCTTAGCTATTAGCTACGTGTAGCTTATTTATAGTACACAGTTCTTGTGTTGGATTGTTACAAGATACTTACCAGTCTCATACTGAACACTGATTATACTCTGCTTGGAGAGATGCCAGGTGCATGCCACTCTCCTACTAGAAATGATTCTACTGTGCTTGGAGAGATGTTAGATGCATGCCACTCTCCTACTAGGCACTGGATGTACTCTCCTTTGACAGATGGCAGGCACATGGCACTCTCCTGCCAGGTACTGGTTGTAATCTACTTGGAGATATTTCAAGTATTTGCCACTCTCCTATTAGCACTGGTTATTTTCTGCTTGGAGAGCTGTCAGTTGCGTACCATCTTCACTCTAGCTCTGGTTTATATTAAAGTGCAAAAAGTATCTCATCCATGTCTGATATCAAGTATACAGAACGTTACGAACAGCACCGACAACGTACAATATGTCATATAGGACAAGAACTGAACATTTTACGAGGAGTCCATTCACGTAAATACGTAGTTTGACTGCTATGGTGCGTCAAAGTAGTACTTCGAACATAGGGCATGCGGTTAACTACAAATTTAATCACTAAGTACCTTCATTACAAAGTGTGCATCAGCGGCGCAAGAGACCGGTGTACACGGTCAAAGGCTATTGTTGTTGTGTGCCAAGTATTTCAGCCGCTGTGTGGATTCGTGGGATGAGATCTTTCTCGGGTGTTACTGGAGTCTCGTACACTATATTTGTCACAATATCCCAAAAAAAAAGTCAATTTGTTGCCCTATAGCGGCCAAGTCATGCGTTTCCGGGTATGGATTCTCCTCTTTGCTTGTTG
>NQII01001107.1:104698-204425 GCA_002778355.1 Clitarchus hookeri | reverse complement strand
GGGTTGGTGTACCTGGAAGAGCACGGCAGGCAGGGACGCGGTCCTTTGCAGTCTACCCTCCATCAGGCGGTGCAGGGGGGCTGCCCTCAACTCTCTGGCTTCCCCTCGCACGACAGACAACGTCGGCATCGACCCCATATCTGCAACAACCACACAAACACACACTCCGTTGATACACAGCCAGAGTCGGGACACACTGAGAGTAACGTCCGTTCCAGCCAACAAAATAATTGTTTGTAAATGGCTTAGCATGCATTTAATAGCCACGAAAAATATTTTTATTAGGCGGAGAAACGATACTTCAAAAGCAGCAAAACTGATTTCATTCATTCAAGCTTAATAATACACACTTGAATTAAATTAAAAAAAAACCTCTATGTTGGGCCAAAAAAGAATCATAGTGCCAACCAAAACATTTAATTTACACAACTGTAATTTCATTGGACACTCATTTGAATGCCTTCGTTAGAAAATATACAGCACAAGAGTTTGTTTAGAGTTTATGTGGCAATTAGGATAGTAAAGTGTTTGTTAGTGCATTATCTAATAAAACCCAATAAACCAAGTTCAACGGGAAACTAAAAAGTAAAGCTCTAAAACTTGAAAAAATTATATGCGTACGTTGTCTTGTATTTTAAATGTAGGATGCTGGCTGACAAGCAACTCACTTGGTGCCGGGAGTGGAAAGGGGGAGAGGGTGCGAAAAGGGAGAGGGTACTTAAGGAACTGCAGCCCCTCCCAAATACGTTAAAATATTAATAAATATAAATAAATTCTGAAAAATTAAATGAAAATTATGTACCGAAAATTGAAATAAACGATTCCGATAAGTTTACCCTGAGTGCGTACTTGAAATCAAAACACATTTTTCACTGAAAAAAAAAGTTTTTCTTGTTGTGCAAAGTGCTAACTTCATAAATCGATGTTCAGTAGCTCCCGAAATGAAATCCTGCGCACGAAAATTCTAAACGTTGATTGGCCAACGGTGATTCGCCATCTTGTTGGCAGATGAAGATCGTTTTGTAGGCTAGTTCGCGGTAAGCGTCCACCGTATCGCTCGTGCATTCCTGAACATTCCTGGGGGTCGAGGTGGTGTAGTGGTCAGACTACCCGTCTCCTACCTAGGCGAACCGGGTTCGATACCCCGGCGGGGCCGCACCCCGGATTATCGCACGTGGGAATTGTGCGGGACGATGCCGCTAGACGGCGGGGGTTTTTTTTTTCCTCCGGAATCTCCCGTTTCCCCTGCCCTTGCGTTCCGCCGTTGCTCCATATCCACCTCACTTCACCCTCATCGGCTCTCGGCGTCATTGGGCTGTGCACGTCAGCACGGGGGAAGGACAGACTTGCGAGGGTCCTTGTCTTCCCAGACGGTAATCAAGAGTAGCGACAAAGATAGGGGCTGCCAGTCCATCCCACCCAGTATATTACTCCGTGCCACTCCAAAGGCCAGCGTTTTATATACGACGCCCGAGGCCGCTGGACCGATGATATAAAGCCGCGGTAGCCGGACTGCTCATTTGAACAATTACTCTCCATTACCTAGTCGTCAACCAATTGCTTGCGTCCGGGCAGCACACGGGTACAGCGTGGCAATAGCCATTTCTCCCGTCCATCTTGATTATAGTCTGTTCGCGGTTCCTTCGCACTTTCTGAAAAATCACCTCATGCATGACTTGTTTGTTTATTTCCTAAATGTATCTTGTATCACGAGAATTTTTTTTACTTCTGTTAACATAAAAATGATTTACTTTCGGTAAAACGTGAACTTTTGTTATCTTTAATACATAAAAATCATGTTTAATCTATTATTAAAATGAATTAATACACGGAGAAAATGGGTGTGTTGGTAATGCCTAGTAAGAAACAGTAATAACTGACCATATACACTATCTGCTTAACCTTTAAGTTACTACATCGAAAAGAAAGAGTGATGTACGGATGAGGGGGTCGCTCTTGTGTTTCGCGTGTTTACCCGAAGTTTTAATTGAGTTTGACGAGCAATGGTGAGCCACTTACATTGGTAAAAATTATGAACACGTGTCTGAAGTCTTCCGTAATATCAACACGCTAAATTACTAGCTCTTAATTCGCTAACTTAATTCGCGATAAGTAGGGGCAGTGATATTTCGCGAATAGATTTCGAGACAAGATACAGTCCAAAGCACTGTAGGGTCGTCCAGCTTCTTTGATTGGCTAAAAAAAATGTTCTGGCCCGTGTAACAGTTTGTGCACGAATCACGAAAGGTTCAGTGTCGGAGTTACTTAGTCCTGAGTGGCTTGGTCAAAGACGGACACGGCGCCAGCAGCCAATTGAGGTATAACAACAGCTGAGGTGTGTATACAGTATTGAAGTCTACTGTGTGCGATAAGATTTCAAGACAAGTTATATATCATAACGCTGTAGGGTTGTTTACGTATATTTACTGGCTGAATTACTTTTCGACAGGTGTTAACTGCCGCAGGAGCCGGGCCGATGTTGCCGAATTCTGAGTGGACCGGTCAAATGTGAAAACGCCTTCTCAAGCAGAGAGCAACCAACGGCAATAAACAAACTGCTTTCGGGTGCTTATAGTATTGAAGTCTACCTTGTGTATTTTTTTTCTCGCGAAAAAAATCACGATAAAGCGTAGTGGAACGAAACGGAACGAGGCGTGGGAGCGTTCGAAGGCCGCGGAGAAGCGAAAGCGAGCCGCGAGACATTGCATCTGCAAATAATTGCGCCATTACTTATCCACGCCTTTCAGTTCCCACCCGCACTTTGCAAACTTCCCGCTGGCGCCCGGCGACTCACCTCGGCCTCGTGCTTGAAGAAATGAACAAGCGGTTTCCCAAGGATGATATGTAATCGCGCCTCCGGGCCGTCGCTGCATCTCCGGCTCGCGGTCGGCCGCTGCTGATGACGTCAAGCGGCAACTGCGTAGTTTCGTTGGCTGGGAGAATTTATAGCCTTAAGGCGCCCGTCTACCTGGAACTTTTTCCCACGTTTAGGCCGAGAAGCGCGGGAGCGATAGGGGCGACACTGCCACGCGCATCATGTACGCCGTCGCCGCTAAGCGCAAGGCTCTGAACTGGCGCGCAGTGTTCTCGTCGTGCTGCGTGTACCTATGGGACTTTCAGCAGTGACCATATTATTTTCTTAGTGGGAAATATTTAGGAAGGTTCAATGCAGGCGCCTATAGTAGTTTTGTATGTATCTGATGCGTGCATTTTGAGCTACAGCGCCTTGGAAAGGCCGTTTTTAGCGGTTTTGGAGTACTCTGAATTGATGTTTCTAACGTACGTGATATTTTGAAAGTACTTAACAGCTCTCGTCTGAAGTGTGTGTTCTTTTCGTAGATCAGCACGTTGGACGCACGCTTAATAGTTTCGTTGAAAAACGTGTATTTCGAACACTCTGCAACGCAGTTCAAGCGCCAGGTAGACGGGCGCCTTAACCACGTCCTCTCGTAAGGTGCCGCCGCACGTGCCAATTAAATATTTTGCTATGGGCTGCTCGCGACAAAATGAGCATTCTTGAAAGCCGTGCTTAATATCTAGTTGTATATCCCATTCACGGCTACTTTCAACTTTTCTGAAAGCCCTGTTAAAGCTATACTTCCAGGATATTCCTCCGCCTTGTGCGAGCAGAGCTTAATCGTGTCTAGAAAATTACATCAAAGGGTGACAACGCACCGCTTTCGTGCGCACTCGGTGCAATTATATTTTGCACGCGAACTATTTCTTACTAGGCATTACCAACACACCTATATTCTCACTGATGTTATTCATATTCATTATAAATTAATTATTATTATTTATAGATAAAACGTAAATAAAATTTATATTAAACAAAAAAAAATAAGGCATCTTTATATTATTTTAAGTTGACACAAGTATAAAACGCTTTTGATAAATAACATAATTAGAAAACAACCAAACACGTTATAAGTGGGGCGGTTGTTCAAAGATTTAATTTAAAAAGTGTGAAAAAACCGCGATTGGACTATATGAACATTGTGTATGCTTTCACCCTATGTAAAATTAACGTTGCCGTGGGCATGAATACTTAATTCATGCGTTGACCAGGTGAAACTATCAAATTATTAAATATATATATATTACAAATTACGTAATTATTACGCTTACATGCATTTAAATAAACAAAAAAAAAAAATAGAAATAATTTTAGTACTTACAAATGTTCACCTAACATTTTTAAATTATACGTTAAGACATAGAACTACTTTCACTCCGTCGTAACCAACTTTACTGGACGCATGCCAGTCTGCCCGATAATATAAAATACATCCGGGTTGGGGCATTGACTTACTTAACCCTTGCCGATAATTTATGGTTTCACGTGTTGCAAGTGAAAAATAACTCTTATGAGTGCTGTAGTTAAGTAACACGGCACTTGTTCATTACAAGTAATGAGGCGTGGATATTCTGTTCGGCTGTAGTCATTTGACGTATTCTTAACTGGATCAGTAGCACGGTTTACGAATCAATTACCGACGGGAAGTGTGTGAATGAAAACTGGGCCTCGAAATTCACAAAAACTGCCAGGAATAACCTTTATATTTATTATTAGGGCCAGTGACTTTTCGCGTAATAAACTCCGACACCGAGCCTTCGCGATTCGTACGCAAACGGTTAACACGGGCCAGAACATTTGTTAGCCAATCAAAGGAACTGGACCATCAAAGGAACTGGACGACCCTACAGTGCTTTGGACTGTATCTTGTCTCGAAATCTTTTCGCGAAATATCACTGCCCCTATTTATTACTAATACAATTCTGTATTCTGGGTCTGAATGGATGAATAATAATGCCACTTTATGATGATCGGATCATAAGCGTTAGGAGGATGGGAGAGGAGCGGTATATAAACTAAACTTAAAATTGCTCTTAAAAGGTTCATACACAACCACGCCGTTCACGGGTTTCACACCCAAGAAATCTCACACGGTCAACTGGCACCATAAACAAATCACTAGCGATAGGGGGGCCGCGGTGCCTAAGCGGTTAGACGGCTCGCCTCCCAACAAGTCGAACCGGGTTCAATCTCCTGCCGGGTCACTCCTGTATTTTCGCATTTGGGAATCGTGCCGGACGATGCCGCTGGTTGGTGGGTTTTCTCAGGGATCTCCAGTTCCCACGCCCTTCCATTCCTGCGCTGCTCCATACTCACCCCCCTTTGCCTTCATCGGCCGCCAAGACCTCGATGTTAAGAGACACCGAACTCTCTCCACTCCACTAAAGCAACTAGTCGAACTGACTAAACTGAGCAAGGCCACGCACAAAGGCATAATTATGTGATTACAATAAGCTCCGAACCTTCTACTTCCCGACCTCGTGCTCAAATTCTGAGCCATGCTGTAGATGGCACCGAACCTTCAGCGATCCAAGCCTACCCATCAAATGAGTGTGCCGTCTCAGCTGATACAACAGTCTGATACTCCAAAATGCCCGTACACACGAATGTAAATAAGTTGCTAACGTTAAGTACACCTTATAAATAGAGACCTGATAAATTCGCGTTTTAATTTCGGGACAAGCTAGAATTCAAAACCTCGTACGTTCGTATGGCTAATGCTATTGGTCCACCCGTTAGTTTACACCTCCTGGACGACTCTGAGCCAATAATAAATACACAGTAAAATGCAGACCTAATCACCGTCTTCCGCTAATACAACAAGCAAACCAATGAACAGTGATATTTGCATTATTTTACATACGACAATGGAGTATAGCCTACAGGTCGTTGAACTCGCGAATTTTTCAGGTCTCTACTTATAAAGTATGTGAATGTTCACTTTCTCAACCATTTGTGTTTAAAATTAAATATAAGGTAATCCGGTGGTCTGTTTGCTGTTTAGGTTAACCAACTGGAAAAATTAAAAACTCATCTGGCCGTGGGTAATAATAAAAATTTCGGACAGTTTCCTCAATTTCAAAATAATTTAATATCTATAAAAAAAAATTGGTTCTCGAAATATATTATAACATGTAAATAAAATTTTAAGTCGAGGCATATTTTTAAAAGAAAATTGCTGTAAAATATATGTCACAAGGAAACGATAAAATGTGGTGTTAGGGCCTAGTAGGAATTTCTAGGCCTATGTTTATTCTCTTTAACGGNCATCTGGCCGTGGGTAATAATAAAAATTTCGGACAGTTTCCTCAATTTCAAAATAATTTAATATCTATAAAAAAAATTGGTTCTCGAAATATATTATAACATGTAAATAAAATTTTAAGTCGAGGCATATTTTTAAAAGAAAATTGCTGTAAAATATACGTCACAAGGAAACGATAAAATGTGGTGTTAGGGCCTAGTAGGAATTTCTAGGCCTATGTTTATTCTCTTTAACGGNCGTCACAAGGAAACGATAAAATGTGGTGTTAGGGCCTAGTAGGAATTTCTAGGCCTATGTTTATTCTCTTTAACGGCTGCGCCATTTTAGGGCGAAGCAAGTACGCGATTGTTGCCCTTACAGCTCCGCTCAGAAGGGCCACAGACCGTTGCGGTCGTCCTCAGCCTTACCTGCCAGTTGAAATAGAAACTGAAAAATTGCCACCTGGCTCCGCGCAAGCATTGTGGCACAAGCCACTTTACAGATCGAATCGCTCGGACAGGTGCGCCCCACCAGGAAGATAAACTGGTGGAAAGTGTGCCGAGAGTGCTGCGTCCTTGGCCAGGTTACCCAACTCATTGTTGTTATACCGCCTTCCCCACCTCCGCCGCCTAGTCGTGACGAAGGTCGGTCTTTCACCTGCAAGACTGCACTCGAGTGCCTTTCTTATCGGCGCTGCTGCGTATAGGCCGTGAGATAAGTCGTGGGCCGCGGAGCGGGTAGGCGCGGAGGTTGGGTACAGACCGTTCGACAAGTCGTGGTCCTTGGCCGTGGGGGACAGCAACTCTACTCTTGGAAACAGTGGTAATCTCTTTTGTTTAAGACGTGTTTTTTTAATCCGTAAAATTATCACCACAGTTCCTTCCCCTTGAAACTATTTTCTAAAGCATTGAAATGTACAAGTGATAATAGTCTGCCCACAGCGCTCTGAGAATAATCATTGTCTCAATGATGACGTTTGAAATCTGTTAATGATGTATTTTTAGCCACACTTTAGTACGATGTGCAATATGCGCAAGAAGGTGTTCCCGCTCTCTCGGTACAGGCACATCACCGTAACTCTTACGACATTTTACTTCTGTAACACAAAAACGCTTCCACCGCTAACAGTAATTTTTGGTTCAAACTGTTGGTGGTAATGGGCCGAATGTTATGCTAGGGAGATAAAATAAAATACATTCAGAATTTGTATAAATTATTGTAGGCGTTTATCTATAAGTTGTGCGCACTTGGTGTAGTTTGCAGTTTGATTAAGAGTTGAATACGTCAACTATAAATTACTTAAAATAAGGAGGTGTGAGGTTTAAGTAATATTCAGTTCTCCAGCTTTGATTTCAACCAACATGGCGAAAAAAAGCGCACGGTCGTCGCTCCGTTCCCCAGCGAAATCAAGCACGCACTTGCCAACGGAATTACATTCCGCGCGTTTTCCAGTTGACCGCATTCATGCAGGGGACAAAACACAACCCGAGGTTTCACCGCTCCCCTTCCTAATACCAATGGTAATTGTATACCTGCATTCCCTGTTGTAACCGCAGGGTCAGACTGGGTTTTCCCCCTTGGGATTCCTGGCAGTACTTGTCGCCGCGGGTGCGAAGTGAGTTTTAGTGGGCGCGACCCGTGCAAGCGAACCGTAGCCCAACGAACAAAACAAATGCTACTGTCAAGCACCACGCAGAACAGTCATGATAAAGTTTACTTGCACAGACGGGAAAATTCCGGGAATTAACTCGAGGACAACTTATACTTCAAGGCAGAGTACATGTGAGTCACGCTAGATTTCAACACTGCGCCGGTGTTCCAGCAGTTTTCTCTTGCTTATTGGAGGCGTGTCTTTTTGTGAAAACGAATTTCCTACTTGACTGGCCAATCAGAATTCGGCAACTTCCATATTGCACGTCTGTGATTCGCGCGCAGACACCTAAGACGCGTAACACGCTAATCGTCCAATCACTAGCGGCAGTGATATTTCGCGAAAAGATTTCGAGACAAGATATAGTCCAAAGGACTGTAGCGTCATCCAGCTCCTTTGATTGGCTAAAAAAATGTTCTGGTCCGTGTTAACCGTTTGCGCACGAATCACGAAGGTTCAGTGTCGGAGTTACTGAGTCCTGAGTGACTTGGTCAAAGACGGACACGGCACCAGCAGCCAATGGAGGAATAACAACAGCTGAGGTGTGTATATAATATTGAAGTCTACTGTGTGCTCCAATTTTTACGCGAAAAGTCACTGGCCCTACATATGAGTAGAGCCAGTGATTTTTCCTGGAAAAATACGAGTACATGGTAGACTTCAATACTATGAGCACCCAACAGTAGTTTGTCTATTGCAATTGGTTGCTGTCTGCATTGAAAAGGCGTTTTCGTATTTGACCGGGCCACTCAGAATTCGGCAAAATCGGCACGGCTCCTACGTGATTCGTGTGCATACATTTAACACATGCGTTGAAGCAATTCAGCCAATCAAGATAGGTAAATGACTCTACAGTGTTTTGAAATATAACTTGTCTTGAAATATCCTCACGAAATTTCACTATCTACTTATGAGCTGGTCTGTCGGGAGAATGATAATAGAATGAAGCAGTGTCGATAAGAAAACGACAGCAAGCAATAGTTTTGTGAAGTCTAGCCTGGTGTAGTTTTTTTTTTTTTAACGAAATGGCAGGATCTATAGTTTTTCGCGGAAATATTTAAGGACAAGTTGTGTTCCAAAACGGATTATTTTGTTACGAGTCTTATCTGTCTGCCCGCGAATCATGGACGGTCAGTATCGGAGGAAAAATAGTCCTGATTGTCTCACTCACGTAACAGACTGTCTTCGCGCAAAGACAAGCGAGCCGATAGCAAAATTAAGGCTACAAGTGTGCACATGTGATATATTGAAGTCTAGCCTGAGCGTAAATCTTTTCGGGGGAAAAACCGGTGACCCTAGCAATCGCAGATCTCAGCGAGAGGTCTTCACGCGGCTCCGAGGACGCTGAAACATCGCGAGCAGGCGTACAGCTCGGGAACCAAGCGCGGTGCATGGGTACGTGGCCACGTTCTCTAAATGACGAGAAAGGCAGCGGTGGCCAGAAAGTTTCCACGCGCGTTGCGAAAGGGAGAGCTTGCTGCAAGTCCGTGCTGTTTCACGTCGCCCTGCGGAGTGGCGACACGCAGGCAGGCAGGTCACATTTTTACGAGCCCCGCAGTGATAGTTGCAAGGAGTGACGGGAAATTATTTCGAAACTACCATTGGCATTCCTTGCTCGTACCTCACCTCCTCCCCCCTTTTTCCTACTGTAATTGGCTAGCAGCAATGACTGCCATATGTCACAAAGCGGCCTTCGATTGCAATGGCATACTATATAGGGACATGTGTTTTACGCGAAGATATTTAAGATATTTATGGGTAGGCTAGACTTCAATATCCTACCACCACAACTTCCTTTGGTTATTGGCAGCGTGCATACGCTAGAAGACATGATCTTGTTTGACTGAGCCAAAAGTAATAACGTTCTGCGATACTGAACGTCCATGATTCGCGGAGACAGACACTTGCGGCACGTGATTTAAAATCGTCCAACCACGAAAGTGAATATGAACTAGAGTATTTTGGCGTACAACTGGTCTTGAAATCTTTTCGCGAAGAACACCTGTCCCTACATGACTAGAGACCTGAAAAATTAGCTGATTAATTTTGGGACAAACTAGAATTCAAAACACATGTGTTTATATAACTTCAGCCGTTGGATCTACACGATGTTTGACGCCTCCTGGAGAACGCTGGCCCAACCTTCCACTGTGACAGCAGACATCCAATGTGCAATTGACATCGGCATATTTGTACATAAGACTGTAGAGTCTAGCCTGCAGGTAATTGAACTCGCGAATTTTTCAGGTCTCTAAGCATGACGCATTATTGTAGAATTTCTAACTTTGGAACATTTACGCTATCGCATTTAGAAAAGCCACACTATCGGTTCTGTATAGACAACTAATATTTGTGCTGTTAAATAGATAACGTCTGCAATCGTCATGGCAGTAATCGTTTCTGGGAAATGTATCCGTTCCAAGGGTCGCTTGAAAGTTTACTGATTCTATTTGGTTTGAAAATGACAGGTCTCGCTTAGTCATCAGTTTTCGAAGAATACCGGTGACTGTACTTACACAGAAGAAATGCATCGGGACAGGATGCTAACTTTGTAAATTAAAATTTGGTAAACCAAATTTTAATTTACAACTTTTTTTAGTACCTCTGAGGTTATTTCCCCGGAAATAGTTACCAAACTTACGTTTGTAAAGATGCGAACAATGTTTTCCCCGTTCTGTACGCGGACTACCACCATGGCGAAGTAGATGGCGTTTTTGCCGAATCCGTGCACCGAACATTGTAAATTATTAAGTGTTTGGCAGGTTTTTTTCATGCTTATAATCAGTATGTCAATGGCAAACAATATTGCACGATCACAGAATAGGTAAAAACACAGATGTGGAAAGGCATGGCTGGTCCTTTGATCCGGGGGAGGGGACGAGGGTACCAGTTCGCTGATTGGCCGCGTTGAGGCTCTGAAAACGGGCCTTGTAACTGATTGGATATTTCGTGCTGCGAAAGCTTCCTTGTTGGTCGGGCTGCCGTCTGGCAAGATGGCCTCCAGGCTCTGATTGGCCGACAGCGTTCCGCGATGTTACTGGCTGGTGGCGTGTTGCTGAAGTTGGCGACACGTGCCGCCGTTTGACTTCTGTATTCCTGAACATGCCGTGGCGTCTTTGCCAGGGGGTCTATCATCCTTCGGGCTGCCAACCTCATCACTCGGCCAAGTAGGGAAAATTATTCGTAACAAGTGCTGAACGACTATTCGGAAAATGCATAAACCAGTAGGGACCAGCACAATTCGCATTAATATTTTATACTTAAAATACATTCAATCATTGTGCGTTTGGGCTGCATTGGTCTTTGGAGTGCAATTTATATGGCTAGCCTTTCGTAACTTCATAACTGATGATTTGGAAGATCCAATCACGTTCATCCAAGATATAAGAAGAACAAGGTCCGCTCTGTGATACACGCCATTAAACGCGCAACACCTACGTCTAACGTAGGTACTTCCAGGTTTCCAGGTCTATATTAATTAGGTAACCCTTCTAGGCATGGTTGTCTATACATCGAAAGTTGTATAGCAAGGGGCTTTAATTAAGCACGCGTGGATTTTCTCGGGGATCTGCCATTTCCTCCGCCCTTGCATTCTGGCGCTGCTCCATACCCACCTCGCTTCAAATTAATCGACTCTCAAGACCTCGATGTTAAGAGCTGCCCGAATTTCTCCACTCCATTCTCCACCAAAGGGTAAAAAGAGATAGAAATAATAACCCACTTAAGTAGTGAAATTCATGCAATGAATAGAAAAAAAATAAAAATAACGTGATCCAACAGAAAAACGTAGGCCAAAATAAAATCCACGAGGAACATCAATAAAAGCGAAGGCTCACTTATACCCCTGCATTTCCCAGAAAGGGTACAGCTGTGGGGAAGGAAATTCACCCAGGCTTGTTCCAACCTACGACTGACAATGAATGTGTGTGTGTATATATACACACACATACATACACACACACATGATGTTCAGCGGCGAAACTGACAAACTTCGCCAGCGTATTCTAGAGGTCATTGACAACACAAAATGTCATAAATAAATGTTGGCCATAAAGCCCGTTTCAGAGTTCCAGTGACGGAATCGCAATACATACAAATTTCCAAGAAAGGTTTGTAGTGAATGTGTGACGCGGAATTTTGGTAATTACCTGCATTGAAATACATTTCATACAGCGCAATCTCAATGCTCATTACTACCGACAACTACTGTATATTGACCACCAGGAAAATACATGCCCCTTCATCNTGGAAGTCCAGAAGTATCCATGTCTATGCACGGTGGTTTTTAATAACATGCCTTTACTACTCAATTGCTAATCCCCCATTGTTCACGTAGTGTACTAACAAGCAACCAATAGCGGTGCCCACGTACCTCGAGTTTATGGTGTCTCACGCGCAGGCGCTCTCCGCACGGCGCGCAATAGTTCCGTGCGCCTTCGTGATATGCAACTTGTTGTGCACGCAGGTACGTACAGCTGCGGACTCCCTGCGTTGTTCAGCGAAACTTCAAATTTAATTTTAAAATGTTAGATGACCTTTCCATACATTTTTTTTTTCAAGCATTTATTGTTTCTGTTAGCCCATATATGCTTTTTTTCTTTACATGGCCAGCAATATGTTGAACCACGCATGTGTGACTTTCCACCCATAAAACTGTACCCTTTCTGGAAAATGAAGGAGTATAAGTAGGGCCAGTGACTCTTCGCGTAAAAATCGGAGCACACAGTAGACTTCAATACTATATACACGCCCTCAGCTGTTGTTGTACCTCCATTGGCTGCTGGTGCCGTGACCGTCTTCGACCAAGCCACTCAGGACTAAGTAACTCCAGCATTGAACCTTCGTGATTCGTGCGCAAACGGTTAGCACGGGCCAGAACATTTTTTAGCCAATCAAAGAAGCAGGACGACCCTACAGTGCTTTGGACTGTATCTTGTCTCGAAATCTTTTCGCGAAATATAACTGCCTCTAGGTATAAGTTATCCTTTGCTTTTACTGATTTTCCTTACATTTTTATTTTGGCCTATAGCTTCCTGTTATCAAACCACATTATTATTAGTTTTTTTTTCATTTATAGCATGCATCTCACCACATAAGTGGATTGTCATTTCTATCTATTTTTACCCTTTAGTGGTTGCCCTTGGCTCCCGGAGTATGGAAGTGGCGTTATTTGCCTTCCACCCACCACCGTTCCTCGCGCATCAAGGGGGTTATAAATCGATATGCAACGCCTTCTATAGAGGCACTAACTACCGCTATACTATTTATGCACGCCATTACAACTCCTTTCATCAGTGTTGGCTGAGAAGTGGAGGGGGTAAGGGCCTGCACTGCCTTACTCGATCACCTCCCCCCACCCCCTCTCCAACGGTTCTTCGTTCGGAGTCATGCCCATATGTCTCAAGTACCGTTCTCGCGCCGAGCCCATATATGCTGTAGTTTTTAATTACGACACGTTATTGAAAAACAGCTTTGGTATATAGTAATTATTTGAATACGGCGTACAGGAGTTGCAAGTCCGATCAGTGTCCTTGAGAAGACGCTGCAGCGTTGGTGAGTCAGCCGGGAAATGTCAGGCGGACGCGCGGCGCGATGACACAAAAAACTGTCGACTCGCTTGACACCGAGAGACACTGAAGAGGGAATACTTCAAAGACGTCAATTTTGTATTGAAAAACATGTTTGCGGAACAAACGAGGGCAGCTTATTAAGAAGGAAAATGTCATGAGTAGTGGCAGTGATATTTCGCGAAAAGATTTCGAGACAAGATACAGTCCAAAGCACTGTAGGGTCGTCCTGCTTCTTTGATTGGCTAAAAAAAATGTTCTGGCCCGTGTTAACAGTTTGCGCAGGAATCACGAAGGTTCAGTGTCGGAGTTACTTAGTCCTGAGTGGCTTGGTCAAAGACGGACACGGCACCAGCAGCCAATGGAGGTATAACAACAGCTGAGGTGTGTGTATAGTATTTAAGTCTACTGTGTGCTCCGATTTTCACGCGATAAGTCACTGGCTCTAGTTATGAGAGGTGGTGTTGTAACAGAGATCCACTGCATACACATTAAAAAAACCATTAAAAAAACAATTTAAGGACTCTCAACTGTTCATCCAACAGTATTAATGCAACGTCAAGACATAGAAATACTTTCCCTCCGTTGTTATGCAGGTAGAGAGAGGATGGTGACATTTTTCAAAGTTTTGATTTCAAACGTGTTCAGTTAAGTTCGAACGGAGTATAGGATTTAAGTTCCTAATAGTTTCACAGGGTTGTCTGGTGAACGCATTAATACCCTTCGTTAAATTTTTTCTTACACGTGAATGTGTATGTGGGTGAAAATACGAAACGACGCACAAGTTTCGATACGCTCCACTGACTTCAAAACCAGTTTTTTTGTTCGGCGTGCAGCCGTTTCTCAACCGGTTTGCCAGTCTGGTGGCCTCACGCCACCTGACTTCGCATTACGCAAAGCGTGCTCGTGGTCGAGAGGCTGCAGCGATTGGCCAGTTATCCGCGGCGAGGCTAACACGAGCAAGACAAGCGCGTCGGCCTCACCGCCAAAATAACCAAGCATGAATTAACTAACCGAGCTAATTAGTTATGTACAGCTTGAAGTCCCGTCAACAGCGAGGTCGTTAGAAACGGAACAAGTTGATCTAAGCAAGGTCTGGGGAAGGAATCGGCCATGGCTGGGGGCACTTTTTTTTTTCCGCGAAAAGATTTTACGAACAGTTATGCTCCGAGACACTCCGGTTACGATCCGCTTTCGTGATCGGGTGATTTCTGACAGCCACGCGTCTCGCGTGTGCCTGCCCGCGAATCACGGAGGGTTGGGGTTGTGGCAGCTTAATTCTGATCGGCCCGGCCAGGTGTGATAGTGTCGTCCTTATAAAAAATACGCAGCCAATGACCAGGTTAAATTTGCAATTGTGCACCACCAATATTGAAGTCTCGCCTATGCTTATAATATTTTCGCGTAAAACAGTTGGACCTAGCATACAACGGAAATACGAAATTAGGATGGCCGAAGCCGGTTTGTGTTTCACAGGACTACGCAGGACGAACACTTGAGGATGCAGGACCCCCTAAAAAAATCAATAATTTAATATTTGTACAAAGCATTGTTCAACTTGTACGCAGTGTATGTGATAACATTTTTCTGGAATGAAAAAATTGTACACTTCATATTTTTTGAATAATTTTGCAGCCGTAATAACAAATACTATGAAAAAATGTACAAAGTAAACTCATACAATGAGGTAGTGCGTGGCACATGTAATCGCCAAATAACAAGCAATGGAAAACAAAAATGATAAATATAATTTATTTTACATATTTTTAACTTAAAAAAAAAAAAAATGAACTGTTATTTGGTTATTACATATATGTAATTCAGTATCCCATGGGATTAGTTTACTTTGNGTTTCACAGGACTACGCAGGACGAACACTTGAGGATGCAGGACCCCCTAAAAAAATCAATAATTTAATATTTGTACCAAGCATTGTTCAACTTGTACGCAGTGTATGTGATAACATTTTTCTGGAATGAAAAAATTGTACACTTCATATTTTTTGAATAATTTTGCAGCCGTAATAACAAATACTATGAAAAAATGTACAAAGTAAACTCATCCAATGAGGTAGTGCGTGGCACATGTAATCGCCAAATAACAAGCAATGGAAAACAAAAATGATAAATATAATTTATTTTACATATTTTTAACTTTAAAAAAAAAAAAATGAACTGTTATTTGGTTATTACATATATGTAATTCAGTATCCCATGGGATTAGTTTACTTTGNTAAAAAAAAAAAAATGAACTGTTATTTGGTTATTACATATATGTAATTCAGTATCCCATGGGATTAGTTTACTTTGTAAATTATTTCTTCTCTACGACTTAGTGAGTATTAGTTATTACGCCTGCAAAAAAAAAAATAATTTACTTGACAATCAAAAAATTTCAAGTGTTCATTTTGTTTTTGCTCGAGGCAAAATTTCAGTACATACAATGCTAACACGTTGAACAATGTTTGGTAGAAAAATTATATTATCAATTTATTTGGGGGTCCGACGCCCTTAACGCACCTGCTCGAGGGGGAGAAACGACTCGCATGCGACCTGGTGCGGTCTGTGGAGGTGACGGAACAACGGCCTAAGAAATTCTCCTTGTATGCCGCAAGGTTAACAACCTGTTTATTCTTTGTCCCCGGGTTGTCTCTGCGTTACCAGCGATTGCAACGACCATAGATTGGACAACCACGCATCACACATAAACTATATATAGTCTATTCGCGGTTTCTTCACAATTTTTTTTAAATAAAATCTTTTGAAAACTCATCCCACTATTGAAGTGCTTGATTGTTTCTTAAATACACCATGTATTACAAGTGTTTTAGTCTATACTTGTGTTAACATAAAAGTTGGTACCACATTTTTCTGTTGGAATAAAGTTTTACTTAGGGCCAGTGACTTTTCGCGTAAAAATCGGAGCACGCAGTAGACTCCAATACTAAATACACACCTCAGCTGTTGTTATACCTCCATTGTCTGCTGGTGCCGTGTCCGTCTTCGACCAAGCCACTCAGGACTAGGTAACTCTGACACTGAACCTTCGTGACTCGTGCGCAAACGGTTAACACGGGCCAGAACCTTTTTTTTTAGCCAATCATAAAAGCTGGACGACACTACAGTTCTTTGGACTGTATCTTGTCTCGAAATCTTTTCCCGAAATATCACTGCCCTACCCATAGCCATTCCAGCCTCAGCTGCAGCAAGAGCGTCCACAATATTTAGCCATGCATGACAAAACGTGTTAGAGCTAAGACGTATATTCCTTGCGTAATATAGTGGAAGGAAAAGAAAGGCATTTAATTATTTTCATCGCGCGGCAAATAGGCCTAACAAATAAGTATAAAATATAGTTATGAAGTTAAAATAAATCTCAAAGTGTTTATCACTCGTTTCTGTAATGGACTGCATGGTCATAGGACTGCAGTACTTATCAAACTCCGAAAATTATGTATAAATAAAAATCAAACTATGTCCATGGGGTAAACAACGGTTTCTTGCGAAAATATTTATGACCAAGCTAGACTTCAACTTGGTATTTGTCCAATTGCAAATATCCTTTGGCAATTGGCCGTGTGTGTGTGTGTGTGTGAACAATTTTCCGCTTTATTGGGCCAATCATAATTAAATTCCCCTGCAAACGTCCGTGATTGGCTGGCAGACACTTAGGACGAATGAGAGTTGAAATAATCCAACCACGATATAGGTTTTGAACTAACGTGTATTGTAGTACAACTAGTCGTAGAATATATTTTTGAGAAAAACAGCTGGCTCTTATAATGGGTAATGGGCCATATCTTAAAACTAATTAAAAATTATTTGACCAAACTGGTTTGATGACTCTATTTTGTCTCTAGATTTTATTGCGGAATGTGTTTAAAGGAGAAAATTTGACAGAATGAAATGATCTTGACCCTTTCAGCCCTGCACTAACTTATGGTTTTCAAGTGTTGCAATCAAGTAATATTTTGATTCACGCTGTACTTATCCTGATTCGACAGTAGCTTCATTCACGCAACCAATGAAATAGTGTTTGGTGCTTAAGAGAAATTGGGAAAACCACTCAATAACCAATGCTGTAGAAATGTCCACAAATCAAATTACCCACAAGGAAGAAATTGACTGCATTGGGCAATGAAGTTAACTGTGTACAAAATTTGTCGAATATTTCTTTCCTCTACAACATGTCCCACAGTAATCGATGCAGGCGCTGAAAGGGTTCAGCAAGGAATATCTTCTTATGCTCCATTCAAGATTACTTCCGACTTTTCTGAAGCCCTGCTAAAGTTCTACTTCCAGGATATTCCTCCGCAACATGAAAACAAAGCTTAGAAAATGAACCACCGTGTCAACGCAACGCATTCTTGCGCACTCGCTGTGGTAATATTTTGTCTAAAAACCAATTTCCTACTGGTCATTACTAACACAAACAGTTTCTCTCTGTCTTTATATGTACGTACATATTAGTAGAAACCTGAAAAATTCGCGGATTCGTTTCGAGACGAGCTAGAATTAGAAAAACACGTGTGTTTATAAAACTTCAGCCATTGATCCACACGGTGTTTGACACCTCCTGGAGAAGGCTGGCTCAACCGTCGCCTTCTACTGTGACAGCAGACAACCAATGTGCGGTTGATATCGGCATAATTGTACATAAGACTGGAGAGTCTAGCCTGCAGGTCATTGAACTCGCGAATTCTTCTAGTCTCTACATATTAGTGATAAATGAAATGTAGTAATTAATAAATAAAATATATGCAAAAGTTCAATTTTTACAAAAAAAAAAGTTACTTTAGTGTTAACACAAGTACAAAACGCTTGTAATACGTTCATATTTAGAAAACAACCAAACACGTCATATATGGGGTGTTTTTCCAGAGGTTTGATTCCAAAAAGTGTGAAGAAACCGCAAATATACTCTACATAGTAACTATGTGATCAAAAAGTTCGAAGTCTACAGTTGGGAGTTCCCCCGCTTGCCACCAGACAGCAGGCGCGTCGTGCATTAACGTCGCCAGGAGGGCAGCGTTTGACGCAAGGAAAACAAAGCAATTGCGGTGGCTGGCGTGACAAACAAACCAATCAGTAGCCGCTTGCGTCGCCGAGCCTCGTGTCTCTCTCAACCGTCACACGCGCACACTACGCGCACACACAAACACGTCCTGTCGTAATTCACCTTTCATCTAGCAACAATGTTGTTATGCAATAGTACTACATGAGGTCTACGGCTGAATGTAACTCGAGTTAAGCTAATTTAATACATAAAAATATGTTCTTGAAGNGCCGTGTCGTAATTCACCTTTCATCTAGCAACAATGTTTTTATGCGATAGTACTACATGAGGTCTACGGCTGAATGTAACTCGAGTTAAGCTAATTTAATACATAAAAATATGTTCTTGAAGGTAAAAGTTGACTGTTTCTTAGGTGTTGCAACGTACTGAGTACATGTAAGTTTTTCTTCGGAACTGATCGTCGTGCTTGTATAAAGCTACCATAACATTTCACAGGGCCAATGAATTTTCGCAGACTCTAAAAACCGGTATCAACTTTCACTGCGAGGGGCGGCGGTGGTGTTGTGGTTAGACCGCTCGCCTCTCACCTAGACGGACCGGGTTCGATTCTCGGCAGGGCGGCCCCCGNTTCTCGGGGATCTCCCGTTTGCCCCGCCCCTCCAATCCGACGCTGCTCCAAACTCACCTCGCCTCACCCTCATCGGCTCTCAAGACCCAGGTGTCAAAAGCCGCCCAAAACGGTTTACTTCACTTTGAAGTTATCTCTCTCCCTCTCCCATCTCTTTCTCATCACGTGCATCTATTTCATGTGGGGAAGGTTATCTAAATATTGAAATAAAATGATTTCTACTGAAGTACTCCTTTTTTTTTGGTTATGTAATGACCTGCCGACAAGTTAAGTATATTTTTAAAAGCATGAGTAAATCAGTATAAAATAAGTTATAAATACGTATTACTAGGGTCAGTGATATTTCGCGAAAAGATTTCGAGACAAGAAACAGTCCAAAGAACTGTAGGATCGTCCAGCTTCTTTGATTGGCTAAAAATGTTCTGGCCCGTGTTAACCGTTTGCGCACGAATCATGGAGGTTCGGTGTCGCAGTTACTTAGTCCTGAGTGGCTTGGTCAAATACGGACACGGCACCAGCAGCCAATGGAGGTATAACAACAGCTGAGGCGTGTATATAGTACTGAAGTCTACTGCGTGCTCAGATTTTTACGCGAAGTCACTGGCCCCTACTAATAATACTACCGATAGTAAAAAAAAATTCAGAAAATACTGTGTCGTTTAGAAAGAAGCAAAAACTCATAAAAAGAAGGAGAGGAAAGACGTCCATGCATTTTTCACGGATAAATCGATACTTTTCAAATCAACCTCTGAAGAAAAAAAAAATCCCGTGTCCCGTAACTGCTTAACCCATTCAGACAGAATGTGCACGATTGTGTACATTTCACACATGTAAGTAATTTGTAGCTCGTGCTGCGTACTGCGAAGATCAGTCGCCGATAATCTCAGTTCATATTACTATGGCCGAACACAAAACCATGCAGATCATTGCTTGCGACNGAAGATCAGTCGCCGATAATCTCAGTTCATATTACTATGGCCGAACACAAAACCATGCAGATCATTGCTTGCGACATAGAAAACCAGGTGTTGTGTCGACTTTAGTAAAACACGCATGGAAAATTATGTTATTTCCAACACCTGAAACAGCAATCTTAAGTGGGTCTGAAAGGGTTAATTTTTGACGTAATCANCAAAACGGTTTACTTCACTTTGAAGTTATCTCTCTCCCTCTCCCATCTCTTTCTCATCACGTGCATCTATTTCATGGGGAAGGTTATCTAAATATTGAAATAAAATTATTTCTACTGAAGTACTCCTTTTTTTTTGGTTATGTAATGACCTGCAGACAAGTTAAGTATATTTTTAAAAGCATGAGTAAATCAGTATAAAATAAGTTATAAATACGTATTACTAGGGTCAGNGACAAGTTAAGTATATTTTTAAAAGCATGAGTAAATCAGTATAAAATAAGTTATAAATACGTATTACTAGGGTCAGTGATATTTCGCGAAAAGATTTCGAGACAAGAAACAGTCCAAAGAACTGTAGGATCGTCCAGCTTCTTTGATTGGCTAAAAATGTTCTGGCCCGTGTTAACCGTTTGCGCACGAATCATGGAGGTTCGGTGTCGCAGTTACTTAGTCCTGAGCGGCTTGGTCAAATACGGACACGGCACCAGCAGCCAATGGAGGTATAACAACAGCTGAGGCGTGTATATAGTACTGAAGTCTACTGCGTGCTCAGATTTTTACGCGAAGTCACTGGCCCCTACTAATAATACTACCGATAGTAAAAAAAAATTCAGAAAATACTGTGTCGTTTAGAAAGAAGCAAAAGCTCATAAAAAGAAGGAGAGGAAAGACGTCCATGCATTTTTCACGGATAAATCGATACTTTTCAAATCAACCTCTGAAGAAAAAAAAAANAGGAGAGGAAAGACGTCCATGCATTTTTCACGGATAAATCGATACTTTTCAAATCAACCTCTGAAGAAAAAAAAAAATCCCGTGTCCCGTAACTGCTTAACCCATTCAGACAGAATGTGCACGATTGTGTACATTTCACACATGTAAGTAATTTGTAGCTCGTGCTGCGTACTGTGAAGATCAGTCGCCGATAATCTCAGTTCATATTACTATGGCCGAACACAAAACCATGCAGATCATTGCTTGCGACAACGAAAACCAGGTGTTGTGTCGACTTTAGTAAAACACGCATAGAAAATTATGTTATTTCCAACACCTGAAACAGCAATCTTAAGTGGGTCTGAAAGGGTTAATTTTTGACGTAATCACCGAGCGCTACTGTTTAATAGTTAGGCAAGCTGTGTTGGCATCAAATGAGCAGACGTGGTTCCGTGTCTCAGCGTGTTATTAAAAACCTAATATTTGAATCGACTACCACTTTAATGCGTTTATTTTCGTTTGATATAAATTAGAAAAATAACAGGTCTATTTTAGGCATATCGGTGTTGAATTTTCAAAAAATTACTTTATTCGCCCATAAACATCAGTCTTCAGGCACATGCCAATTCCAAACACGTAATATGGTGGAAGGATTACGCAGTTGGTAGAATTAAAATCGGAATCGCTTTCATAAGAGCTCAATTAAACCTTGATCCACTAATAATAATTGTGACCGTCAAAATGTGTCCTCAGAGGTAAATAGAGAAGCAAGCATTCTGAAGTGACTCACGAAGGTTGTCCGTAGATGACCAACATAGCGCGAAAAAAACACTTCTTATATTAAAACAGTACAAATATTTGTTGAACATTGCACTTTCTGGCAAGATTAAATATTTAAATTTGGTTTTGTTCGTCGAACAATTATCCTGGAAGCGGCAAAAAAAATTATTCAAGCTGCCAAAACGGTTAATCAACGTCACATAATTTTTACAATCAGCTTTTTTTTTTTTTTTGCGAGCAGAACAATTTTCTCTACTCTACACATTATTTTCGCGAACCATAATTATTTCAGGAACTTGTTCGGTCCCGCAGTAAGGTGTTGGCAGTTTAGCTAAATGTGACGCTTTAGATAACTGCTGTACTCCCAGTATGGTAATATANGTAGTTTAGCTAAATGTGACGCTTTAGATAACTGCTGTACACCCAGTATGGTAATATACATGAGATCTTTAAATCATAACCACTTTATTACAGGCTATAAAATTACTTCGTTTAGCNGGAAAATTATGTTATTTCCAACACCTGAAACAGCAATCTTAAGTGGGTCTGAAAGGGTTAATTTTTGACGTAATCACCGAGCGCTACTGTTTAATAGTTAGGCAAGCTGTGTTGGCATCAAATGAGCAGACGTGGTTCCGTGTCTCAGCGTGTTATTAAAAACCTAATATTTGAATCGACTACCACTTTAATGCGTTTATTTTCGTTTGATATAAATTAGAAAAATAACAGGTCTATTTTAGGCATATCGGTGTTGAATTTTCAAAAAATTACTTTATTCGCCCATAAACATCAGTCTTCAGGCACATGCCAATTCCAAACACGTAATATGGTGGAAGGATTACGCAGTTGGTAGAATTAAAATCGGAATCGCTTTCATAAGAGCTCAATTAAACCTTGATCCACTAATAATAATTGTGACCGTCAAAATGTGTCCTCAGAGGTAAATAGAGAAGCAAGCATTCTGAAGNACCTTGATCCACTAATAATAATTGTGACCGTCAAAATGTGTCCTCAGAGGTAAATAGAGAAGCAAGCATTCTGAAGTGACTCACGAAGGTTGTCCGTAGATGACCAACATAACGCGAAAAAAACACTTCTTATATTAAAACAGTACAAATATTTGTTGAACATTGCACTTTCTGGCAAGATTAAATATTTAAATTTGGTTTTGTTCGTCGAACAATTATCCTGGAAGCGGCAAAAAAAAAACTATTCAAGCTGCCAAAACGGTTAATCAACGTCACATAATTTTTACAATCAGCTTTTTTTTTTTTTTTGCGAGCAGAACAATTTTCTCTACTCTACACATTATTTTCGCGAACCATAATTATTTCAGGAACTTGTTCGGTCCCGCAGTAAGGTGTTGGCAGTTTAGCTAAATGTGACGCTTTAGATAACTGCTGTACTCCCAGTATGGTAATATACATGAGATCTTTAAATCATAACCACTTTATTACAGGCTATAAAATTACTTCGTTTAGCGCTGCACTTGGTACGAATACCGTGCAAAACAAATGTCAAACCGTTATCTAGCTCGCATTTTAAACGCGCCTCCTTTAGTCGTGATTTTTTTTACCCTCTCAGACCCACTTTAATTTACGGTTTCAGGCGTCGCAAAATAAAAAATTATGATGCGTGCCGTACTTATTCCGTTGTCACAGCCAATGAGCTGTAGGCTATATGTTCGGCTACAGTAATATGAACCAATCACGACCTAGGCCAGTAAGACGCTTTTACCCACAGGTAGGGCCAGTGACTTTTCCCGCAAAAATTGGAGCACACAGTAGATTTCAATACTCTATACACACCTCAGCTGTTGTTATACCTCCATTGGCTGCTGGTGCCGTGTCCGTCTTTGACCAAGCCACTCAGGACTAAGCAACTCCGACACTGAACCTTCGTAATTCGTGCGCAAACGGTTAACACGGGCCAGAACATGTTTCAGCCAATCAAAAAAGCTGGACGACCTTACAGTGCTGTGGACCGTATCTTGTCTCGAAATCTTTTCGCGAAATATCAGCGGCCCTATACATTACCATACGCCCATTTCCTCCCTGTTTTTATTAAGGTCATTAATTAATTAGATACTGTAATTAATAAGTACAATATAAATAAATGTTCAGGTTAATCAACAATGAAATTATTTGATTTTAACAGAAGTATAAAACGCTTATGATACGTGACATTCTTAGGAAATCACCAAACACGTTTTAAATAGGGTGATATATATATATATATATATATATATTTTTTTTTTAAATATTTTATTTAGAAAGTCTGAAGATAACGCGAACAGAACATACTCCGTGCTCCTTTCCCGCTTCGCGCGCACGAAGCCTTAACTTTGTGACCGCTGGTCGAGCCCGACGTGGCCTTGGAAGGCGTCCCCCCGGGCTGCATCCGCTACGCTCACCAGAGCTCGACGAGAAAGCCATTTTAATTCCAGGCGAATGTTCGCGGCGAGGCAAATCGCCGCCTTGGAGCAGATGTCCTTGCTCCACTACTTCGCTACCCTCGCCCAGGAAAAAAAAAAAATACACCACGTAGTTGCTTCTTAACGGTTACTCTTTGTTGCGGCGAAGCCTCGGCAGTTTCTTTGATTGCTATTATTAATACGCCAACCAAGCTTTGCCCTTCTCAGTTTATTACGTGAGAGTTATTTTTTCTCCTCGGAGGAAGGTGAGCTATGAAAATCACCGACCGCAAAGTTGTCATCAAGACACTTGTAGTATGTTGTTCACTTTGGAAATCAACCTTCGAAAAATTTCACCGCACCTACCTGCATGTATTTTAATGGGCATACTGACAATTGGGCGACCAGTAAATTTGGTAAACAAAGTGTTAATTAACATTTGTGGCTACTGAAATAATTTATTTTTGCTTTCGGTTTTTTTTCATTCGTATAAATTTAAGAATTATTAAAAAAATTTGTAAAAATTTTACGTTTCTAATAATTTCCGAGTTTCACTTAATTGACGCGTAAACAAAGCGCTGAGGCTGATGTCGATGTTAATTTTACGTGGCGTAAGAATACACATTTTGCATATAGTCCATTAACGGTTACGTCACACTTTCCTGAAGCCCTGCTACAGTTCTACTTCCCGGATATTCATCCGCCTCAAAGAAAGCTTAACCAAGTATTACAAAATTACACCAAAGGTACAGCGCGCCGCATTCGTGCACATTCAGTTTAATAATATTTCGTTTAATAACTATGTCTTACTAGTAGGGGCAGTGATATTTCGCGAAAATATTTCGAGACAAGATACAGTTCAAAGCACTGTAGAGTCGTCCAACTCCTTTGATTGGCTGAAAAAATGTTCTGGCCCGTGTTAACCGTTTGCGCACGAATCACGAAGGTTCGGTGTCGAAGTTACTTAGTCCTGAGTGGCTCGGTCAAAGACGGACACGGCACCAGCGGCCAATGGAGGTATAACAACAGCTGAGGTGTGTGTATATAGTATTGAAGTCTACTGTGTGCTCCGATTTTTACGGGAAAAGTCACTGGCCCTACTTACTAGGCATTACCAAAACACTCATTTTCTCTCTGTTTTTCTTCATATTAAAGATAAATTAAATGTTATAAATTATGGATAAAATGTTTTAAAAATTCAATTTAACAAAAAATAAAGCACTTTTATCATAACCCAAGTATAAACCATTTGTGATACACGACATATATAGCCTACAACGTAACATTTCATACATGGGGAGATTTTTCAAAGATTTAATTCAAAAAGTGCGAAGAAACCACGAATACACTACAGCTTGTCTTGAATGCCAGTAAATAAATGATGTCCTCAATAAGATAACCCCTTCAAACTCAATTAAATTTATTACTTCAGGTTCTGCAAATAAGAAATGTGTAATTTGTGTTGTACTTAAGCCGACGCAACACTACTTTCGTCATCGCAACCTATTATCTATATGATTCGTGTTCTGCTGCAGTAATGCGAATCATGACCTAGACCAATAGCACGATTTAGGAATGAGTTACATACAGGATATATCGTTGATCATTGAGCTGTACACCTTGTGCGTTATGCTCACACGAGTATGTACGTATATGTGTATTTCGCAAACATTGAAGGTCTTAATAATCCCATAAGAAACATATATAAATAGAACCCTGGGTATTTCGGAAAATCGTTTCGCTGCAGGCTAGCCCTCAAAGTCCTCCACATACTTGGGAAAAAATAGTTTGTTTATTCATCGTTGCCTCATTTATAGATACCTGAAAAATTCGCGGATTCATTTCGGGGACAAGCTAGAATTCAAAACACTCGTGTTAATAAAATGTCAACCATTGGTCCACGCGGTGTTTGACACCTCCTGGAGAAGGCTGGCCCAATCTTTAGCCTTCCGTTGAGACGGCAGACAACCAACGTGCAGTTGATATCAGCATATCTGTACATAAGACTATATATAGTCTAGCCTGCAGGCCATTGAACTCGCGAATTTTTCAGGTCTCTACTCATTGAGAAGCCTTTGTGCAATTAGCTCATAACTCCGTTTGACCATTGATTACTGCTCATTAGTGGCTCACGGCCTCACATGGCGTGTCTAAAGAACTGCGGTCCAAAAATAATATAATACAATAATAAGCGGTTGAAGGTTTATCTCACCACCTAATGAATTCGCGAAATTCTCAAGGCTCGAAATTATAAGGTAGCTCGGTCTTGCACAGGCCGATTAAAAAGAAGAGTGCCGCAGCATTTTTCTATACATTATGGTCCTTAATAACACTACCTTTAATAGGAAGGTCCTTAAAATATCAAAATCCACATCGCACGGTTCTGCAGAGAAAAATTTAGCTTGGGAAGATTTTACTCTGCATGGTAATCCATAGAAAGGTGACAGATAGCACAGTACTGAATACAAAAGTTCCCCAAGGAAAGTTATTGAATAGAATGGCCACGCATTAAACAGGCGTGCGTGTTAGGGTACTACACAGCTAGGGCTTACTTAGAAAGTTTCTGTATGGCGTAGTCCCTTCGTAAAAAACCACGAACAGCAAGGTGCATCGCTTAGAAAGGTCATTCACGGAATAGTTATTCCCAGCAAATTTCTGCTTGGTAAGACCCTTTACAGAGTCAAGTAAATGTCCAAGCAAGCTACTCAACAGCACAGAGTAAATAAGTTGGGACAGGAAACTTTCGCGGTTTTGAACGACCTGTATGCTAGACTCAACTGCCCTGTGTATTTTCGAGCCTCAGCTCTGTTTTCATTGGCTAATGCTCCATAGTGTAGCCAGTTAAACATCCCGCAAGGTGGAACGGGATTCGATGTTCGATTATTTGCAGATCTGTTATTGGCCCAGAGTTCACCTGGCCGTGCCTAATAAACTGTGGTCCAATCGCAAACATAACAGAAATACACACGTGTTTGAAGTCTAGCTTGTTCTGAAGTGAATTCGCGAAAATTTTCTAGTCCTTATAAATAAGTTCACAGAAGCGAAACTGGGTAACGGTTACTTCGATATGGGCCTACTAATCCGCTGATTGGTCAAGCGAGGCTCTGGGAACGGGCCTTGTGTCTGATTGGCTACTGCATGTTGAGGAAGATCCGTTATTGGTCGGGCTGCAGGCTGGCGAGTAGGTTGCCGGGCGCTGATTGGCAAAAGGCGTTCCAACACGTTTCTGGCTAGTGGCACCGTTGTGCTGGCGCGTGCGGCCTGAGTTCGCGTAGTAAGCGGCCTGTTTCGCCTCTGTATTGCCATTTACTCTGTGGCGACGGTACGTTCGCCAACTGGAACTCCACTTCCTGCTGTGATTAGGGTTTTTTTTCTTTTTAACTCCTGCGCCGGGACTGGTTAGTCCAGCCTTGTGATTGCTCGAGTAGTATGGCGATAAGTCGCATGGGCTCTAAAGACCTCGTTGCTAAGAACCACCTACATATGATCAAGCCGCTTTCCACGATAGCCCATCTAATGCTCTTTCCAGCACAATACCGTTGACTGAAATGCCAAAAGTCAAGGTCGGGGCAACCTGTTTTTCGCGTTAAGATTTTGCGGAGGCTAGACTTCAGTACATTGTGTGCACGCTTGTAGCCTTCCTTTGGCTGTTGGCCGCCTGTCTTTGTGTGAAGACTGAAATATACATGTGTTTGAAGTCCAGCTTGTTCTGAAATGAATTCGCGAAATTTTCTAGTCCTTATAAATAAGTTCACAGAAGCGAAACGGCGTAACGGTTACTTTGATATGGGCGTACTAATTCGCTGATTGGTCAAACGAGGCTCTGGGAACGGGCCTTGTGTCTGATTGGCTATTGCATGTCGAGGAAGATCCGTTATTGGTTGGGCTGCATGCTGGCGAGTAGGTTGCCGGGCGCTGCTTTTTAAATAAGCCAATAAGAATTAAGCTTCTCTGATACTAGCCTTCGTGGGCAAACAGATCCACCAGAGTGGTTCTGAACTAAAGTGTTTTGGAACAACTTGTCCTGAAATGTTTTCGCAAACAACAGGTGCCCCCTAGTCGTGGGTAGAGACCCGGAAATTTCGCGGTTTCACTTGGAAACAAGTTAGACTCCACGACACTATGCGTGCTTGAGCCTCGTTAAGTCGTGCATTGGCTGTTGCTTCACATTAACCCCAGGCCAGCACGGCACTCGGTCGTTGTTTTCCTTGCAGGTTCTCTATATGCTGAAAGCCGTCCGGGGCGTGTCCCGCGAGCTGTGGTTCGATAGAAACAAAAAAACTGAAATGTACATGCGATTGAAGTTTAACCTGTCCTCAAATGAATTCGCGAAATTTCCGGGTCACTACTCATGGGTAGGGGCAGTGATATTTCGCGAAAAGATTTCGAGACAAGATACACTTGAAAGCACTGTAGGGTAGTTCAGCTTCTTTGATTGGTTAAAAACAATGTTCTGGCCCGTGTTAACCGTTTGCGCACGAATCACGAAGGTTCGGTGTCGGAGTTACTTAGTCCTGAGTGGCTTGGTCAAAGACGGACACGGCGCCGGCAGCCAACGGAGGTATAACAACAGCTGAGGTGTGTATATAGTATTGAAGTCTACTGTGTGCTGCGATTTTTACGCGAAAAGTCACTGGACCTAACGATGAGATATTCTAGCAGGATAATGCACCGTGTCATCGGGCCAAGTTGTCCAGTATTTGTCCGAGGAACATTCTGGAGAGTTTGCACGACTACTGTGTCCACTTCGTTCGCTTGATACGAACTCCATCGAGCATGTACGTGATGTGGTGGGGAGGTCCATTTATACCTGAGATCTTGCACCTACAAACATCAGGGAGCTGTGGATGGCTATACAGACGTCATGGGTCAACATCTCTCCCACAGGGGTTTCGCTCACTAGTGGACTCGATGTCACGAGTTGCTGCACTTCGCCGGGCTGAATGAGGACCTACGTGATGCTTAGATCTCATGGCTTTTGGCATGTCAGTGTACTACCCATCGGTAGGGACAAAAAAAAATTTATTTTCACCTCACCTCTCTTAGCCAAAGGCCATCCAAGGTTTTTGATTATTAATCTTCTATTCATATTAATCATTCTTTGCTACTTCCCTTCTTTTGTCTTCTTCATCTTTTTTTCTTATAAATTCTTCTTCTTTAATCTTTATCTAAAGTCTCCTTCTTCTTTATTCCCTCTTCCTCTTCTTTCTTGTTTCCTTCCCTTCTTCTTCGTCTTCTTCATCTACTTATTTCTTATAGTATCTTCATCTTCTTTAATTATCATATAACATCTTCTTCTTATATCCTTCTTTCAATCAGTTAATCTTTCGACCTTCTTTACTTCTTCATTTAAATCTTTACTTTAAAGTTTAAAGTTTTTAAGTTTTCTTCTTCTTCTTTCCCTTCTCCTGTTCCTTTATTCCACACCTTCCTATTCTTTTTCTTCTTCAGCTTTTTATTTCTTATGGATTCTTAATCTTCGCGTTTTGAACGACCTGCAGGCTAGACTCCACAGTCCTATGTATTTCCGATACCCAGCTTTTCGTTCATTGGCTGCTGCCCCAGTGTGTAGTCAGTTTTACCTCGGATCAGGTGGCGTGGGATTCGCTGCTTGTTTCCTTACAGCTCTGTTATTGGCTCAGAGTTCACCTGGGCGTGTCTACTAAACTGTGATCAAATCGCAAATGTAGCAGAAATTTATACGTTTTTGATGTCTCGCTTGCTTTAAAATGAATACGCGAAATTTTCCAGTCCCTACCCATCGGTATATAGAGTGGTTCATGGCAAAAATATTTGACATTGGCATTTTCCAGATCGCTGTACCTCCTTACGGTTTTACTCTGAGATAAATTTATGATACGGATCAAATGCTTGACGGAGACTCAAGAGTTTTATTATTTTAATTCTTAAAACTTTACATTACTCAATACGCGCATTTTTGGAAGTTGCAATAAATCGTCTTAAGCATTTAGTATTGTAATTCGTGAAGTGCCAACTAACACCTTACGGTTTAAGCGAGAGCTGTTTGTGCACTGTATTTCCAGGTATCTTAGCTCTTTCTGAACCTTTTTTCTTGGTGCCTGGCAGCAACAGTGAAGTTCTGTGCTCCCATTTCNTCTCGCAATTATATTTTCGTTAAAAACGTTACTTAGTTTTTTGGCCGTAAAATGACGTGGCTGATAAGCAGTACTTAGTTAATCACCGCATGACTGCCACTTGAATGCATACGTTTGTTATAAAACAAGAGATTCAAACTCTACTTTATATTTTTAGCGATGTATGAGCACGGAAAGCATTAAGTGCCCAAAAAAAAATTTTCAAGCACTCATTTCAACTCCAATGATTTGTTTAGGGCTTGAGAATAGCTCGAGCGAGAGTTTCCAGAATAAGTTGTAGCTGGTGAATTTTCTATGTAGAAACTTTAAGAGTGGTCTTTAGACATGCATCCTACATTCATACAGGCGTAGCGATTAAAGTCACGTCCAGACAATACTTCGCGCAAGTTGGGCGACTTGCGTGCAGAGGCGATGAGGCGAGTGCGCGAGAGTCGCCCTTAAGAGTTCACGCGTTTCGAGGCTGAGAACACGCAAAATAACTGCAGGCAGGCGGAACTCTCGACGAATATTTATCGGCTATTCACGGCAAAGTGAGCACTTTTGAAAGCTCTCTAATTTGGAGTAACAGTCAACAAATTTATATTTTATTTTAGCCTTGGACCTAGACGTTAACTTCCGAGTGCAGTGGAATTTACACGCCGTGTTTATTACTTACACGTAGGGCCAGTGACTTTTCGCGTAAAAATCGGAGCACACAGTAGACTTCAATAGTTTATACACACCTCGGCTGTTGTTATACCTTCATTGGCTGCTGGTGCCGTGTCCGTCTTTGACCAAGCCGCGCAGGACTAAGTAACTCCGACACCGAACCTTCGTGATTCGTGCACAAACGGTTAACACGGGTCAGAACATTTTTTTAGCCAATCAAAGAAGCAGGACGACCCTACAGTGCTTTGGACTGTATCTTGTCTCGAAATCTTTTCGTGAAATGTCACTGCCCCTACTTACATGGCAATATTTATTTGAAGAGGTGGTTAAATTATAAGAAATGGATAAAAGAAAAAGTACCTAGGCCCTCAAAAGTTCTCTCTTTACTGTGAACAGCCAATAGCAACTTGCACCGTTCTTCCACTAAGTCGAATTGGTGTGGTAAAAATTTGTACATATTTTTTTTGGTCATTATGGAGTCGGTCACCTCGAATGAAGGGGTTAGGCATAGGGCTGGGGGGGGGGAGGGAGAACCTGAAAGCCAGCCTGGCAACCTTTTCGAGCTGGTTGGTGTGTTTACGTAACACCCCGAGTCACAGAGTTAGTATGTTTACAGAGGCGAAACATCCGCTTATATCGCGAACTTCAGCAGTACACGACATCAAAATGGCGTCACCGGCCAATGAAAACTTACCCACCAGCTGGCAGCCCAGCCAATAGGGAACCTTTCGCGGAACGCAGTATCCAATCGTACTCAAGCCCCGTTCCCAGAGCTTCGCGCAGCCAATCAGAAGACGTGTTCGTCCACACCAAAGGAACTGCCACGGCATTTCGTCTCTGTACACTTATCTACTCTGTGTCCGAGTAGAATAAATATATGGTTTTGTCTTTTATTTTAAAATGTATCGAAGCAACTTACGCGAGGAACAACTGAACATGTATACTATTCGCTGTTACATATTCTCGTGTGGGTCGTTCGAGGGGCAGACGGGGAAGCGTGTGCGCCTATTTTCTTGGGACGGCGAACTAAAGTCAAAGGAGGAAGGAATACAATGCGGGTAGAGTTAATGAAGTTCGGGTTCTAGCGACGTTAACCATCTACGGGCGATACGCAGTTCTAAACTGCCTACACAGGCAGCGGCTCTGCGCATGCGCGTTTCAGAAAATGTATTTGGTAACGCCCACACGCTCTGAAGGTATGTTATTGTTCTGGCTTATATATGCGTGAGGATTTCANAGAAAATGTATTTGGTAACGCCCACACGCTCTGAAGGTATGTTATTGTTCTGGCTTATATATGCGTGAGGATTTCAGCTAATAAAAATAATATTTTCCACGTAATCACACTTTCAGACCAATTTATGGTTAGAGGAATCACAAACAAGAACATTTTTGATGACTGCATTTTAAAAATCTGACACACAACCTAATTCCGTTATCGTAACCTGTGCGGTATATGGACAGGTGTTTTCCGCGAAAANGTTTAAAAATCTGACACACAACCTAATTCCGTTATCGTAACCTGTGCGGTATATGGACAGGTGTTTTCCGCGAAAATATTTCAAAACCAGTTGTACTCCAGAACACTTTAGTTCATATGCTCTTTCGTGGTTGGATGATTTTAAACGTCAAGTGCCCCAAGTGTCTGTCCGCGAATCATGGACGTTCAGTATCGGAGCACTTTATTACGATTGGCACAGTCAAATAAGAACGTGTCTTCTCACGTAGACGCGCGGTCAATAACCAAAGGAAGTTGTGTTTGTGGACGTAGGCTATTTAAGTTAAGCATGTCCGCAAATATTTTCGCAAAAACACCCGTCCCTAGTTATTTCGAATTTTTGTTTTCTGTGGAAAATTACATATACTGTAAACAACCGAGATTTATAACTTCCAAGATATTCGGCTATTGAAAAAATTTATGTCGGAGAGCCATCGTGTACACAAAAATGCATTTTCATGTCTCGGTATCGTTAAACCTTCAAATAAAACTTTAATAAAAATTATATAGGATACTGTGAAGGACTTCGCTACAGACTTTTCATCAAAGAGTTATGGGGCCGTGGTGGTGTTGTGGTAAGACTACTCTCCTCCAACCTAGGCTAACCGGGTTCGGTTCCTGACGGGGGCGCTTCCGGATTTTCGCACGGGGGAATCGTGCCGGACGATACCGCTTGTCGGTGGGGCTTTCTCGGAGGATCTCCCGTTTCCCCCCGCCCTTGCATTCCGGCGCTGCTCCATATTCACTTCACTTCACACTCATTGACTCTCAAGCCTTATGTCTAGGGGCAGTGATATTTCACGAAAATATTTCGAGACAAGATACAGTCCAAAGCACTGTAGGGTTGTCCAGTTTCTTTGATTGCCTAAAAAATGTTCTGGCGCACGTTAACAGTTTGCGCACGAATCACGAAGGTTCAGTGTCGGAGTTACTTAGTCCTGAGTGGCTTGGTCAAAGACGGACACGGCACCAGCAGCCAATGGAGGTATAACAACAGCTGAGGTGTGTGTATAGTATTGAAATCTACTGTGTGCTCAGATTTTTACGCGAAAAGTAACTGGCCCTACTTATATGTATTTAAAAAAAAACTGGAAACAAAACGAATTGTTTTAGTATTCACAAATGTTTATCTAGCACTTTTTATTTAATGTACAAAGATGGAACTACTTTCTATCCGTCGTTACCAACATCACTGAACGCATGCAAGCCAGTGTGCCCGTTAAACTATCTGCAGGTACGGGCAGTGGCATTTTTATAAGGTTGATTTTAAAAGTGCTCTAGGAACCGTGCACAGACTGTACTTTCTTTGTATTCGAGACTGCATTTTCCATACCAACGTCCGCCACTTCTTAGAATCACTGTAGACACTTCAGCGGTTACAAGAATACGCTGAGCTGTTCCCGCGTATCTCCACGCACTTATTAATAAAAATCCTCCACGAAAATTATATTTCAGGTAACTAATAACTAGGCACAGGAAATTTACGCTTTTTGAACGACCTGTAGGCTAGACTCCACTGTCTATGTATTTTCGAGCCTGAGCTCTGTTTTCATTGGCTGCTGCTCCAGTGTGTGGCCAGTTCAACATCACGCCAGGTGGCGCAGGATTCGATGTTGTTTCTTTGCAGGACTGTTGGCTCAGAGTTCATCTGGCCGTGTCTAACATATAAAAGAAATATACATGTGTTTGAAGTCCAGCTTGTCCTAAAATTTATTTGCGAAATTTTCCAGTCCTTGCTAATAGCTAAGGACACTTGATTTTCGCGAAAAGTTTTCAAGACCAGTTGTATTTCGTAACACTTCCAATTTCATCAGTAGTCACATTGATTCGAATCTCGGTTGGGCATACAAATTTTTCGTATTAACCGGAAGTGTTTAATGTACGTGGAGACTAACAAATCTGTAGTTGAACCAACCAAATATTAGTTTGGGACAACCAAATAAGAACAACAAAATAATTTGTTTTCAACAGCAAAATATTTTATTACCCCTACACAAACAATTAATTTAATTGCGTGAAACAAACTTTGTTCGATCCCCCCCCTCGGAAATTTCAGTGCAGCCAGTGAAGAACGTGTTTGAGTGCTTGGTGTTATCAGCGTTAGCCATTCACACACACGAGGGTTGCAGAAACTTTCGGAAACCGGATTACTCGCTTAAGGAAGACGTTCGAAACACGGGGCAAGGTTTCCCTGCTGCGTGCAGTAACGCCCATAAGTGTCTTCCAACGTGCAACATATCCTCGACCGTGGACGCAGGGAGCGCACAGGTTACACGGAAGTTTGACAAATGCTCGACCACTAACACCTGGCGAACGGCGGGCAGAGCTCCAGCAGAAAACGTTTTATTAAAAAATACCGTCCAACGTGTCTGAGTGAGGTCTGCTTACGAACAGCATTTAAGAAACGTTACGCGTCTGTATACGTTTTTCGCTTCCTCCATTTCTCTCTAAAGCATGCTTTCGAGATATTGAAAATGGCTCAAACGAGTGTTTTCGCTGTCATTATTAAGTATGACTATTCCGGTACAAGACATCAAAAAAGGAATAGCCACGTTCATCAAACCTTTACTTTTACTATTACGTCATGCAATGGCAGGGTCTCCGCTGAAAGTCTCGCAGAGGCGCGTTATCGACGGCAAGACTGCACTCCAGTTCAGTGCTTTGCGCGTAGAGGCGACGAGAGAGTTGATGCGCGCATCTCGTTCGCCCCTGGCGCTCCCACGCTTATAGGACTCATAGTGCGAAATTTACTTCAACCAGGCGGCCACCTCGACGTCGCAGTGCCAGTCAGCATTGGCGGGGGTTCACTACCGGCGGGGACCTCCTCAAGCACGGCCGCGCCGATAAACAAAAGGACGTTCCCGTCGACGATACCGTCGTACCTCGACGTAGTGGGAGATCCGCTTCCCGACTGACGTAAACGGAACGGCAGTCCACGTTACGCCACTTCCTCTTTTGCGTACGCTCGGCCTTCTACACCCCTTTCTGTTTCATCTTCGCTCCCATCTTCAGTGCTTGCTTTTATAGTCTATTCGCGGTTTCTTCACACTTTTTCAATTAAACCTTTGAAAAATCATCCCATGTACGATGTGTTTAGTTATTTCCTAAATATGCGACGTATCAACCGTTTTATACCTCTGCTAACATGAAAGTATCTTATTTTTCGCAAAAAAAAAAAACGTTCTACCTGTATTTTATTTATAAATTATAAAATTTTATTTACAATAAATGTGAATAAAAACAGTGAGAAAACATATGTGTTGGTAGCGCCTAGTAAGAAATAGTTCTCGTGCAAAACATTATTGCAACTGAGTGCGCACGAATTCGGTGCGTTGTCCTTTGGTGTAATATTATAGACTTAGTTAAGCTTAGTTTACACGAGGCGGAGGAATATCCTGGAAGTAGAACTTTAGCAGGACTTCAGAAAAGTGTGAAGTATCCATGAATGGATTATACCGTCGGAGTTGCATACACGTTTATTCCTGAATGCAATGCACAACATAATTGCGTACGTGTGTGTTTGTGTCTATAAGGCTGTCCGCGATAAAAAGAGCACTTTTGAAATCAGCCTTTTGAAAANATTGCGTACGTGTGTGTTTGTGTCTATAAGGCTGTCCGCGATAAAAAGAGCACTTTTGAAATCAGCCTTTTGAAAAGTATCACACCTCCTATACCGGTATTTATTTTAACAGGCGCACTGCGTGGCATGCGTCCAGTAAAGTTGGTAACGATGGAGGGAAAGTAGTTCCATGTCACAACGGTGAGTTAAAAGTGCTAGGTAAACATTAGTGAAAACCTGAAACTATTGCTTTCGCTTTCTGTTTTTTTTAAATGCGTCTAAGTATAAAAATGAGCAAATTTGTGAAATATATAATTTTTTAATAATTTCACAGTTTTATTTGACCGACGCATGAATTAATTGATCAGACCCGTGGAAAAGTTAGCTTTACGTATGGCGGAAGAATAAACAGTTCATACACGTAGATCTAAAGCAGGGTTTTCAAAAGTGCTCATTTCACCGTGAACAGCACGTGTGTGTTTATAAATGTAGATACAACTTTTGAAATATCATCTTATATGTATGCCGTGTTCAGTTGCATTCTAAACATATAATGAATCACAAGCGTGTTATACTTATGTTAAAATAAAAACATCTAATTTTTTGTTAAATTGGACTTCCACTTACATATTATGTATAAATAGGGCCAGTGACTTTTCGCGTAAAAATCGGAGCACACAGTAGACTTCAATACTATATACACACCTCAGCTGTTGTTATACCTCCATTGACTGCTGGTGCCGTGTCCGTCTTTGACCATGCCACTCAGGACTAAGTAACTCTGACACTGAACCTTCGTGATTCGTGCGCAATCGGTTAACACGGGCCAGAACATTTTTTTAGCAAATCAAAGAAGCTGGACGACCCTACAGTGCTTTGGACTGTATCTTGTCTCGAAATATTTTCGCGAAATGCCACTGCCCCTTCATGTAAATTATAATAATTAATTTACAGTTATTATAAATAAAACAAAGAGAAAATGGGTGTGTTGGTGATGCCTAGTAAGAAATAGTTCTCATGCAAAATAGTATTTATTTGGGCGCGCATAAATGCAGTGTGTTGTTTCTTTAATGTAAATTTCTAGTCTTGGTTAAGCTTTGTCTGCATGAGGCGGAGGGATAGCCTGAAAGTAGAACTTCAGTAAGGCTTCAGAAAAGATGGAAGTAACCATGAATAAACTACAGCAATAAACGCCTACTTCAGCTATGTTATGTGGTTACACAGTTCCGGAAGATACTTGAGCTATAACTCATAACTTGTATCTATTTCCTACGTATTTTCTGATGAATCACCTACCGAAATTCGTCCGTAGGAGTTCTGTTCCACCCTGTATACAAGAAGACCGTCGGGTGACCTTGCAAATTGTTTATATAGTTGAAATCATGACTTTGACATTAGCTTCGTTATTTCTCGCTTCGATTATTACGAAGAACCACGCTGATTCTGAGAGTGAAATGAAGATTCTAAAATTATATCCATGCTTGATGCTGGTAGAGGAAATGTTGAAAACAAACTCACAGAATACACGACAAACCGTAAAGATGGCTGGTATGAGTTTCACTACAGTCCATGTGCTGTTACTTACAACTTTTCTAAAGCTCTGCTAAAGTTCTGCTTTCAGGATATTCCAGAAAACTACACTAAAAGGACAACGCACCGTATTCGTGCGCACTCAATTTAATAATATTTTGCGTGAGAACTACTTTTTGCTAGGAATTACGAACATACATATGAAATTATATATTATAATTGGTTTCTAAAATTTAAGCGGAACTCCAATTTAACACTGTTTAATTATATTAATTATAAATGAAATATTATCATTTATATATAAAATATAAGTGAAGATATGTTAACAGAAGTATAGAACTCTTGTGATGCAAGACATATTTATAAAGCAACCAAACATGTCATCCAGTAGGTGATTTTTCAAAGGTTGGAGTAAAAAAAGTGTGAAGATACCGCTAATAAACTGAAGAGATTATCTTATTTTGTATATGCCTGAAAGAGTTAACAACAAAGTAACATCACATTTTTGTGATCATTAAAAAAAATATAGCAACCATACCGAAACATTTAGTAGAGGGAATTACTCCAAAATATCTTTTAGATTTTTTTTTGTGAACAGAAGAAATGGCCTGGCATTTCTTTCGAAATTATGTTTACTTATCTATAGGGCCAGTGACTTTTCGCGTAAAAATCGGAGCACACAGTAGACTTCAATACTGTATACACACCTCAGCTGTTGTCATACCTCCATTGGCTGCTGGTGCCGTGTTCGTCTTTGACCAAGCCACTCAGGACTAAGTGACTCCGACACTGAACCTTCGTGATTCGTGCGCAAACGGTTAACANCGCACCGTATTCGTGCGCACTCAATTTAATAATATTTTGCGTGAGAACTACTTTTTGCTAGGAATTACGAACATACCTATGAAATCATATATTATAATAGGTTTCTAAAATTTAAGCGGAACTCCAATTTAACCCTGTTTAATTATATTAATTATAAATTAAATATTGTAATTTATATATAAAATATAAGTTAAGATCCAATTTAATTAAAAGTAAGATATATTTATGTTAACAGAAGTATAAAACGCTTGTGATGCAAGACATATTTATAAAGCAACCAAACACGTCATCCATTAGATGATTTTTTCAAAGGTTGGAGTAAAAAAAGGGTGAAGATACCGCGAATAAACTGAAGAGATATTTCATTTTGTATATGCCTGAAAGAGTTAACAACCAAATAATGTCACATTTTTCTGTGATCATTAAAACAAATCTAGCAACCATATCGAAACATTTAGTAGAGGGAATTACTACAAAATATCTTCTAGATTTTTTTTTTTGTGAACAGAAGAAATGTCTTGGCATTTCTTTCGAAATTAAGTTTACTTATCTATAGGGCCAGTGACTTTTCGCGTAAAAATCGGAGCACACAGTAGACTTCAATACTATATACACACCTCAGCTGTTGTTTTACCTCCATTGGCTGCTGGTGCCGTGTCCGTCTTTGACCAAGCCACTCAGGATTAAGTAACTCCGACACTGAACCTTCGTGATTCGTGCGGAAACGGTTAACACGGGCCAGAACATGNCTCCGACACTGAACCTTCGTGATTCGTGCGCAAACGGTTAACACGGGCCAGAACATGTTTTAGCCAATCAAAGAAGCAGGATGACCCTATAGTGCTTTGGACTGTATCTTGTCTCGAAATCTTTTCGCGAAATGTCACTGCCCCTACTTATCTACCCACGGACTCAGCGATGCTATGGAAAGGGGGTTTGTTCATGGCTACCTCACTGGTTCGGGTATAGCGCCTGGGAAGTTCTTATTTGCGCGTTGATCCACGAATGACTTGTTTAGTTCTTGATGGCGCCTGCTTCTGGAATCACGGTGACACGATCACCTCCGTGGTGTATACGTGACTGTTCTCTGCCTTGATGGCGTTCCGACCGCGTCCAATCGAACGGAACGTGCAATTCTCTGCTGGAACTAAAATGCAATTTTTTGCGGGGTTTCACACGTACGGTTTCTAGAAGCGATGTCTTTGAAGGAAGAAAAAAAATTGTGTTTAAAAAGTCGGAATGAACCGCGAAGGTGTGAATTGGCGCCCTGGGCGCATTAATCGAGACGGACATGCCGCATTGGGGCCAACGCGAGGCGACAACTCACAAAGACCTGGACCTTTCTCCTTCCTACCCCGATTCGATCCAGTCGGGCCGACAAACTCAACTCGCTCGCCAAGGACTCCGGTGGTTCGGTCGCGCAAGGGTGCACTTCAGTGTTGCAAAACCGTAGCAGAATTCGGTTACATGTGGCTTAGTTTTAGGTNGCGCGTTGATCCACGAATGACTTGTTTAGTTCTTGATGGCGCCTGCTTCTGGAATCACGGTGACACGATCACCTCCCTAGTGTATACGTGACTGTTCTCTGCCTTGATGGCGTTCCGACCGCGTCCAATCGAACGGAACGTGCAATTCTCTGCTGGAACTAAAATGCAATTTTTTGCGGGGTTTCACACGTACGGTTTCTAGAAGCGAAGTCTTTGAAGGAAGAAAAAAAATTGTGTTTAAAAAGTTGGAATGAACCGCGAAGGTGTGAATTGGCGCCCTGAGCGCATTAATCGAGACGGACATGCCGCATTGGAGCCAACGCGAGGCGACAACTCACAAAGACCTGGACCTTTCTCCTTCCTACCCCGATTCGATCCAGTCGGGCCGACAAACTCAACTCGCTCGCCAAGGACTCCGGTGTTTCGGTCGCGCAAGGGTGCACTTCAGTGTTGCAAAACCGTAGCAGAATTCGGTTACATGTGGCTTAGTTTTAGGTCGTGTAACTCGTAAAGGCTGTTATCGGTAAAGTGGAGCACTTTCGAATGTAACCTTTGCTACTTGCCAGGCCAGCTTCCAGTTGAATCCTTGATGCGCACTTTAACTCTAAGTTTCAGACGTTTCAAAAGAATGTTGAGAGATTTGGACGGCTCTTGACAACGAGGTCTTGAAAGCCGATGAGGGTGAGATGAGGTGAGAACGGAGCAGCGATGGAATGCAAGGGCGTGGGGAAACGGGAGATCCCCGAGAAAACTCGCTGACCAGCGGCATCGTCTGGCACGATTCCCGCTTGCAAAAAACCGGAAGTGACCCGGCCGGGGGACTGAGCCCGGTTCGCCTTGGTGGGAGGCGAGCAGTCTAACCGCTCAGCCACCACGGCCTCTTTTGCGATATGTAGAATAAATTTACGGCGTGAATAGTACTGACGAGTTTCTTATGATCACGGACACTTTCGAACCTATGGAAAACGTTTCAATAGATCCATGGCACAAGAAGCAACCAATTATAAAATACAGTTGGTGTGTCAGCAGCAGCCAATAGCATTGCCCAGGGAAAGGTGATGTCCGTATTGGTGCTAGCTAGCTTCCGGCCTTGTACAGCACTGACCATGGCGTTGGACGTCAGAAGTGAACGAGTACCTATACTCGCGGTTATATGTCAAAGGGGTTAAGTTGGCAGCGAATTAACAAAAAAAAATGGTTCTAAGACTTGACATTGGGGTGAGAGTGTAATATTAAAATTTATTGCTACTGAAGTTTGTGTNCAAAAAAAAATGGTTCTAAGACTTGACATTGGGGTGAGAGTGTAATATTAAAATTTATTGCTACTGAAGTTTGTGTTCCTTGTTTGACTCGCATAAGACCACGAATATACATATTATTAATACAGTACATTAACTTTCCTAGAAATTTCACGGGTTTACCTAGATTACACATGAATAAGGTGAGACGGCCCATAGCAGTGTTAATATTACATGTAGCGGAAGGATACAGAATGAGAAGAAAAATAGATCCTGAGAAGGGCTTTAAAAATCGCTGAATTAACCGTCAACAGCCTATAGCTGCTAGAGACCTGAAAAATTGGAGAGTTCAATGACCTGTAGGCTATACTCCAATTTCGTGTGCAAAATCATGCAGATATCACTGTTCATTGGTTGCTTGTTTTATTAGCGGAATACGGTGATTCAGTCTGCATTTTACTGTGTATTTATTATTGGCTCAGAGTTGTCCAGGACGTGCAATTTAACGAGTGGACCAATAGCATTACCCATACAAACGTACTGGGTTTTGAATTCAAGCTTGTNAATAGCATTACCCATACAAACGTACTGGGTTTTGAATTCAAGCTTGTCCCGAAATGAAAACGCGAATTTTTCAGGTCTCTACCTATAGCTAAATACCGGCAAAATTCGCGTAATTTTTTTTTTGTTATTGTACATTTGACCGACTTCTGTCATAGGCCGGCAGTACGTCTGGCAAACCTCGTGGGAATTTTGAGCCAATAATGTATCTTCTGCAGCGGACTGGCCAATATTCTTAAGCGAAGACAACCAGGTAGGTGACTCCACTTAAAGTTTGGAAGCCAATAACACCACTGACGGTGCTCACGTATGTACTAACGAGGCAGTGGAGTTCGTCCTGCCACCGAAATATAACGTGAATGTTGCATGTCTCTTACCTTCAGCGGAATAGGCGTAGCCGAATGTCAAACTATAGCCAAATTGAGGTTCGATCTGGTGATAATTTTCTCGTAACTTACGTACTCGTATATTACATTTATTTTCGCCTTTTTCCAGTAAAAAGCACGGTGGCCTTTCAACTTAAAATGATGCCATCACTCTGATCATTTCTCAGGAAGACGATTCTCACAGCACGGTTGTACAAGAATGTTCGCAATGTTTTGAACAAAATCTGGATTCCTTCTTCGAAGTGTCTAATTAACAATGCGTTGAGACCTGAGAAATTCGCTAATTCATCTTGAGACAAGCCTATAATTCATAAAACGTGTGTTTATATAACTTTAGCCATTGGTGCACATGACGTTTGACACCACCTGGAGAACGCTGGCCCAATCGCCGCCCTCCACTGTGACAGCAGCCAACCATAGTGCATCTAATAGCGGCATATTTGTACATAAGACTATAGAGTCTAGCCTGCAGTTCATTGAACTCGCTAATTTTCCCGGTCTCTAACAATGCGTGACAAATTCTGAGTATTAGACATTTACATTAATAATAGGAATTATTATTATTTTATTATGAACCGTAGTGTGCAAAGTTTTCAGGTTTAGAGCGTAGCTTATAAATAGGCGTTTGTAACCAAATTTCGGAACGTACGTAGCCGATTTACCGGTATTTAGGTCGGAAACACTGTGTACTCGCTGTTACCTGCTAATCTCCTTTTCGAGGTCACGTTGAAGAGAGGTGTGGAGACAACACCACATGNACTGTGTACTCGCTGTTACCTGCTAATCTCCTTTTCGAGGTCACGTTGAAGAGAGGTGTGGAGACAACACCACATGATAGCAAAATGTACTGAAGTGGAACGGCGGGGTGAACAGCAAAAAATTTGCAAACTAGTTGACAAAGCTTTAACTCTACAAATATAAATCTGAATATTTACAACACATTATTTCGGAAAACATACGAAATTGCTCACGTAGCTCAATATGTGCGATTAACTTGAAGTCTTATATCACTTGCTAGTTAGAACTCAATACTAGTTGGCGCCGCGGTGGTATAATGGTTAGACAACTCGCCTCCCACCTAGGCCGTTTCCCCCGCTCCTTCATTTCAGCGCTCCATACTCACTTCACTTTAAGATTTCAATTTTTAGAGCCACCCAAATCTCTTCATTCATTAAATTAATTTCACAGATTCCCCGCTAAGATTTCGAGAAATATAGTCAACGTTATTTGTAGTGGTATAAGAATATTTTTTTTGGCAACCAGTTGCCAAAGAATTCCTGGTACGAATACAGAATTTTTTTTTTACAGTGCGTTTGCTTTAAAGCGGGCGTGCCCGTTCGCTGATTGGTCGCGCGAAGCTCTGGAACGAGTCCTGTGTCTTATTGGCCACTGCGTGTTGCGGAACGTTCCCTGCAGGCTGGGCAAGAATGTAAACAGACGCAGATTGGCCGGCGTCACTTCGGCATGTTTCTGGCGAGAGTTACCGCATTGCTGGCGTTTACGGCTCAAGTTCGAGAGATAAACCTCTGCTTAAGTTACGTATTGTTAAGCATTTTGCGGCACCACAATAGGCATAGACTGTTCACGATTAAGTGAGCACTTTTGAAATCAATCCCTGGGGGAAAAAAAAAATCTGCTCAAACTCGCATACATTTTAACGGACACTCTTAGTCAAATTTTTAAAATTTTGTGGTAATAGAGTAGATAAAATAAACTTTTTTTTTNTACATTTTAACGGACACTCTTAGTCAAATTTTTAAAATTTTGTGGTAATAGAGTAGATAAAATAAACTTTTTTTTTAAAATTCGTGCATTGTGGAAATTGGTTACGGAAAAAAATGCAAGAAAAAAAAACGAAAAAACTAAANCTTTTTTTTTAAAATTCGTGCATTGTGGAAATTGGTTACGGAAAAAAATGCAAGAAAAAAAAACGAAAAAACTAAATTAAGTAAATGTAATAAACACAATTGAAAAATAAACGTATTTAAATATGCACAAATTAATATGCAATATTTTTTCAACGGGCGTATAAGTAACTTATTTTATGTCCCAGACAATTTTACAGTTTCAAACGAACGACGCATGTATAAGTGATCCGATTCAAATACGATGGAAGGATACAGAATTGTCAGAAAAGTAGAACCCTACTCGGGGCTTTCGAAAGCGCTCAATTAACTTCGAACAGACTATATGTAAACTGAAGTACCTAGCGGGTCCTGTGATGTACGGCAATTCGATATTTTATTGGCTAAGCGAGACTATGGAAACTGACCTTTTTGAGAAAACATGTTCTTTCTTGACTGGGCCAATCGGAATTTGATTACGCCGTTAATAAACGTTTCTTTATTATTTATTTAGAGGGAAATATATACCTTAGTTGTGTAATAATTGAAATAATTTTATCACGAAAGAGGGCTTAAGCTTAGGTATACTGAAATANAATATATACCTTAGTTGTGTAATAATTGAAATAATTTTATCACGAAAGAGGGCTTAAGCTTAGGTATACTGAAATACAACTGGCTTTGAAAGACTTTTAATGAAAATCAGGTATTATATATACACACACACACCCACCCACACACACACACACATATATATATATATGTGTGTGTGTGTGTGTGTATGCAGCTAGAAAGCAGCTATAATGTTAACATAATTTATAAGGATTTTATTGTGTACTGTGCGTTTACTAAGAACATACTTTAACTTCCCAACACTTATTTGGCAGTATATTTCATGAAATTCGTGTGTAAAATGATAACGATTGTATCTTTGCGGTGGAAAATAAGACGGCAATTGAAGACGAGTAGCAGTATTTTCAAACGTTAATTTCCCAAAAAAAATTATATTGTGCTAATTATACGGCGGATAAATGCACTAACCCAAATTTTACAAGCCGACACGTACTATTAATATAGATAGGGCCAGTGACTTTTCGCGTAAAAATCGGAGCACACAGTAGACTTCAATACTATACACACACCTCAGCTGTTGTTATACACCTCCATTGGCTGCTGGTGCCGTGTCCGTCTTTGAACAAGCCACTAAGGAGTAAGTAACTCCGACACTGAACCTTCGTGATTCGTGCGCAAACTGTTAACAAGGGCCAGAACATTTTTTAGCCAATCAAAGAAGCCGGACGACCCTACAGTGCTTTGGACTGTATCTTGTCTCGAAATCTTTTCGCGAAATATCACTGCCCCTAAATATAGATATCGCATACTACTCGGTAGTTCTAGCGGAAGCCAACTGTAAATTTGCAATGTGTCAACAGCCACGCCGGATGTTTGGCACGAAAAGAAAAAAAACAACACTTCTTTTACGAGACGTTGCTGAGTTCTAGTCAGTAAAACCGGCTTCCCGCGCAGTTGCGTGTCACGGAGAGTTGGGCGCTTCGCGAACTTTCCTTGCAATGTGCAGGAAAAACACGTTTATGGCCTTGCCTGCCTTGTTCGCAAGACATTGCAACGCCGAAACTCGAGCCTTGGCATCTAACGTGCCCACTTTCCGTGAACGAGTTAAGGCAAACGTGCTTCTCGGAGAATTTGTATCTTGGGGGAACTTAACCCACAAGAGTACGCCGTCTAGATACAGTTAGTGCGGGGGTACTGTTTCGAACTAAGCTCGTCAGCTAGTTCGTACTATGATGTTGCTGGGGGCGTAGCTCAATAATGACGCATGATTCGGTGGAGCACAACAGTATCTGATGAGGTTTTATTACATGAAGATTATACAGAAGCTATTTAAATGATTATCGATCAGGGGAGCTTTAAATTTAATACCAAGATGATTATTTAATTACATTATGATTCACGCAACTTTAATTAAACCTAACTAGAAAGTCATTACCTTGTTGCAGCCGGAGGCTGATTCTACGAGCCGGTTAACGCCGGCCGCACACACCCATCTTCCTGGTCTGCTTCGCTGGTCGGGTCGACGCCCAAAGGACTAAAGACGAAAGACGCTGTTCCGGGTGTTACGCCGGCCTATATCAAGCGCGTGGTTCTGCGGCCTCGCTCAGTGACCGGTGGAGGGGATTTCTGCAACTGTCTTCTTTCGCAAGGATCGACGACCAAATGGTGGCGTTGCAATCCCGCTCGTTTCCAGGTTTAATGTTTGAAGGTGTGATCAGGCAAGCCGTTCAGCTAAGGTCTGATCACAACATAACAGTATGCAGGGACGGAAAATCTGCTGCTCAAATTTTAACGTCGGGAATACTAGAGCTGACAACGAGCGATAGAATATAGAATCCCGCGGAATGTCCTTCCCTAGGTAATCCTTATTTTTGCTGCATCTATCGGACGAAATTGGAAAGCGTATTTCCGAAAGTGGATTTAATTTCACACGCAATAAATTATTCCAATCATTAAGTCAAAACACGAGCTCTGTATTTACTGTATATTTTTATATTCAAACGGACGTGTGAACATATAAACGAGACTTTTTTGAGATCTCAGATGTAGGTCTAGAATATTTATAAACCATTTTGACTTTACAAATTCTTAAGCGGAACAATGAATCCATCTACATCCGTACAAGTGACCGTAAAATTTCACTGGAAAAATATTTGTAGCAAAGTTCAACGCAGAACCCTTCATTGATATCGCAGGAATTCACCTAGAATATTTTAAGATACAACAGTCTGAAAATGTAATTTAAGACCATGTTCAAGAGCTTCAAAGCAGTGTTTTAAATTAGCGTGATCTGTACAAATCGGTGTTTCGCCCTAGTCTGAAATGTCATTTACACTGAAGAGCCGAAAAAACTGGTACAACTGCCTAATATCGTGTAGGGCCCCCCGAGCACGCAGAAGTGCCGCAAGACGACGTGGCATGGACTCGAATTATGTCTGAAGGTATGCAGGAGGCAATTCACACCATGAATCCTGCAGGGCAGTCCACAAATCCAATCTACGCCAATTTGATAAAGGGTTGCACGTTTGTCACGTTTAATGATTCTCGTCAGTCGTCGTTTGTCCCGTTCTTTCACGATCTTTTTTCCGGCCGCAGCGATGTGGAAGATGTGATGTTTTACCGGATTCCCGATATTCACGGTACACTCGTGAAATGGTCGTACGCGAACATCCAANAAGACGACGTGGCATGGACTCGAATTATGTCTGAAGGTATGCAGGAGGCAATTCACACCATGCATCCTGCAGGGCAGTCCACAAATTCAATCTACGCCAATTTGATAAAGGGTTGCACGTCTGTCACGTTTAATGATTCTCGTCAGTCGTCGTTTGTCCCGTTCTTTCACGATCTTTTTCCGGTCGCAGCGATGTGGAAGATGTGATGTTTTGCCGGATTCCCGATATTCACGGTACACTCGTGAAATGGTCGTACGCGAACATCCAAACGTTATCGCTACCTCGGAGNTGTGGAAGATGTGATGTTTTACCGGATTCCCGATATTCACGGTACACTCGTGAAATGGTCGTACGCGAACATCCAAGCGTTATCGCTACCTCGGAGATGCTATGTCCCATCTCTCGTGCGCCGACTATAACACCACGTTAAAACTCACTTGAATCTTGATAACANATCTCTCGTGCGCCGACTATAACACCACGTTAAAACTCACTTGAATCTTGATAACATGCCATTGTAGCAGCAGTAACCGATGTAGCTGCCGACCGCATCGCGTTACTCTGATTGGTTCCATACCTCTGTTATTTGCATACGCACGCATGTGCCAGTTTTTTTTGCTCTTCAGTGTATTTCCGTGTGCAAACTGGCTGTGCACACGTGAAATAGTTTGTCTCGAAAACGTGCATTACACAAACACTGNGGTGTATTTCCGTGTGCAAACTGGCTGTGCACACGTGAAATAGTTTGTCTCGAAAACGTGCATTACACAAACACTGCAGGCCAGTTTTCTCGCCAGGTTGTCTTAAAAGAGTCAGTAGTACTAAAAAGGTTTTTTGCTTCATTCGTCTTTTTTTTTTTGCGTATTTCAGTATTTAAAAAATTTGGGTACATTTTGCCAGAAAATAAGTTGTCAAAGCCCACGTGGTGTTGCTTTTACCATAAGAAGTGTATCCGAAGAGAAAAAAAAAACTGTAAATTGTGAAGTATCACGTTCTTGGGACTTGCCTGCGCCATTTCCTTCAAAACGGTAGGAGAAACGTACAGCTATACGGACGTTGTTTAATAACTGTTCAATGAAATAAATACTGGTAATATTTCTTAACTCCAAATACAATGGCTAGTGCTTCCTTCTCCACCTGGGAGTAGTTCCCTTCCGCCTTGGTCAACGACCTGGAAGCATAGGCCAGAGGACTTTCCTTCCCATCCTTACCTACTTGACTAATCTGCGCCCCTGGACCATAGCTACTCGCATCACATGTTAGGATTATTTCCAATCCTGGATCATATCGTGCCAACACTGTGTCTGATGTTAACATTTTAATTTGTGGAGTAATTAAAGTCCCGCTGTTACATATCTGTAGGGCCAGTGACTTTTCGCGTAAAAATCTGAGCACACAGTAGACTTCAATACTATATACACACCTCAGCTGTTGTTATACCTCCATTGGCTGCTGGTGCCGTGTCCGTCTGCGACCAAGCCACACAGGACTAAGTAACTCCGACACTGAACCTTCGTGGTTCGTGCGCAAACGGTTAACACGGGCCAGAACATTTTTTTTTTTAGCCAATCAAAGAAGCTGGACGACCGTACAGTGCTTCGGACTGTATCTTGTCTCGAAATCTTTTCGCGAAATATCACTGCCTCTACATACCTGATATGCATGGTGTACAGAGCGCCGAAGGGGAAACACACNTCGGACTGTATCTTGTCTCTAAATCTTTTCGCGAAATATCACTGCCTCTACATACCTGATATGCATGGTGTACAGAGCGCCGAAGGGGAAACACACTGCTCGTCTTGCGCGTAAGAGCGAAGAGGGCGTTGGGCGTGCGTGTTAATGCCGACCGTATCGCCCCCTTCATCCCGGGGACCGATTGCATGAAAACGCGGTTCCCGTGCCAACGAGCTCTCAAGAAGACAAAACGCCCCGGGGGGGCATTCCGCAACGTCTGGCGAAAGCGCAGAAGGATTTTCATCTCTCGTCCGAGCGAGCCGTGCACATTGCAACGAATCCCCCGGCGACATAAGAAGGCCCACGAAACAGGTATCTCACTGCAGTGTTGCTGTATCAAGCTACTTCGTTGCAGTGTGAAAACCGGAAGGTGTGGAACATCCAGCCCGGTTGCCTCGCAACCCTGAAATAAGCAGCTAGGAAACAGGTTTCAAGCCAGTGTATGACGCCATCGTTACGAAGGTGCACGCAATGAATACATATACTCGATTCGCGGTATCTTCACACTTTTATAATCAAACCATTTTATGACGTGTTTGGTTGCTTCCTAAATACGTCACACACAAAAGTATTTTATTTTTGGTTAAATTGGAATTGTACTTATTTATTATCTGTAAATTACAATATTTCATGTATAATTAATATGTATAAAAACAGGGGAGAAATAGGAGTGTTGGCAATGCCTAGTAATAAATAAGACTAATACAAAATTTTATTAAAGTGAGTGCGCACGAATGCGGTGCGTTGTCCTTCTGGTGTAATTTTCTAGACTTGTTGAACTTTGTTTGCATGAGGCGGAGGAAGAGCAAGCATCGAGAAAGAATAAACAATGCACATATATAATATAAGTATATGTTAAGCAGTGCTTTCAAAAGTGTTGAGTTTATCGTGAATAGTATATAACTGCGTTTCACCACAAAGTGCGTAGGCCGATGCGAGTATTTAATATATTTCTTCTCATAACCATGCAATTACATTTTTTTTAAATGTCGAGGGCTATCCACATTATTTTTTTCCCCCATGTCGGGATGGTAATAACTATATACGTGTTCGTCGTTAAACATCCTCTTCTCTTAGATGTTGCAGTGGTATTGTGGTCGAGACACCCGACTGGTGATCCAAGAGGAATCGGAACGATCCCGCACGCCCCCCGAGGCATTTTTTGAGTTCCGAAACACCTACCGACTAAAAAAAAAAATCCCAGCGCTCCTGGCAGCCATCTTTTGAACTACACACCTCCCCCCCTCCCCCATGCTAGCGCGCCCCTGCTGGCGTCGAGTGAACACATGCACAAAATGGCTGCGCCTATACCAGCGCTCCTATCCGCGAACTGTAGAAATTCAAATACTCTGGTGGCGGGTGCGAGAATCTCAGATGGCCGCCTACAGCAGTCGACTGGCGGCAGGTGTGGGAATTAAAGATGGCTTAGCACTATCTAGTGGTGGATGCGGGAATCAAAGATGGCAGCCTACAGCAGACGACGATGATGAGGGAACATCCGAGATGGAGGACTCGAAAAGCAATAGAGAGGAAAGTGTGAAAATAAAAGAGACCAGAAGGAGTACGAGAAAAAAAACCCAAGGGATAGAACGAACGAAAGAGATAAGATAGAAAAAAATAAAAGAGAGAAAATAAAGGATACCGGAAGAAATATGAGGAACCCCTCCCTCTCCCTCTCTTCCGCACAAAGGGACACTACGGGCGAGAGCGAAAGACAGACAGGAAAGCCAGAGCATGAGAAAAAATAACATCGGATTGACATCAGGAGAAAAAAGAATCGGAATGCAAGAACATGAAGAATCTAGATGGAATGATAGAGCTGAGGGAAAAAAGGGACATTCCTAGGGAAATAACGGAAATTCCAGAGGGGAAAAAAGGAAATACAAGATGGGCGCTGCTGACGAGGAATGACAGAGAAGGAGGTTTCCAGGTAACATCATCCAAGATGGCCGCCGTGGCTCCACAGCCCGCAGCCAGGTGACGGGGAAAATACCGTTTCCTACTGCTCAAATCCACTTCCCCAATTGGATGGTCTCAACTGCTGCGCGTTTTAGATTCCTGACTGCCAATCACAGACGTTCATTAGCTGAGCAACCTGATTATGATTGGCAGAGTCAAACAACATACTGCTTCCGATGAAGACTCTCGACCAACAACGGAAGAAAAACTTCACGCGCGTAAGCAGGATATTTAAATCTAGCCTCCGTGGAGATCTTTTTCGCGAAAATCGGACGTCCCTACCCATCTGCAACAAATACACAGTTCAATCCGAAAACTTATATAAGAAAAGCTTGAAATTTCTTTAGTCTCCTACAAACCGATTCCCGTTTACACACAACGGCGAGTCCATTAATTAGTACAAGAACTAGTTTTTTTTATGCGGGAAGCTCGCTTTCATACGGTGGAAAGGCACGGCGAAATCACCGCATACATCATCGTGCCTAGTCCGCCTTGGGGGATCATAGGTATCTTATACATCACCGTGACGTTGCCTGGAGGGATACAAAACTGGAATCGGCGTGATCGCCTCATCACCGGTCCAGGAATAGTAATTCATGCCCGTCTGTTTCCGAAGGTGCGGACACGACAATTGAGGTTACGTGCGGAATTTCCGTTGCCACTACGCAAATTCCCGTTAAACAGGTTTGCAAAGAAGCAGTTGAAAGAAAATTCTGGAAAATATAATGATGACAGAGAGCTCTATCGATTTAACCCTTTGCATCACAGACAAATATGTAGAGACCAGGAAAACTAGGCGGATTCATATGACAACAAGTTAGATTCCACAATCGTTTGTGTGTACTAGAGCCTCACTTAGTTGTTCATTGGCTTTTGCTCCACTTTTACCCGAAACCAGGTGGCACGGGATTAAACACACTTTTTCTCATGTGTAGGACCAGTGACGTTTCGCGTAAAAATCAGAGCACACAGTAGACTTGAATACTATATACACACCTCAGCTGTTGTTATACCTCCATTGGCTGCTGGTGCCGTGTCCGTCTTTGACCAAGCCACTCAGGACTAAGTTACTCCGACACTGAACCTTCGTAAATTTTTTTAGCCTATAAAATAAGCTGGACGACCCTACAGTGCTTTGGACTGTATCTTGTCTCGAAATATTTTCGCGAAATATCACTGCNGGACGACCCTACAGTGCTTTGGACTGTATCTTGTCTCGAAATATTTTCGCGAAATATCACTGCCCCTAACTATAATGGTTGAAAAAAATCTTTCTTTCCGGAACATGCTGTGTTATTCTTCCCTTGGTTTTATTATATAGTTACTGATAATCATCGAAGCACAATCAAAACTCTCCATATAAACTGTTCGTGGTTATTTCCAACTTTTCTGAAGTCTTGCTAAATTTATACTTCCATGGTATTCGTCCACTTCATGCAAACAACTATAGAAAATTACACCAAAGGGACAACTCACGGGATTCGTGCACGCTCAATGAAATATTTTTCGCATAAGAACTATTTCTTACTAGGCACTACCAAAACGCCTATTTCGTCTATATTTTTTTCCCCATATTAATTATAATTTTAAAAATTAGAATTTTTAGAGAGAATGATTCAATGTACGTTTTAACTAAACATTAGATATTTTTATGCTAACACTAGTATAAAACGCTTGTAATTCGTGGCATATCTAGGAAACGACAAAACACGTCGAACACGGGGCTATGTTTCAAATGCTTGATTCGAAAGTGTGAAGAAACCGCAAATAGACATAGATAAAGACCAAATTGCTTGGCGGTTCCTCTGATGTGGGCGTACGCAATTTCTCATTTGCTGCGCGACGCTCTGGGAAAGGGTCTTGTGTCTGACTGGCTACCGCGCGTTGCGGAAGGTTACTTGTTGAGCGAACTGCTGGTTGGCAAGTACCATAAGAACTCAACCCTTTCAGACCTACTATAATTTAAGGTTTCAAGNTGTTGAGCGAACTGCTGGTTGGCAAGTACCATAAGAACTCAACCCTTTCAGACCTACTATAATTTAAGGTTTCAAGCAAACAAATTTTTTTTTGGTGTGTGCTGTCAGGGAACAGTGAAAAAAAACCTGTCTCTCGTTTTATTATATTCTTCGTCCTTTGTACTCAGTACTCCATGTGGAGTTTATATATTAATGAGTGTTTTTATTATATAATATTAAGTTGTTTGTAATTGTAACCGCAGGAGGGGCATGGTCTGGGTGACAGCCTCCCCGCGGGTCCCCGCGTCAACTGACTTTTGTCAGGCTAATAGTCACCGCTCCTCCTGCTGGAGATTTCCAAGCATTTAAACTTTTTTCTTTGTTTTAACGATTTTAATAAAATTCAATTTTAAATTTTACTTTGCAGACTAAAAGTCTTTTGAAATGTTTTTACGCGAATAATTTTAAATAAATTTTGAAATTTCAGTTTAAGCGTTGCCTTGGCAGTGTGGAATTTNAAATGTTTTTACGCGAATAATTTTAAATAAATTTTGAAATTTCAGTTTAAGCGTTGCCTTGGCAGTGTGGAATTTACATAATTAACAAATAATAAGAAACCAATAATAAACAATATTTAGAAACACAAATCAATAATAACAGATAGTAGAAAATAGGAGACCCGGAAGGCCCTATAGGCTAAGTGGGTTAGAGTGCATTCACTTCCTATGTACTTGAATCGACCAAGCACTTGTTACGTTGCCACAGCCAATGAGCTGTACGCTACATGTTCGGCTACAGTTATACGAACCAATTATAATGTAGACCACTTAGACGGTTGGCGAATAATTTACTCACAGGCAGACCAAAAATTACCTACACGTGCGTAATGTACCCAATATTGCACACTGGGTCTGAATAGGTTAAAACACACATGTATTAACTGTTCTTTTCCCCATAGCGCAGTGTTAATCTCATTTTAATTTCTTGATATTACATTTCCCTCTCGCTATTATTTTTCCTCTCTCTGTTTTTTTTACAACTGTTTACACCTATNTAATTTCTTGATATTACATTTCCCTCTCGCTATTATTTTTCCTCTCTCTGTTTTTTTTACAACTGTTTACACCTATGGTTTTATGGTGCTAGATAACCGTGCTTTACAATTACTCTCGTTTTCCCTTGACTTAGCCGTTTCCTTTTCACTTCCCAATTTTCGTTCCTGTTCTTTCCCTACTATTCTTTTTACTCTTGCATTCCCTTCATGTTCCACAAACTTTCCTGTATTTCTTCCACCGTCGCTGTCACATGGCAGTGTGTGCGGCAGTGGCATCTTTGCTCCTTGTCCTTTCTTGATAAAGTGTTCCTGAACGCCTTAGTCTTTCACTTCCAAAATTTTATATATACATATTCTGTCATTCTGACTTCAAGAATGGCATTATTTTTAATTTTATTTTTATCAGTGTGGTCTCTTTAGTTAGTTTTAAGAGTGTAGTTGGCCGTGTTTGTTCATCAATTCCGAGGATTTGGTTAATTTCCTTACGTTACTACCATTATTTTTTTTTGCTACAGTCACTACTCAAGTGGTTCATTTCCTGTCATCAGCTTTGCCAACTTACTTCATATACAGGAGAAGAGCCTGTTATTTTAACTGGTGTGTTNTGTTCATTTCCTGTCATCAGCTTTGCCAACTTACTTCATATACAGGAGAAGAGCCTGTTATTTTAACTGGTGTGTTGTCTAACTGTGAATTATTCTATCTTCTTGTTATTTCTGTCATTGTCCGTATCACTTCATGCCAACAAACAAAATTACGTTACCAGGCGCTGATTGGCGAATGGCGTTCTGACGTACTGCTGGATGGTGACGTCATAGTATTCATGCGCGACTGGAGTTCGCGGAACAAGCGGTCGTTCCACCTCTGTATTTGTAAGTTCTCTGTGATAAAGTCTTCGTCGGCTGCCGGTTCGCGGCCCGAGAGAACATCCGGGAGAACCGATCCAGAAGGATGGAATCACGGGCCAACCCACGTGACTCGTTCGCCTAAACGCCTGCCTTCAATGCGCGAATGGGGCGGGCGACCTCCGATGGCAGTAGCCTTCCAGGCTGGGGCTGGATTGCGCAACCCGCGAAGGACGGTTGCGCCGCCGCGGCAAATGAAAGAAAACCGACGTGAGAACATCCAGTCCGCCTTGGAAGTTTAGGCCACTGCCCAAAACCGCGAATAAAAAATCATACTCTGATCACACAACTAACGGAAGATGCAATTAGTAAAGTTTTAGATGTAATAAAATAGATGGAAACGAAAATGTAATGTTAATATTAATATATATAACTAGGGGCAGTGACTTTTCGCGTGAAAATCGGAGCACACAGTAGACTTCAATACTATAAACACACCCCAGCTGTTGTTATACCTCCATTGGCTACTGGTGCCGTGTCCGTCTTCGACGAAGCCACACAGGACTAAGTAACTCCTACACTGAACCTTCGTGATTCGTGCGCAAACGGTTAACACGAGCCAGAACATTTTTCTAGCCAATCAAAGAAGCTGGACGACCTTACAGTGCTTTGGACTGTATATTGTCTCGAAATATTTTCGCGAAATATCACTCACTACCCCTATATATAACTAATGCATTTTCTACCTTGGAATTGAATAGTATAAAAATAGCGATTGTACAGCTATACCTGCGGCATAAAGAAAATAATTTACTTTTAGAATACTTCAAAGATAGAAGCGTTGGAATTTAAACAACTTTTATTACTTATGAGAAACAGGTGAATATACGTTGTCCCCAGGGTTCAGTACTGGGACCCTTAATATGGACTATAGTTTTTAATGAATTTTTAAATATTGAGAAAATGGAGAATGTGGAGAGAATTGCATTTGCTGACGATTGTTTAATAATTATAGGAGAAAATAACAGAAGAGGATTAGAACTTGGGGCAGGGGAATAAATGAACAAATTGAAGGGGTGGGTAGATAAAAATGAACTAGAAGTGGCAGTAGAGAAGACTGAAATATGGACGTGAGACCACCTGTTGTTAAATATAATTATATAAGTATAAAAGTAATAAAGCAAACACGATATTTAGGAGTAATAATATATAATAGGATTTCATTCATAACACACATTAATATGCCTACAGAAAAATTGAAGGCACTGTGTAGTAATAAAATCAAATATAAAATTTGGAAATATACTAAATACAGCGCTTCAGCAAGAAAGGTAATATATAAATCTCTCTTTGTAAATGTAATAGTTAATGGATCAATAGTACTGGACACCAACATACAATATATATATAATTAAAATATTTAGAGATTTACAAAGATTAATACAAATCAGATTACACGACATGCCATCCACTACGTAATTTGCAGCAGTAGTAATATTAAACAAAATAATACCGATAGACTGTATTATGACCAACAGGAATATTATTTATAAGTTTAAATATATACAGAACCACAAATATACATAAATGAACAAACTTGTAAAGAGTTTACACAGGATAACAAGAGGAGGATAAGTAGGATAGATGATGGTGAAATATGCAGTATAAAAGAGATGAAGGAGGTAGTATATTAAATTACATTAAGAAGACGGAAAAAAAGGGTGGAAATATGGAAGGAAGTATTGGAATTAAAAATTATATTAACAACCTTGAAGATTGGTATGGAAGCAAAGTTATGATGAGTAAGATGAAAAAAGGGAATTATTAGTTGGACACTGTCAAAACTTAGAGTTACCTGAAAATAATCAATAAAATAAATAGCGATATAAGAGAGTTTGGGGAAGGAGAGCAGGATATTTATCACATATAAAATGTTTGAGAAGGATAGCACTTAATTAAGAATGCGTTTGGAAGAGAAGGAAGAATATTGGCCTTTGATCATATGTACGATAACAAAGTATATAAAGAAATATAAAGGTAGGTGGAAGAAATTTATAGAGTAGTCGAGACTTCTAAAGACGAATTGTTGTATAAGGCTGGGTAAAAGGAAAGGGGGTGAGGGAGGGGGCAAGGCGAGTAGCTGATGACCGTGCCAGGCGAGGCCAGTGAGACGCCCAGGCAACTGGGCAAGGGCCCCGGTAGCTCCACGCTTGCTGGCAAGGTTGACACGGGACGGTGAAAGTCTTGTTTTTTGGGGAGGGGGAAATATATTATGTTAAAAGTCTTGACAACTCGAGTTTTATAGGGATAAATGTGTTTTCTGGTTTATGAAATCAATAATTTTAATTTATGGTACTTAATATAATGGCTTAATCATGTTGAAGTTTTAAATTTTAATGTTATGTGCTTTACGTATAATTTTAGATTATTTGATATAATATTTCATTTCTCCTGATAAATGGATTGTAAATAATATAAATAATACAGCGGGAGGGATATGTGGCCGGGAAGACAGCCTCCCCGTGGCTCCCCGTGGTATCTGGTAATTCCATGCAAATGTTCACCTCTCCCTCCCGTGGGGATTCCCAAGCGATATGACTGATAACTAGGGCCAGTGACATTTCACGTGAAAATCGGAGCATACAGTAGATTTCAATAATATATACACAGCTCAGCTATTGTTATGCCTCCATTGGCTGCTGGTACCGTGTCCGTTTTTGACCAAGCCACTCAGGACTAAGTAACTCCGACACTGAACCTTCGTGATTCGTGCGCAAGCTGTTAACACGGGGCAGAACATTTTGTTAGCCAATCAGAGAAGCTGGACGATCCTACAGTGCTTTGGACTGTATCTTGTCTCGAAATATTTTCGCGAAATATCACTGCCCCTACGTATGGTGAGTAGGGACACCCCGACTTTCGTGAAAAGTTTTCTGCCCGTGCTAGATCTCAACACCCTACGGGCATACCATATGTTTTCTGTTGCCTATTGGCGGCGTGTCTTTGTGAGAAGATGTTCTCCTACTTAACTGGCCAATCAGAATCAGGCGACTTCGATACTGCTGCGCGCCTTTGATTAGCGGTCAGACACCTAAAGACGAGTAACACGGAAACCATCCAATCACGAAGGTGGATTTAAGCTCAAGTGTTATGAAATACAACTGGTCGCAAAATCTATTCGCGAAATTCGGGTGTCTCTACGTATGAGGTAAAACTGGCTACACAGTGTGGCAGCAGTCAATCAACAGAAAGCTGAGACACAAGACAGTGGAGTCTAGAATGCAGGTGTTTTAAAGCACGAAATTGTCGTGACCTTATTTATAGACATTCTCGGGCCGTAATTATTTATTCATGGACTGCTGCAACGGCGCGAGAATTTTTTTTTATTTGATTTGGTTGCATGTAATACGGTGACATCATTTGTTCCTGTTAATTACTGGCCGAAGAGTCGTCCAGGCGTGTCGAAATCACTGTGGGCCAATCTTGAAAGGAGCACAAGAGCAGGGTTATTTAATTAGCAGGGCCGCCAGGTTTGAATCAAACTGGCCCGCGGACAAAATGTTTTCACCAGCGGAGAGTGGAGAGATTTGGCCGGCTCTTTACATAGAAATGTTGAAATCCGATAAAGGTGAAGTGCGGTGAGTATGGAGCAGCGCCGGAATGCAATAGCGGGTGAAACGGGAGATTCCCGAGAATACCCGCCAACCAGCGGCATCGTCAGGGAACGATTCCAACATGCAAAAATCCGGGAACCGAACCGAGTTCGCTTAAGTGGGAGACGAGTAGTCTCACCACTACATCACCTCACCGCGGCCCCCATTTTTATCAGCAATTATTTTCTTATTAAAGTATGTATTTTTGGATACAACATTAAATTTTACCTCATCAATAAGCAGCTTAGTACTTTTATATCATTATATATTATTTCACAAAAAAATTCATTATTATTCTTGAATGTGCCATGACTTTGTATTGAGTGAGTGTGGCTCGCCAGGCTAGGTAGTTATTGAAAGTAGCCCGATGGACGGAGACCAGACCTGTAAAATTTGCATTATTATTTAGTAACATTCTAGACTTCACTGTCCTTCTTAATGCCATTGGCTGCTGGTAACTATACGGAGTCATCTATTTATACTACTGCTTCACTGGCAATTGTCTGCTCAATCACTGAGCTTTTACTATTGGCTGAATGCGTCCTTGGGACGAGTTATACAGGTTGTCAACGAATGGCAGAAGCCAACAAATGGCAGAAGTCAAACGAGCGTACATCATCTTGCAGTTCAGTCTGCAGTCACAAAATAACGCGCATGTTGCAGGTCCCTACCGACGGGAACACTAATTGAAACGCCCCGCAATAGAGTATGCAAGTCACGTTTGCAGAGCCTTTTGACTTCAACAATCATCACTGTCGCTGCATGCGATGTCTAAAGTCAACAAGTGAAGTTGCGCGGGAGATGGGCATCAGACTAGGTCCATTTATTTGACCACGCCTGGTTCAAATACGCTTTAACAATCTCGGAGCTGACGTAATAGTCGACGTCCACTTTCTTTGAAGACATTGGCGACGCAGTATTACGTCACCGGCAGTTTCCGTTATGTACATCGCAACGTAACATTACTTCAGAAGCTCTCAAAACTACTCACATGGAGACCACTGTCGGTTCTGTTATGTAGGAAAGACCGTTGATTGCAACATTGTCAACTCGGCATTACGTTCGCTAAAGGCCGCTCACGATGAATTGAGCCCTTCTCTAGCCCTAGTTAGTTTTTTTATTTCAGCGATTTGTTTATCCGTAAGCCATCTTCTTAAATAAATATTGCCATGTAGATAATAAACACAGTATTTATATTCCACTGCACTTGGAAGTTAACATCTAAGGCTACAATAAAATTTATTTATTGACTAATATTCCAAATGAGAGGGCTTTCAAAAGTGCTCACTTTACCGAGAATAGGCCGTAACAGGTGGTCAGTAATGAATAGGGCAAAGAAAATTTTGCGAATACATTTGAGGACTAGCTAGACTTTAAAACTCGTGCACATTTAAGTCGCATTTGCAGCTGACTCGTTTTACTAGATTCGCGTGGATCTGAATCAGTTACAAACTTTCAAAGAATCAAGGACCAAATACCGTTCCAACCGCCCTGGGATATTTTTCTTCCTTTCGACCTTTGGCTTGCTATCGGAAGCATGCAGTTTTTACACCTGTTCGATTTTAGGCTTTTACGTCTACATCCAGGTAGTCTGGAGTAGTGATGTGGGGCGGTTTACCTGCCCGGGCTGGCTGATCACTGGGACAGTAGCCAATGAAATATTATCACAGTCTTAAGTAAACACGTGACTTTGGCGGAGTCTTCCCCCGCTCGCCACTGAAATCGCTCAATTTTCTCGCCCCTACTCTAGTATTGAAAGGGGCTGCGGTGGTGTATTAGTTAGACTACTCGCCTCCCACATAGGTGAACCGCGTCGGATTCCCGGCCTGGTCACTCCCAGATTTTCGCACGTGGGAATCATGCCGGACGACGCCGTAGGTCAGCGGGATTTTCTCGGGAACCTCCCTTTTTCCCCTGCCATTGCATTCCGGTGGTGCTCCATATACGCCTCACTCCAGCCTCATCGGCTCTCCGATACCTCGATGTTAAGAGCCGCTCATTTCCCTCCACCGCTCCGCTGACAAAAACATTTTGACCCTGGGGCCGGTTTGACAAGTCACAAATCTGGCGGATCGCTAATTAAAAATCTCTGCTCTTGTGTTCCTTTCAGTTTTGGGCCACAGTGATTTCGACACGCCTGGAAAAGTCTTCAGGCCAGCAATGAACAAGAAATGTGACTTTATCACGTGCAACCAAGCCGAATAAAAATAAAAATTTCTGGCACCATGGTAGCAAATAAAGAATAAACAATTACGGCGTGAGAATGTCTATACGTCGTAGAGCTTCAAGGTGTAACACAAATTTATGTATTGCGTATTTAGGGGAACCTGTTTTTTCGCGAAAATATTTCAGGGCTACTTATACTCCAAAAACTAGGTCAAGCGCATTTATTTTGAGTAAATAATTTATCAACTTTGTTTCTGCTCTTGGTTGTCAATGGATATAATCACCGCCGAGAAACAACAAACCCACACTTATTAGCAGGGCCAGTGATTTTTCGCGTTAAGATCGGAACACGCGATAGACTTCAATACTATATACACACCTCAGAAGTTGTTATACATCCATAGGTTGCTGGTGCCGTGTCCATCTTTGACCAAGCCACTCAGGACGAAATAACTCCGACACTAAACCATCGTGATTCGCGAGCAAACGGTTAACACAAGCCAGAACATTTTTTTGCCAATGAAAGAAGCTGGACGATCCTACAGTGCTTTCGACTGTATCTTGTCTCGAAATCTTTTCGTGAAATATCACTGCCCCTAGTCATGACCCGAAGAAAGAAGAGGAGAAAATGCCGTGCACTGCCTTACTCATCAGAGTACAGTTGCAGTGCGGGAGGATGGAAGGAATGCCGGCATTCGGGTCGTAAAATCTGTCTTTACTAAATGGTTATGACTAGAGACCTGAACAATTCGCTGATTCATTTTGGGACAAGCTAGAATTCAAAACACGTGTGTTTATATAACTTCAGCCATTGGACCACACGATGTTTGACACCTCCTAGAGAACGCTGGCCCAATCGTCGCCTTCCACTGTGACAGCAGACATTCAATGTGCAGTTGACATCGGCATATTTGTACATAAGGCTGTGGAGTTCATCCTGCAGGTCGTTGAACTCACGAATTTCTCAGGTCTCTTCTTATGAGACGTTTGAATTGTTTAAGTTTCCTGCATCTCTTATTCGAGAATGGCCGATGCTGACACGCATTACGGTGTCCATCGCTCGCGAGGAACGCGCTCGAGACAAGTAAGAGTGCACAATCGATATATATCAACCGATTGCAACACGGGAGCTCTTAAATTAACTCGGTACTGAACGGGTTTTGAAGTCCTGAATAAACAAGGTAGATTGGGATATCCTGGTGGAAGCGCGACGGGGTAACGTTGTTGACCCAATCAGCGTTCAGTGTCGAACGGACAGAGGTTGCGGAGAGTCACGCACCACAAATACATCGTGTCATCTTCACATGGGACATCTGACATTCCGGCCGCCAGGGTTACGTCCCAGCTGCGCACCATCGGCCGGGTTTCGCAACTGGAGCTCTTCAATCAGTTTGAATCACTTCATCCTCGACGGGCGAATGAACGGCGCGTGATGACAATGCAAGCTCGCCTGCGCCGACAACGCAGCTTGCGTACCACGGCAGTGGAGGTCTCAAGAGTTCGTGGATCCCCATAGGGGTCATAACCCATTTAAAAAATCTGTACGTTCGTGTTGCTCCCGCAATTTGTTCAATTGGCAGACACATACAAAATTCAATTCGCGTTATTTTCTGGCTGCACGATGAACTTCAGTAGGGGTCGTTTTTTATTGACTTTCACAGAAGCCATGTGCCATTTTCACTTGCGATTCGGCTGCACGCAATTGGAACATGCTGTCGTTAATCGTTTCTTATTGGTTGAAATACGCCCGGGACGTGTCAGACAAACTATAGCTAGGGGCAGTGATGTTTCGCGAAAAGATTTCGAGACAAGATACAGTCCAAAGCACTGTAGGGTCGTCCAGCTTTTTTGATTGGTTAAAAAATGTCCTGGCCCGTGTTAACCGTTTCCGCACGAATCACGAAGATTCAGTGTCGGAGTTACTTGGTCCTGAGTGGCTTGGTCAAAGACGGACACGGCACCAGCAGTCAGTGGAGGTATAACAACAGCTGAGGCGTGTATATAGTATTGAAGTCTACTGTGTGCTCCGATTTTTACGCGAAAAGTCACTGGCCCTAGTAATAAGGCACGCAGTATTACAACAGAAAGATGCGCGAGGCGAGGGTTACGTTAATTGCTAAACAGCGCACAGGTACGCAGACGGTGTTTCTCAATGTGCAGCTATGCAACTAATCTCTGAGACCCCCCGCCGATGCTTTTACCGGTTATCCGCAGGGCTGTCACGATTTCGCTGCCTTTGAACCAAGGCCACCGTAACGTCGCACCTCGTCATTATTTCCTGTTTTCCCCCGTCGTCCTCGCGTCCGCCTTCAAAAGGGGGTGCGCGGGGAAAATTAGACGCCGAACGCGAGTTGCAAATCACCGCGCCCATGAACTTTCAAGAACATCGCCTGGAGATCAGCAGGGGAGAAAGCAGTTGAAGCGCTCCAAGTGTTCCGGAGTATTCCAGCCTCATCGGAGTTGTTGCAACACGCTGTCGCAGAGTAAATAACAATACAGAGGCGGAACAGCTGATTCCGGGAACTCCAGTCGTAGACGCTACCAAAACGGCGTCGTGACTTGCAAGCAACATGTCAGAACGCCGTTCGCTGCTCAGCTCCTGTGAGCTTGAGAGGCGGTCACGGTGAGTGTGGAACGGTGCCGGAATGCAGGGATGGGGGAAACGGGAGATCCCCGAGAAAAACCCGCCTACCAGCGGCATCGTCCAGCACGATTCCCACTTGCGAAATTCTGGGAGCTACCCCGCCTGGAATCGAACCAGGTTCGCCTAGGTGGGAAGCGAGTAGTCGAACCACTACACACTGCGGCACCCTGTAGGTACCTGATTAGTTAATTGAAAGGTACATATTGCTACAGTTGAATACAAAATGTACGACCAATGGCGTAACAACTAGGAAGGGGCTCCAGAATAAGAATAAATCGAGATGAGTTGATATAGTCTAAACACTATCTAAGACTTGTTATGATGTATTTCTATTTAATACACACATCTTCGCCTCTGGCATATACTATACTTTTCCCTACGCATCATGTAATTTAGACATTGATAACACCAAAAGAAAATTTATAAGATAAGCTAAAATATCTTATGAGAGACGCCTAAAGGCTTGCATTCCCTTTAGAGGGGTGCCTAAAGGCTTGACTCTTCCATAAAGTGGTGCCTAAAGGTTTGCATACCCCTAGATGGGCGCCTAAAACTTAAATCTCCTCTAGAGGGGCACCTAATGGCTCGCATCCCTCTTAAAGGGGCGCCTAAATGCTTACATATCCTATAACGGTCGGGAGGGGGGAGGGTCTCACGGTGGCTGAGAAGTTAGACTGCTCGCCTCCCACCAAGGCGAACCGGGTTCATTTCCCGGCCGGTTCACTCCGGATTCACGCAAGTGGGAATCTTGCCGGACGATTCCGCTGGTAGGCGGGTTTTCGCGGGGATCTCCCGTTTTCCCCAATTCATTCGGGCACTGCTACATACTCACCTCACTTTACCCTCATTTGCTCTCAAGACCTCGATGTTAAGAGCCGCCTAAATCTCTTCACTCACTCGCCCTAGAGGTGTGCCTAATTGCTCACATCTCTCCTAGAGTGGCGCCTAAAGGCATGCCCTCTCCTACGTTGGAGACGTTACGCCACTACCTACAGCCTATTGGTTGTGACAACAAGTAAGTGCTATGTCGGCACAGACACAACACATAAAATACACTGACCAGCCAAAAAAAACNCCCCCCCCCCAAGCACGCAGAAGTGCCGCAAGACGACGTGGCATAGACTCGACTAATGTCTGAAGGTATGCAGGAGGCAATGCACACCATGAATCATGCAAGTAAGTCCACAAATCCAATCGGCGCCAATTTGAGAAAGGGTTGCACGTCTGTCACGTTTAATGATTCTCGTCAGTCGTCGTTTGTCCCGTTATTTCACGATCTTTTTTTCCGGCCGCAGCGATGTCGAAGATGTGATGTTTTACCGGATTCCCGATATTCACGGTACACTCGTGAAATGGTCGTACGCGAACATCCAAATGTTATCGCTACCTCGGAGATGCTATGTCCCATCTCCCGTGCGCCGACTATAACACCACGTTCAAACTCACTTAAATCTTGATAACCTGCCATTGTAGTAGCAGTAACCGATCTAGCTGCCAACCGCATCGCGTTACTCTTATTGGTTCCATACCTTTCGTTATTTGCTGACGCACGCCTATACCAGTTTTTTTTTTGCTCTTCAGTGTATATCTCATTTGCTACACAGGAAGCCATAAATTTAAACGGGTTTCAAAAGGTTAAGGAACTGCTCCCCGTTTTGGAATGGAAATATGATGGAAAATTAGTTTTCAAAAACGATCTCCCCAGTGCAGCCGACCTGGGCAGGAAACACGCGACCTACCCGATGTTGGCGAGACACGCTAATGCACGACCAGACACTCCCGATTGCAACAAGCAAGAAAGACTGGTCTGACGAGTGTTCGGAAATGACTCCTCGTTAGTTCAAGACACGCACTCATGACTTATAATTTCCGCGAGGAACTTAGAGTGCTTCTAACTATTTAGAAACAGACTTGTTAACGACATCCTTTCACTAGACATTTTTTTTTAATTCTGGTGCGACGAGGAATTCATTATAGAAAGGTTGGCAAAAAGTTGTCGTTTCCCTGCTACTTCAGATACGAAACACCTCACTAATAATGGTCTAATAGGCACCCTTAAATACATACACAGTAAAACATTTTGTACGATTTGCAAACAAATCTTTTGACACTAGCTGCCAAAATTTATTCTTGCTTTCACTATAAGTAAACTACTGCATTAATTTTACAACACACTGTTTCATGAAACATAACAAATCGTATATATATCACCATGTATGTAATACAGTATGGTCCACTTTAACGTGGACACCCGCAAAATTTCCGCAACGGTTGCAGATCGCGAAATTCTGTCTACGCTCAATTATAATACGTACGGGAGCGAGTAATTTTCCGCGTAGTGACTGTGTATGGACAGAGAAATTAGATCACACATATATATTTTATACTGGAAACATGCATTTATTTCAACGGCATCTGAAAGTACGTGCAGTGATATAGCGTTTGCAATATAAAGTATAGCAGGAACGGCAACGAATAGTGTGCAAACGTGAGCCGGTAGCATTGGATCTGTACTCACAGCTGTGCGTGAACAACACGCGCCGTGACTCATCCTGTAGGGACCACTTCCTATAGCAGCGGGGCAAGGGGCACGGAATGCGATGTTGGACCAATGCTATGCTTCATTTCATATAAGTTGGCCAGATTCTGACAGTCAGTGAGTGGCAACTTGAAGTATACAAAACAAACAAAGTGCCATTTACAAAATCCTGTATCAACTGGTGCACGAACGAACAAAAGTTAATATTACGTTGGCTATTCTGAGTGCACTGCCGACGCACATTAGACTAGCAGAAAATACGCGATGAGAAAGAGTTCCTAGACTAATTAATATATTTAATTTTACATGGTTTTACGTCTTTCGTATACGTCAAGTTGCCACTCACTGATTGTCAGAATCTCGCCAACTTATATGAGACGGACCATAGCATCGCAGCAGAGTGAGTGAGTGAGTTGAGAGATGAAGGCAAAAGAGGTGAGTATGGAGCAGCGCCAGAATGAAGGCACGGGAGGAGACGGGAGATCTCCGAGGAAACCCCGCTGACCAGCGGAAACCGTCCGGCACGATTCCCACACGCGAAAATTAGGGGGCGGCCCCATCGAGAATCGAACCCCGGTTCGCCTTGATGGGAGGCGAGTAGTCTAACCACTACACTACCGCGAACCCTATGAGCGCCTAAGTTAACTTACGCTTCTTTTACTTATTCTATGGCTACACCATGTTGCTAGCCAGTACCATAATTTTACTGGCGTGCGGGACTGTAGTTCGTGGTAAAATGCTTCTGTTTCACTGCCGTTCTTACGAATACTGCAATGGTTGACCCCTTACCTGGAATGTGTCTGGCAAATTTTAATATATAATCGGTAACCGCATCGTTCGAAGTCCACTAAGATCATGGGAAGTGCGTCGTTTTTTTTTGTGTCTGTTCGAAACCGTGCGACGTAAGCCAACAACTTTGAAATTTTAATCAAAATTTTCCATTCTGGCTATGCGTACTTTTGCACTGAGCTCTCTAGACGGCTGCCTTCAACTTTTTGAGTGGTGTAGAATTCAGGAAAGTTATACGGGATTTGCCGTAATATTACGGCGTGCGAATTGTTTGAAGACTTTGGCAAAGTTCACTGAAACTTAATACTCTGTTACATCTGCAACATTACGTAAGAGCCAAATTTTCAAATGGACACAGTTGTTCGTTTTTAATTGCGCAGGGTAAAAAATTGCATTGGAATACCANGACGGCTGCCTTCAACTTTTTGAGTGGTGTAGAATTCAGGAAAGTTATACGGGATTTGCCGTAATATTACGGCGTGTGAATTGTTTGAAGACTTTGGCAAAGTTCACTGAAACTTAATACTCTGTTACATCTGCAACATTACCTAAGAGCCAAATTTTCAAATGGACACAGTTGTTCGTTTTTAATTGCGCAGGGTAAAAAATTGCATTGGAATACCAANTAAGAGCCAAATTTTCAAATGGACACAGTTGTTCGTTTTTAATTGCGCAGGGTAAAAAATTGCATTGGAATACCAACTCCGTATTTTAAGCTGGTTGGCACACGACCCGCACTGAAAAACATATTTTGTGGCAGCCACAAAGGGTTTTGTTGGTATTCACATTGCGAATTGTTTTTGCGCTAAGCAAAAAAAAAAAAACCTGTAAAAAAATTTGTAATTTTTACTGAGAAATTGTTTGTAATTTTATAATTATTTGTAACAGTACAAAATCTTTTCTTGGAAAAGTACTTATTGTAAAACTACAAGGGCCATGTTTATAATAGACCTCAAGATTTGTCTGTACTATACTGACTCGTATCCACGAGCTCAAGCAAAATGGCGGACACTCAACAACGTGGAACCGTATAAAGCTGTTTGTGCAAAAACTAGAGGTAACGTAAAGTGTAGTTGCGTGAAGTAAAAAAAAAAAAAAAGTATTGAGATTTTGAAATAACGTAAAACACTAAAACATTTCAAATGATATTAATAAAACGACGACAATTTTTAAAACACGTGACGCTATTACTCATTAACGGTTAATATTAGCGTTTCTTTTCTACACAGTAGGCTTAAAATTTAATAAATGCGTTCTTCCTAACCGAGTAACCTCACAAATGTTTTGTAGGTATTTCATGTTACATTTAGTAAAATAATATTTTTGAGATGGTAAGTCATGTTGGACTTGTGGATTAGGGTCTGCGGCAGTAACGAAAAGGGTGTGGCAAAATTCAACTTTTCTTTAATTAATCATATTTTGATATAATTTTTTTTCCCGTATTCTCTGTTATTATTTCATCACATTTGTTTTCTAAAAGATAAATAATAATTTTATGTCCACTTTCCAATAATGTAAGGTGTAGTACAAGCCTTTCATTTGTAATATTACAAACATTTGTTTTGCAGATTTTACGAGAAAACTATTTGTAGTTCTACAAAGAATTTTCTTGACAACTGGATTTTCAAAGATTATCCTTGTAAAAGTGCAACGAATTTTTTTACAGTGCATATTATTTGTCACCACCTTTTGTGGCAAATAAAAATTTATTTCGCGGTGGCTACAAAAAAAATTGTGTTCACCACCAAACCGTTTGGCAGTGTGAATGTAGTCAACTCACGGTTACTTCCAAATTTTGTGAAGCCCTGTTAAAGTTCTACTTCCTGGATGTTCCTCCGCCTCATGGAAAACAAAGATTAACTGAGTCCAGGAAATAACACCAAAGGGACAACGCACCGCATTCGTGCGCACTCAGTTTAATAATATTTCGCATAAGAACTATTTCTTACCAGGCATTACCAACACACCTATGTTCTCCCCGTTTTTATTCGTATCGATTAGAAATGCAGTATTATTATTAATAAATATTATATAAGTAAAAGTTGAATTAGACCAAAAATAAGGATTTTTTTTTTGTTTACTGAAGTATAAAACGCTTGTGATACACGATGTTTTGAGGAAAGAACCTCAAAGGTTTGATTCAAAAAGTGTGAAGAAATCGCGAATAAATTTTGTTGGCGCTACAAAAAAANGAGGAAAGAACCTCAAAGGTTTGATTCAAAAAGTGTGAAGAAATCGCGAATAAATTTTGTTGGCGCTACAAAAAAATTTTTTTTCTCAGTACAGTCAGTAATGAACGTTGCATAGATTTGTAAGTGTTGTTGATCAATATGAAGGTGGTAAGANTTTTTTTCTCAGTACAGTCAGTAATGAACGTTGCATAGATTTGTAAGTGTTGTTGATCAATATGAAGGTGGTAAGAGGGAATACAAACACAAACAGAGATTGCGTTCAAAGCAGTGGTGGGAATAGCAACTAGTACGTTTTGAATGTCTGTAAATTTTATTGACATGGAAGTATTAACCTCTTTGTTATTTGTCCCAAGGTTGAAATATAAGGATAAGAGAGCAGCTCCTTCTTGCTTTACATTAAAATTTTCACCCGGATACAGCAGGCTAAATGAGAGATGTTGCTCAAACGGCAAAAAATGCTTATTTTCCCCTAGAATTGGTTTTGCGATAAATCCCCCGGCTGGGCAACATTGGCGTGATGAACTGGCCACATACGCTTTCACAGGCCATTAGTAGTTTAAAAACAGGTCATTCTGCGATTAAAACTACGATACGCCGTTGATCGAGGAAATTGAAAGCCGTAATTCATTTATACGGGCTGATCTCAACGATATCGTGCAAGTATTTACTTGCATTAAAGACAAGCGAGTGGCTATTAACTGCCACAAAGCAACGCAAAGTAACACAATGTAAAGACTGTCCACGGGAAAGAGAGCACTTTTGAAATCAACCTTTGAAAAAGGTCACTGGCCCTACCTCCGTATATTTTTACAGGCTCACTGACCAGCTGGCACCCAGTAAAGTTGGCAAAAACGGAGGGAAAGTAGTTCCATGCTTTAAAGTCGAATTAAAAGTGTTATTAAAGAATTTGCGAATACTGAAATTATGTATTTTAAGTTGTTTTTTAATGCATGTAAGTGTGAAAACTAGCGAATTTTTTAATTATTTTTTTTTCTAATAATTTAACAGTTTACCTTGGCCTACGCACGAATAAAGCGATCAAGCCTACGGCAATGTTAATGCTTTGATATGGTAGAATAATGCACAATGAGCATACAAGTAGATCTGAAGCAGGGCTTTCAAAAGTGCTCAGTTTAAAGAGAACAACGTATAATGTATATCTTTCACTGTTGGCTATAGTCCTCAGCCAATGGAGTGCGGAGTTGACTGATACCCAATCATCGTGGACTGTCCAGTTATCACTTTTTAAGATAGTATACGTATTATCTCCGTTGCATAAAAGGAAACAAAATCATTAACATCTTGATTATTATTACGAAGCAAATTGTGCTCTACTAAGGTGTATCAGTATTAAGAGTGATTGCATACATACTCGGTGGTTTATAAATACATCTCTTAAGACTACTACATTATGTAAAGCTGAAATTTCGCATGCAAACTGTCCGTAAAATAATGCACATTAAGGACGAACGTGGAAATAATAAATGCACAAAATTGCGCTACATCATCACTCGTTCGACGCGACTTTAAGGTTCACTTTATCGTTGAAATATAAACTGAATTCCTTATGACGATGCTGTTGAAAAGCTCGATCCTAGCTCTAATTTGCCGTTCCTAAGGAAGACGGGCTAGGTTCAAGGTCAGTGCTCAACTAACGAAGCTCAAGGCGTCATCTGGTAATGAACGAGACATTGTTAGCACTCGCAACTTCAACATGCTTCGCCATAGCACAGTTAAAAAAGTTTTTGACATTACATGCACTAGGGAATTAATTAGTAGCGAGAGGAAAAAATTGGCGGGTTTAATGTTCGGTTGAGTACGTGATGCACATGTTTTCGTTCGTTATTAGATAAGAAAAACTACACTGGTTTGCGGAAAGAACTTGAAGTAGAGCCGTTGCTTGACGAGTTGAAGAAAAACAACAAGAAGTGGTGCGAACATCTAAGAAGAATGGCTTCAGCGATGGGATACCGGCCGAGAGGAAAACGAGATGTAGGAAGGCCCCGAGCGAAATGGACGCCGGAACAGGCTGAAGATGCCTAATCCAAGGAAGAAGAAGAAGAAGAAGCTAACGTACCGCCCACTTTGAAGGAAAAAAAAAAATCGCCAACAGAACAGCAATCAAACTTCTGTACACCAGCAACAAAATGTTCATTGCAGTTCTGTCTTTTGCCGGAAAAAATCCAAATAATATTGTTTGTGTTGTGTCGAACGAACTATTTGTTCTGTAGGAGGAACATAATGCTCTTCTGTAGCAACAATAGTCCCAGTTGCGGATACAATCACAAAGAAGACTGCAACAAACACTTCCATTAAGGCGCCCGTCTACCTGGCGCTTGAACTGCGTTGCAGAGTGTTCGAAATACACGTTTTTCAAAGAAACANTTTGTTCTGTAGGAGGAACATAATGCTCTTCTGTAGCAACAATAGTCCCAGTTGCGGATACAATCACAAAGAAGACTACAACAAACACTTCCATTAAGGCGCCCGTCTACCTGGCGCTTGAACTGCGTTGCAGAGTGTTCGAAATACACGTTTTTCAACGAAACTATTAAGCGTGCGTCCAACGTGCTGATCTACGAAAAGAACACACACTTCAGACGAGAGCTGTTAAGTACTTTCAAAATATCACGTACGTTAGAAACATCAATTCAGAGTACTCCAAAACCGCTAAAAACGGCCTTTCCAAGGCGCTTTAGCTCAAAATGCACGCGTCAGATACATACAAAACTACTATAGGGGCCTGCATTGAACCTTCCTAAAGACTTCCCACTAATAAAATTATATGGTCACCGCTGAAAGTCCCATAGGTACACGCAGCACGACGAGAACACTGAACGCCAGTTCAGAGCCTTGCGCTTAGCGGCGATGGCGTACTTGATGCGCGTGGCAGTGTCGCCCTTATCGCTCCCGCGCTTCTCGGCCTAAACGTGGGAAAAAGCTCCAGGTAGACGGGGGCCTTAAAGCCAATATCTACGGTAACAATATTTATATGGTACCTGCAACTGATTGCTGTCCCTAAATTAACAGTCTAGATAGGTTATGGATACACTAATTTAGTTCCTAGAACAATTTTTTTCCCAGTGTAAAACAATGTAGTGTCCTAATTCCGTTAACATTGTATGGCGAATTTTTGACGTGGTTCGGCACTTCCGAGACCTCTGATAAACGGCCATTCTTAAAGCGCGAGAATTCTCATTGGCCCAAACACACACACGACCGCCAATCATGGAAGAACATTTTCGGACATTGTGCACAGTACGTCAAAACGATAGGGAAAAAGTCGACTTTTCCAGCGATAAACGATTGCCTGTTCCTATAGGCTGCAAGTGGCTCGATCCTTGTTTCGTTGAATGCACGTGTTTGTTATCGACTCAAATTAGTTCAGTGCTCGTCTAATGAAGCGAGATATAGCTCAAATTTAACTGGATGCCACATATATTTTAAGTCTACCGTAACTCTAAAAGTAAATGCAAGTATTTCACGATATTTGGCAGGTGTACCAGTTTTTTTGGCTCTTCAGTGTAGTTCTGCGTGTTGCACAGTCAAGTGCAGATGCTCTGTCCTAAGCCACTACTCTGATACATTACTGCACTAATAGATTAATACACTTATACATTGACGAAGTGCTGAACAACCCAGTGAAGAGAAAAATCGACCATCACCGTTGATCACACTCAGCGAACAAAGCCACCTGACCACGAGTGTCTGTCCCGGGAGACGAAGAAGTCGCAGTTCAGTGAACTTGGGATACTTTCCATTCTCCGCTTATTCGTCACCAGACAAATACTTAAAAAAATAATACGAATTCAAAGTATTTCCTGGAAAAACGTAATTGGTTTCAACCAAACTTATTACTCGGCAGATCGCCATTCTCGCACGCTGGTTACAAAGATCCGAGTATTCTAACGGTAGGCAAGCGAACATTCATTATTTGTATTTATAAACACCGATGTATTTTTGAGACCCTGATACAATTATCAATAAAAATTTTTTAGACAGTTTAATTTTCGCGTAAACTGTTTTCAGGGTACATGAACGACCTGTTCACAAAAACGGAAATAATTATATTGTAAGGCAGTGAATATAATTTAGTGTCTTGAAACATAAATAGGGCGTACTGCTTTTTTACGCTACTTTTGCACTTTGTTTTTCACAGTTTTATGTATACGTAAACTTATTTACGTGCGTCTAATCACATGGCTAACGTCCCCGTATTTCCTAATTGTTAAATACTAATAAGCCTCTCGAAAATTAACAATCTTTACAAGAAATAAGCGACAAAAATCAAAGCAGTTTATAGTTTACACTTCATTAATAGAGCCCGAAAAACTACACTCAGAATTTTAATAAATATTAAAGTATTAAAATCTATCAGCAACTTATCAGCTCTTTACTGTTTGCTTGTAGCTAAACTTTTTTTTTTGTTTTACCTAAAAGCAGTAAACATTGACTGTGGCACATAATCTCATGTAAATTACTCAAGAGAAAAAAATAATTTCAGTAAACTGTATAGAAAGTAATTCATATTAAAGCTACAAGCTATTACTATGAGTTACATGTAGCATATAACACAGTTAGGCGTACTTCAATCATCTAACCATTCCACTTTTTTCTCTATCATACAGAAACAAGATTGCACTTTGAATCGTTTACTGAAATTACACAGGATACTCTTTTGGAATCTGAAAACCAGCGCACAGAGATGCTTTGAAAGACTCTGAAATAAACATATGACACTGTTTATATGGCGCTACAGAAACTTGAGTGTTGTAAAAGTGCTGTGATAACCTAGGCTGAGATTAGCGTACACGCGTGTCACATATCTTCGAGATACAGTTTTTCTAGCGTGATGAACATTCAGGTTGTGGTACGACACGAAACAGCTCTGTACAGAATTGCGTCAAAACAAAGAACCAACTCTTGCATAAAATAATCCAACGGCGTTCGTCGTGAATTATGTCTCTACGTTCCCACGATACAACTGTAACGTTTTATGTTGGTTTGCATTTAGTGGTATGAGGGGGGGGGGGCACGTTACAGGTGCCGCCTCCAAGCCTGCAGATCTGGAGCTTTTATGAAGAATCAATGTTAAAAAAATTCCTTCTCAATGCATCAATTCTAAAATATATGTTTTAAACAAAAATAATTAATGTCACTCAGAAAATGATTCCACGTTAGGAAATTATATGTGTGTGTGGGTATGCATGTATATTGTATGTATATATACAGGATGATTCTAAAATAATGGGACAAACATTGAGGGGTGGTAGAGCTCACTAAAACCAACAATTATTGTATAGGAATATATGGGCGGGAGTGACGCGTTGAGGCGCAAACACCAAAATAACACATGAAATGCAACACATTGTTTATTTACAACGTCGCCGCTAAATGCCCTTTTACAGCAACGTTTATNTAACATTTTCTGTACGGAATCACTCGTTACGTATGCTGCTAATGAACATTTTATGTTTCCGTTAATGTGTTATGCTTGTGTGTTTGTGCCTCAATGCGTCACTTCCGCCCATATATTCCTATACAACAATGGTTTGTTTTAGTGAGCTCTACCATGCCCCATGATTTTAGAACCACTATGTATACACACACACACAATGTGTTTCCGAACAACACCGATAAACCCCAGCAGGTTATTCCTGACGAAAAAATTGAGACGAAAATGTGTGTACCACTATCCCCCTAAAGTGAACAATAAGGAAGCTAGCGCCCTTAAAAACCACTGTTTTGAATGTAATCGAGTTAAAAAAAATATTGGGAACTACTCACGATTAATCGGTGAATGGTGTTTGATAGAACGGAGATCTTACACATGTGAAAATGTGGTGGTTGATGTCATCCCCTTTCATACGGGTGCTGATTCATAACAAAACACAGAGTGGCAACCCCTATTTTTTTTATGGCGGGGTATGATATTGCCAACCCGCATTTTCGCAGGTGTAAGATCTCCGTTCTACAACACACTATTCACCGATTTGTCGCTTAATCGCGAGTAGCTCCTGATATTTATTTTAATTCAATTTTTGTAATTAAACTTTATGAACGGACGTTAAAAATGAAAGCTTGACAAGACACAGAGGAATTCTTAACATAATGCTAGATGAGTTTGTACGGTTTCCGTTACGTCCATGCGTATTTTTCCACATAGGATAAAAATTATTAAATAATAGGGGGATCTTTGATTACGGTTAGAGACGCGAGAAAAAAAAAAGGTGAATTTCGAAATACAAGTTAAGATGTTTCCCGTGCCTTGCAAGATTCTTGGTTTTTGAACATTGATTCAGGAAATCAAGTTATGNGATCTCCGTTCTACAACACACTATTCACCGATTTGTCGCTTAATCGCGAGTAGCTCCTGATATTTATTTTAATTCAATTTTTGTAATTAAACTTTATGAACGGACGTTAAAAATGAAAGCTTGACAAGACACAGAGGAATTCTTAACATAATGCTAGATGAGTTTTTACGGTTTCCGTTACGTCCATGCGTATTTTTCCACATAGGATAAAAATTATTAAATAATAGGGGGATCTTTGATTACGGTTAGAGACGCGAGGAAAAAAAAAGTTGAATATCGAAATACAAGTTTCTACTTCAAGACGTCTATAAAATCGTNTTTTTGAACATTGATTCAGGAAATCAAGTTATGGAGGAATATGCGTAAATTCAAGTGAGAAGGGTCTCTCCCCCGTTAAAAGGCTTTTGCCACGAAAAAAAAAAAAAAATGTATATTTGTACCAAATACTGTACAACTTTTAAAGAACTGCATTTATTCTTTCCTAGAAGAAAAAAAAACAAACAAACAAATGAGTCCACAGTTTTTGCATAAATACATGTCAAAATCGCAATTTTACTTTTTTTTATAAATGTGCAAATAATTAAAACTAACCTACAGAAATGAGTTAATTCACATTGCAAGAAAATGCTAAGTTCTACTTCAAGACGTCTATAAAATCGCGCAAGGAAATGTTTTTGCAGTTTCGAAAAACGTAGAAAAGGACATTTTTGCATACTTTTGATTTGTGGCCGCCCCTGAATTTTCGTAAAATAACTTTTGCTAAGCAATCCTTAAAATGTATCAAGGCAAGACCTTCCAGATACCCTTGCTTAATTTTCTGCAAATAATTTAGTTATACCTATTTGTTCATTACAAAAACAGTAACATTTTGACATTGATATGCCATTTTCAAAAACCGTGTGATATAAAAATAATTATATCTGAGGAAAAAGTTGTCAAGAGATAATGTATGCAAGTTGAACAGTGTGAAGTACACGTATAAAATAACTTTTTTTTTTTCCGTGTCCAACGCCCTTAATGTTTTCGTAGCTCTCTGTACTTGTCACATTGAGGACTTCTTCAAATTTGAATTCAGCGTTCACATGAAGTGTGGTTTTTTTTTTANCTGAGGAAAAAGTTGTCAGAGATAATGTATGCAAGTTGAACAGTGTGAAGTACACGTATAAAATAACTTTTTTTTTTCCCGTGTCCAACGCCCTTAAGGTTTTCGTAGCTCTCTGTACTTGTCATATTGAGGACTTCTTCAAATTTGAATTCAGCGTTCACATGAAGTGTGGTTTTTTTTTTTTTTTAATATACAAAGCTATTTTATTTGGTAAGCCATTCCGAATCAAACACTGGCTACATTTATTTTTAGAATTAAAGTTAAATTTAGAATCAAAGTTTTTAGTTTCATTAGAATTGGCCATGGCTTTGAAAGTTACTGTGTAAGGTTATTTAATTAACTAAACTATTTTTATTGTTATACTTAGAGATTGGCTGGATATGCAACGGATTGGTTGGAGTGCGGTTCTCGTCGGTCGTGTGCAGACGTAACGAGGAATCCCGAACCACTTGTCGACTCGGAATTTCGAGCACCGCCGTGTCGAGGGTCCCACGCAACGTGAAACAACAACAAACACCACTCGAGTCGTGAGAAGGCTCACCTGATAGGTAAGGCGGTTGGTTGAGTCGATCTCCGCGTGGCTGCGCTGCTGGATGGAGCCCCCGCCCACACACACACACACACACACTCTTTCCCTACACGCGCGTCCAAACAGCTGGCCTGCTGGCCGCGGAATGAGTCTTATACGCGCGCGCCGCGGCATCTCAATTCTGGTTGCAGGGGAGTGATTGGTCGTTAAGGGGAGGGAGCAGGGTTTACCCCACCACCCCACTCGCGGCCATGGCGGCAAGAAGTAGGGGAGCCACTTGATTGTTGGGGCACTCCCCCTGTGACTACCAAAACAAAGTTGGCGTTAACTGAACTGTGTTTGAAAGAGTTTTCCCAATGGCATCGTGTTCTGAATATGGCTGAACAAATAGATTTTTAAAACATCCGGATGTAATCGCATTTCATAGTTTGTGTACGATAAATGTGAGTTTCTTTATCGCCTCTTTTTGAAGCTCGCAGTATAACTGTTATTTGGCCGAAGTATACGTTATATTTCATATTTATTTAATAGTGATTAGCTTTCTGTGTATTTGTTTAGCAATTCTTTGTAATAAAGTCACGTTTACTTACGCAAGTGTTCTGCAGATGCTCATGTTTACTGTGTAAACATAGCCTACAAATATTCGCCATAAGAATAATGGTTGAGATTGATCATTTACGATGCAATACTCTAATCCTTCTAAGACATATCTTGAAATAGGAAACATCTAATGTAAACGAGATGTATGTTAATGCAGCAAATATGACTAAATCTGGTGGATACATAGGAGGTGTGCGCAACATTCTCACCTTACACTTAGCTTTAGAGTAGGTTAGAAAAAAATAGAGTTGTGTGCGCACATTAAAACTTTTTACCAAAATAAGAATGCACATTTTTAAAAAAGAAAATGTACAAGAAAACGAAGACAATAATTATTTTCGTGTCGTACGCACTTCTAAAACTGTACTTTTGATATTTTTTAAACTGGTTTCATTAAAAAGTTTGTAATCAATTTTCATGTGGAGACTTGAATATTTATTGAATGCAATTCATTAAAAGACAAATTTTTTTTTTCCAGTTTAATAAATTGCATTTAAGTAATTGAGCTGAATAAATATTTGATCGTGTGAAAGTGCCTTTCGTCTTCAAAAACAGTTAATCATCTTGAAATACACACCTGCTCTAGAACGTTCAGTTACGAAAGTAACATGTCAAATGCATGTATTCAACATTCGCGAGGTCTTTTAAAAGAGGTTCTTGGAACAGCATTTCCGATTCTTAAACTCGTATTATTTCGTTATTTGGGTCAATTGTGAATGATAAATACATAGGTACGGCAAAGTACTTAGAAATTATAGTGCCCGAGACGTAAACTAAATACAGGATTTTAAAGTCGTTGGAATTAAAAATGTGCAATTAAATAATGAAAAACCTAATGTTATTAACGAAATTTTCGAGGCTGCCTTTCAAAATTTAACTGATAGCTTATAAAACTTACGGGCACCTGTAACATATCCATGCCTTACCAAATATCTTAGTCAATGTAATTGTTTTTACTATGAGCCAAATTAGTTTTAATTTAATATACAGAAACCTCTAATGCATATTCAGTTCAACGTAATATGCAGTTTCGCATTACAGCTCTGCGAGGTAATATTTTAAGGTGATAATTAATACTATCTGCCTTACAAATTTATTGTTGATTCCTCGGAAAACATATCCGTGTTTATTTACTCGAAACTCGCCAGTTAGTGTACTGTTTTCGGTCAGTCACGGACGAAAAATGTTCGTTTCCAGCATGTGCAGACATTCAAGGCGAGTGGTGTTCTGGAAGCCAGAGGGGGCGTGTGTTCGCTCCCGCTGTAGGCATCAGCAATATGCGTTGTAAAGGTTGGCAACACACCGATTCCCCTACTTCACACCTCCAAGCTCGCGACGGGGCCCCATTTTGTTTTGGTGGAAACGACTTCCTCGGGTCGAGCGCGGTGGTTTTTCCGGGAATCGACGCGGGGGTTCACCTGTGGCCGACCCCACTGCGCAGGCGCGTCAGCACGCTTTCTCGGAATGTTGTCCGTCGTCTGCCAACTCTCGAGTGAAGTCATTCTCCTGGCATCTTTCTCTCTCTCTCCTTCTGTGCGTCTGTGCGTGTGTTGGCGGGCGAGTAGTCCATAGGGTTCCCGCCCGCCTGCCTGGAGCTTACTTCCGAGGCCCGAGAAGCGCGGGAGCGATAAGGGCGGCTCTGCCACGCGCATCGAGTGCGCCATCGCCGCTAAGTGCAAGACTCGAAAATGGCGTGCAGGGTTCTCGTCACCCTGCGTGCACCCGTGGGACTTCCAGCGGCGACCCTGTTACTTTATTGGTTGAAAGTCTGCGGCTAGGTCCAGTGCAGGTCCCTTGAGTCGTTCTGTAAGTTTCTGGCCCGTATGTGATGAAATACAGCGCTTTGATAGGGTCGTTTCTAGCCGTTTAAGAGTACTCTGAAATGGTGTTTCGAACATATGTGACGTACTCAAAACAATCGTCTGAAGTGTGTGCTATTTTCGCATATCATCAAACTGTGTGCACGTTTAATAGCCTCACGGAAAGAAACGAGTATTTCAAACACACTTCAACCCAGTCAAGCGCCAGGTTAGCGGGATCCTTAAAACCATACTTCACGATAATTTTTTATTGCATTATCTGAAAGAGATTCATGTAAGGACTACGCAAATGTAAATATTTGTAGCCAAATTATCGCTGGTGTTCAAAATACAGCACCGAAAATTCGAAGATTTCGGAATATGGGAGCCCAAGTTTCTATGCTTCTAATTAATTTTGCCAACTAAACATCATGCCATGTGATCTATATCCTATACGCAACATATTAATTAAGTACCAAGGATATTAAACAGCGGGTACTCGGGTACTGGTATCTCGAATCACTTTTAAATTGAGTATTAATGTTTTTGCCAACAAATTTTTTTTTTCGTCCAAGAGAAACTAATAAATATTAATATTATTTTCTCACGGACGGATAAAAATGTGTTGGCAAAAACATCAATACCTATTTTAAAAGAGATTCAGGATACCAGTACCCGAGTACCGACTTTCTTAATTTTCTCGTGTGACAACCTATGCCCTACCGATCTGTAAAAACGTTACATGAAATCTACTGCTAGGTTATATGGGGAAAAACCTGCAAATCCAAGATACTGGGTACTAATCCGTTGTAAAGGGGCCACCTAGCTGGAGAAATTTTACGTATCGGAGTCCTTGATATTAGTTCGTAATGACAAATGTGTTCATAATGAACGCATACACACAGAGAAAAATGTCTTGTTGAAATAAAAAAAAGTTATTTTGGCGCAACCGAATTGATAATTGTTTGTATGGTGACAATTAAATACGTTGTCGTTGAAATCAAATTATTTTGTTGTTCTTACTTGGTGGCCCCAAAATCTAAGATTTGGTTAGTGCAACTAAAAATTTGTTTGGTTCTATGCACATTAAACAGTGCCTAGTAAAATAGTTATCATGCAAAATGTGATTAAATTGAGTGGCCAACAGTACGATGCATCGTCCCTTTGGCACAATTTTCAAGACTTAGTTAAGCTTTGCTAAGTCTATGCTAAGTCTATTTTAACGGAACCTCCCAGCTACATTTACTCAAGCTCTATAAATAAAACTTAAGGATGCCGGATACATAAAAAATAATTATTTTATATTTGTGCTAAACATTGTTAAACTTGTATGCATTGTATGTAATGCCATTTTCCTCGAATAAAATGATAAAACATTTTTAAAAATAATTTGATGTCAAATCCAAAATTCTTCCGTTTTGCTGCAGCAATAATAACAAATACTAGCGTGGAACGAGTTTGATTATCGCGTAGATGCCGTTCGGGCCGCTCATGGTGGTCACATTGAACATTTATGAATGTATGGTAAACAAATTTCACGGTTCCACGGTTAATTTGATTGGTCAATCAAGGCTGTAGGTTGTTTGGTTTTGATATTATAGACCTTCAAAGTTGGGGTATTATTTTATACTCATTCTGTATAAGCGGAATAAAAGTTACGGTAAGTCTATTTGTGTGCATGTTTACCACTATTTTCTAGTTTTTTACTGCTACGTTCAAAACATAAGCGACACGAGTAACGTGCTTGAATTTACTGTCTATTTATTTGGATTAGTTGCTCCTTCATTTCAATATTTATTAAATCTGATGCCGTCCTTTTAACGAAATAACCCAACGCATATGAATAACAAGAGGTTAAATACTACAGTTGTAATAGAGTTAAACACAGTCACGGCAAAATAATAATATGTAGTACGTGTAATGTTCTATATCGTGAATAACACAAATATGTTAACAATATGTAAAATAATTACCCTAAACTACCTATCGTCGATACATACATTATTAAAAAGTCATAAAGCTGACCTAAATATGGTTATAGGTAGGGCTAGTGACTTTTCGCGTAAAAATCGGAGCACACAGTAGACTTCAATACTATATACACACCTCAGCTGTTGTTATACCTCCATTGGCTGCTGGTGCCGTGTCCGCCTTTGACCAAGCCACTCAGGACTAAATAACTCCGACACTGAACCTTCGTGATTCGTGCGCAAACGGTTAAAACGGGCCAGAACATTTTTTAGACAATCAAAGAAGATGGACGACCCTACAGAGGTTTGGACTGTATCATGTCTCGAAATATTTTCGCGAAATATCACTGCCCCTAGTTATAGGGTCTAAATTGCGAACATTCTGTTACGAGTTGTAGTCAGGCCCTTAGCTGAGTGGCCTGCCTGATCACACCTTCACTTATTTATCCAGGACACGGGCCGTGATGGCTGAAATTAGCTATGAAATCGCAAACCACGGAACCCCCTCCACCGGCCAGTAAACGGGGACATCACAGCCGATATATGACAGTGTAGTCCGCGGGCGGTGTCTTTCGTCGTCGGGCCATTGGAACGAGAAGACCACTGAAGATGGGTGTGTCCGGCAGTCGACTTGCGCCATCTTAATCAGCCTCCGGAATCATGAACAAGGTGGGGACTCTCCAATTAGGCTTTACTCAGAAAGTGACTGGTTAAATCTTTACAAAATAATATGCAATCATATTTATATAGAAATAATATTGTACAACCTTAATGTTTAATAAACCTCTTTTACATATTGTTCATTACATAACTCTTATAAATAAATTGTCATGCCCCTATATCCCCGTTAAGAATAAATATCAACAAAATACCAAAATCATAACAATTCATACGTAAGGGTTTTTGAAACATTACAGAATTCTTTGAACAGCTGAAAACAGTAAACAAAGCATTTGGCAGTTAAAACGTAGAAGCCACATTGCAGTGTTTATGTTTACACGTAACGATTTCTATTTCCTGCACTGCTTGCTTCTCTGCAATTTTCCTATTTTATTCTACTGTCTCTGTTTGCTTGTCACTGTTTCCTTCTAAAGTTTTGCTGGGATGTAAATACTGCACACAGCCAGAATGTAAGTATTTGGGTCAAGCAGGAACTTGTGTCCCAGAGTTTCGCCGACCCTGTGGTTCGACCATCTGCAAGAGTCAGAGGTTCACCAGCCCTTATTTAACAGGGTGCATAGACTCCTTGATCAAGGGCGTAAGAGGGAATTACTGTGTGCTACTACACCGAAGAGCAAAAAAAAAACCTGGCATAGGCGTGCGTATGCAAATAACAGAGGTATGGAACCTGTCAGAGTAACGCGATGCGGTCGGCAGCTAGATCGGTTACTGCTGATACAATGGCAGGTTATCAAGATTTAAGTGAGTTTGAACGTGGTGTTATAGTCGGCGCACGAGAGATGGGACATGACATCTCCGAGGTAGCGATAACATTTGGATACTCGGGTACGACCATTTCACGAGTGTGCCGTGAATATCGGGAATCCGGTAAAACATCACATCTTCGACATCGCTGCGGCCGGAAAAAAGATCGTGAAAGAACGGGACAAATGACGACTGACGAGAATCATTAAACGTGACAGACGTGCAGCCCTTTCTCAAATTGGCGCAGATTGGATTTGTGGACTGCCCTGCAGGATTCATGGTGTGAATTGCCTCCTGCATGCCTTCAGACATTAGTCGAGTCCATGCCACGTCGTCTTGCGGCACTTCTGCATGCTATTAGGCAGGTGTACCAGTTTCTTTGGCTCTTCAGTGTAGAAGGGTTCTAACGAAATGGGAGAGTTGCTAGAGTCACGCCCACTTCACCTGCGAATGGGCGTGCGCAGGAGAACCCAGGTGCATACAGTAGATAGAAGTCGCTCACCATTGGGTCGAATTTGGTTGTTCGCGCGGAGCCGAGGAGCACTTTGGGTCTCTGACGGAGTGGTAACCCGCTAGAGAGGCGCATTTTGGTCTCGTCTGGAAGCCAACTGACCTAGGTATAGGAGGCCAGGAAGCACTATCTCAGAGATACGGGACGCAACTTTGTTTGACCTTGGTGAGTTCATGAGTGTCGCATTATTTGCTGTGAGTGCAGTGTCATTTCACTAAGCATAGAAAAAGCAGTGATAAGTCTCTGCATTTGTTGCAGAGTAGGCAATCTTCTAATGGATATGTTATTCTTAAACTAAAATGATCTTTCGTTTCTACCAGGGATATTTTCGTAGAAAAAATTAACAACCCTAACCGTATTTATGTAGAAACAGTGTCTTTACTTGTTTTTACAGAATACATAACTATAACTCACAATCAACGGTGCCCATAAAATAAGTCTTACACGATATTCTATATTTTAACTTCTCCAGGGACTTTATGTGACCAATTAAATAACATATTAAATTTAAAGTTCTCTACTTTATCTAAGCCGTAACAAAAGTGCAACAGTAATATTTCCGTTGATATATTTTTTCAAAAATACTCGTAAATATGCATGGATTCATAATTATAATTAAATCAACTCTTTCCTTGCATTTCCGCGCACACAGAAATAATTGCAAGTTTGAGATGAAATAATATTACTAATAGAGTAGTAATCACAGGATTACTTATATAAAAGTAGTATACAAAATTATTTAGTTGCTGAATTAATACTTGAAATTTTAACCATAATTTTGAATTTTAAGAAAATCTATAAGTCAGTTCTTGCTCAGTGTCTTTTAAGTTAAAAATAAATGAGAAAAAAATCTATATAAAATTTTTTTGGAAAATTGTTACATTTCAATACACATTTGAAAAAAAAAAATTATAATCGCTAATGCAATTTATAATATTTAGGGCCCTATTTTAGATATATAATTTTTCCACAANACAAAATTATTTAGTTGCTCAATTAATACTTGAAATTTTAACCATAATTTTGAATTTTAAGAAAATCTATAAGTCATTTCTTGCTCAGTGTCTTTTAAGTTAAAAATAAATGAGAAAAAAATCTATATAAAATTTTTTTGGAAAATTGTTACATTTCAATACACATTTGAAAAAAAAAAAATTATAATCGCTAATGCAATTTATAATATTTAGGGCCCTATTTTAGATATATAATTTTTCCACAATTATATTATCGTTTTGGGATGACATTGTACTAATAAATTTTTTCTTTTACGAGTTGGCAGCACAGCCGGGAACACTGGACATAGCTGGAAGTGTTCGTTTCCGCTCTGACGAAACACTATGCGTTCGTTTCCGGCCGTAGGTCTGGCGAAATGGCGACGATCTCCTACTTCGCGCGCGCCGCTGCTCCTTCAGTATATAGTTCTTATATTACTGGCTGGAAATATATTTCAAATTCGTGTCGTTTCGTCAAATTGTTAAAAAAAATAATTCAACAATAGTATGCAATATTTCTGTATGCTTTTGGAATGAAAATCAAGGACGTGTTGAAATCGAGGTTGGAGATGGATGACACGACGTGAAAAAGCTTTCTGAAGTTAGCACAACTTCAGAAAACTTTTCCACGTCGTATCGTTCTATTGTGCATTTCATTTAGAACACCTATACATAACTACGTTATCACGAAGTTTAGTTTTTAACACTAACAACCATTGTTTTGTGACCTCGTAAAATAAAATGTATTAATAAATCTAAGAACTCTTTCTTACCGGCGTATTTTCTGCTTTTCTGATGTGCATCGGCAGTGCACTCAGAATAGCCAACCTAATTTTAACTTTTGTTCGTTCGTGCATCAGCTGATACAGTATTTTGTAAATGGCACTTTGTTTGTTTCGTATACATTAAGTTGCCACTCACTGACTGTCAGAAAGTGGCCTCCTTATACGGTATGGACCATAAAAAGGTAAACACCGTCACGCTCTCAACACAATCACAACCGGCCTGCATTACACTAACACGCACACTTAAATGCTTACAAACACACACGAACACCACGCCGCTTTATTATAGATTGCACTAAAAAAAAAAAAAACATGTCAGTAGACTGAATGCGTCGTCCTTTACTATCTTCGTTAATAAATTCCATTATTATTTAATTTCAACAAAAAATTACAAATAAGTAATTACAGATATTATAAAACATAACTGCATCTTATATATTTTTGACTTACAGTATAAAGTACTATTAAAAATTTTCTTCACAAAACAAATACAAGGAAAACTTGAGAAAAAAAAATATTGAAAACAAAACTAAACTCAGAATATTACATGGTTGAAAACAAAAAAAATAGAAATAAATTTCAGCAGTTATATTAAGACCGAAGTACTCCCAACATATATTACATAGTTATCAAACTTATTTAATACATTTTATATAGGCCTATAAAATACGATCAGAAAAATAAGACTTAATAATTTTCTACAATATGATGATAATAAAATATTTGTAATAGTTATAGTTTCATAAAAACAAAGTTTGTTTATTGTATGATTTTCAGGCTTATCAGCAAACATTCAAAATGTTACAGAAAATTTAATATGATAGATAACTTCATAATAATTATTACAAAATACTATACTATAGAGATTACTAAACTGTACAAACACTGGATAGAACGGATATTATGAATTTAACACAACAATATGTAAATACTATAAATTATTCATTAGGCCTATATTTCTCAGCATTCAGTTGTAATAACCTTATTGTAACTTTCAGAATTTGTATAATTATTTTGTAATTATTGGCGATCGATGGGAGTAGTTTAATGTTGTACTTTATCATTTCAATAAATTTTGTCATTATCATTTAACAATTTGTAATTCAAAATTCTTATTGTCAGATTAATTTAAGCCACCCATTAGTAGATAACTGAAAAATTCGCGTTTTCATTTCGGGACAAGTTAAAATTCAAATCCCCGATCGTTTGTATTGCTAATGCTATTGGTCCACTCGATAAATTACACCTCCTGGACAACTCTGAGCCAATAATAAATACACAGTAAAATGCAGACCGAATCACCGTCTTCCGCTAATACAACAAGCAACCAATGGACAGTGACATCTGCATGATTTTACATACGACAATGAAGTATAGCCTGCAGGTCATTGAACTCGCGAATTTTTCAGGTCTCTACCCATTAGGGGGTGTGCAGTTTTAGTTACCGCGAAATAAAAATACAGCAAGACTTCAAGAACAGGCTGACGGTAATCGGTCCCACCCGGAGTGGAAGAGTATTTGCACGCCTTAGCTAATGCCAAGTTCAAGGCCGCCACACCTTACAGTTTCACACTCAGCGGAACAATACCCTCGCCGTTCAGGCGTAGTCACGGAAGACTTCACAACATCGGCAGCTCCACCTACCTTAGTATTTCATTCTCTCTTTATATACCATCCTACTAATATTATAAATGCGAAAGTCTCTCTGTGTGTGTGTGATTGTTACCACTCAGCTTCATAACGGATTAACGGATTTTGATGAAATTTGGTATGTTGGTACTTTAGATCCTGGAATAGGACTTAGAATATTTTTTATCCAGGTAAATTGTACGGGTCCAGTGGAATAACAACAAAACCTAATTCTGCAACGGCTGGGAACGTGACCGAAATATCAGGCCACCCAAGGACATCTGAAATGGCTTAACGAATGCTATCAATCGATAACAACCGGGACCGAATATTTAACATGCCCTCCGAAGCCCGGAAGCTCTCAGATGTTATGCCACTAAACGGTCACTCATCCAAATGTGTGCCGCTGGGAACGTTGCTTAACTTTGGTGATCGATTAAGATCCCTCAGCCAAGCGCATAGAGTAGTACCTAGGTACACTTATTTCTAAAGCTACAATTTGACGAAACTCACGTTTTGATTTTCATACATCGATGCTGGAAAGCGGGAATGTAGGAACTACGCAATCGTTGCACGGATACACTCCAAAAACAATACCCTACTTCTTGGCTATCGGGTAAAAAATATATCCTTCCTTTTGGGTTGCCGTAATCAGTTAAAAACCCAGGCTAAAATAGTATAATTTTATAATTCAGATTCCACATAAATGAATCGTCTTTTCCCAATTTATTTATTAGTGTATCACTGTAAAACTCTATTGTACCCGGGCGAAGCCGGGCCGGTTCGCTAGTAGTTTACATAACACATCAGCGAAGCGCCAGCGGAGCTCCCCTCCCGGCGGCGCGGTGTTTGGCACAATTACGCCACCAGTAACTATATAACACGGCAACACTTTGCACGCGGGGTCTGTCAGACTGTCTGTCTGTGGACCCGCTCCGAGATGAAGCCATCACGATGCAGCTTGGCGTGCCGCTCGTCGCCTTCCGACTCACCNTAGTTTACATAACACATCAGCGAAGCGCCAGCGGAGCTCCCCTCCCGGCGGCGCGGTGTTTGGCACAATTACGCCACCAGAAACTATATAATACGGCAACACTTTGCACGCACGGTCTGTCAGCCTGTCTGTCTGTGGACCCACGCCGAGATGAAACCCTCAAGATGCAGCTTGGCGTGCCGCTCGTCGCCTTCCGACTCACCACTCAGCCTCCGGCGACGGTATCATTCAGGTTAGTCATATACTGTAATCGACTAGAACCTCCCTCCCCAATACCTTACATTTAATGTATATCATAATTGTTCGATTAAATACCTGCCCCGTCTTCATAATCAACTTCAGTTCTTCCCTCGTAATAGTACACTGCAAAAAAAAAAAACTGGTAGGCGTGCGCATGCAAATAACAGAGGTATGGAACCTGTCAGAGTAACGTGATGCGGTCGGCAGCTAGATCGGTTACTGCTACTACAATGGCAGGTTATAAAGATTTAAGTGAGTTTGAACGTGGTGTTATAGTCGGCGCACGAGATATGGGACATAGCATCTCCGAAGTAGCGATAACATTTGGATGTTCGCGTACGACCATTTCACGAGTGTACCGTGAATATCGGGAATCCGGTAAAACATCACATCTTCGACATCGCTGCGGCCGGAAAAAAAGATCGTGAAAGAACGGGAAAAACGACGACTGACGAGAATCATTAAACGTGACAGACGTGCAACCCTTTCTAAAATTGGCGCAGATTGGATTTGTGGACAGCCCTGCAGGATTCATGGTGTGAATTGCCTCCTGCATACCTTCAGACATTAGTCTAGTCCATGCCACGTTGCCTTGCGGCACTTCTGCGTGCTGGTGGCAGGGAAAAAGAGGGGGGGGGGCACACGATATTAGGCAGGTGTACCAGTTTTTTTGGCCAGTCAGTGTATAAACCTTCCATAGTCCTTGGACACTTGTGCAAAATATTAAAAACAAAACTGTACGTCCGGCTGTTGGCGTATTTGTGTTTCTTGCGTGCTCGGCGTTTCTTGCGGTGTTTGTAATAAAACCTGTCTCTTTTATAACCGGGGGATAATCACGTAGGTTTGCGTCACGCGAAGTCGCCTGCGGAAAAGTGCTTGTTAAGTGGAAGGCGAGTGGAATGGCGGAACGCCTCCTGTCTGCGCGAGCGACGGACGCGTCATCACGCGACGTTTAGTAACTGTTTACTTCATCCCGCGAGGAAAAAAACACAGCGCATGTGTCGTCAACTGTCCGACTGCCAGCGTCTCTCATTTAATCAGAGCTCGTTCGCGCTCAAGATGACTATCATCAGGGCCAGTGACGTTTCGCGTGAAAAATCGGAGCACACAGTAGACTTCAATACTATACACACACCTCAGCTGTTGTTATACCTCCATTGGCTGCTGGTGCCGTGTCCGTCTTCGACCAAGCCACTCAGGACTAAGTAACTCCGACACTGAACCTTCGTGATTCGTGCGCAAGCGGTTAACGTGGGCCAGAACATTTTTTTTAGCCGATCTCAGAAGCTGGACGACCCTACAGTGCTTTGGACTGTATCTTGTCTCGAAATCTTTCCGCGAAATATCACTGCCCCTANGAAGCTGGACGACCCTACAGTGCTTTGGACTGTATCTTGTCTCGAAATCTTTCCGCGAAATATCACTGCCCCTAACTATCATCGTTTTATTGCGACACGGCTTTATTTCCCCCAAGTATTGCGGATCTCTTACTATGGTCCATTCACTATTACTTCACACTTTCCTGAAGCCCTGCTGAAGTTCTACTTCCAGGATATTCCTCCGCCTCATGCGAACAAAGCTTAAACCAAGTTACATCGGAGGTACTACGCACCGGATTCGTGCGCACTCGGTGTAATGATATTTTGTATTAGAACTTTTTCTTACCAGGCATTACCAACACACTTATTTTCTCCCTGGTTTTCTGCGTGTTAATTATAAATTAAATGTTATAAATTATAGATGAAATAAAAGAAAACGTTCAATTTAACAAAAAATAAGGTACTTTTATGATAACACAAGTATAAAACGCTCGCCATACACAACATATATAGCATACAACGAAACACATCTTACATGTGGTGATTTTTCAAAGGTTTAATTCAAAAAGTGTGAAGAANAACATATATAGCATACAACGAAACACATCTTACATGTGGTGATTTTTCAAAGGTTTAATTCAAAAAGTGTGAAGAAACCGCGAATTGACTATGCGCCCAAAACCTACCCTACGCAATACAGTAGAGAGACGGTTCGCGGTTATTGCAACACTTTTCAAATACTTGCTTAGTTTCATATTTTTGNCCTACGCAATACAGTAGAGAGACGGTTCGCGGTTATTGCAACACTTTTCAAATACTTGCTTAGTTTCATATTTTTGCCTAACTGCATATCAGTTCTGCCGCATTTAGAAATTAAAGACCGAGAAAGACTTCGTGATCAATTATTCATATTGAGAAACTGCAAGAAAACGTAAATTTCTTACTATTAATCCATTTCGAACTCTAATTTTTGAAAAAAAAAAAAAAAAATTATTTTCGGAGGTTGTAGGTATAATTATTCTAAGTTTTTAATAATACTTGCAAATCTATAACTGCTTTTTTTTGTCGCTGCCAACCTAAAATAAAGTAGGTCCTACCCCAGCCAATAAGCCTATAGGCCAATGAAAAGTTACGGCGCAGCGACATATTTCCCTAAATGCTGGTTTTAAAAGTGTTCGATTAACGGTGATTCAGACTTGGAAAAAAAATTTTGAAGTCAAATATTTTTTGCAAGCTTATTTGATACAGCTTGCCAAAAAGAAATAACGAAATTATAAATATCGACTTCACAAGAATGTTAAGAGTTTTTAGCCTCATGGGAGGGGAGGGCACTTGCCTGTGTGCATGGGATGAACATGGGAAACAGAACATGTACGTGTGGTCACAAAGTATATTCTTATTCTTAAGAAGGGTCGCAGTGGTGTAGTGGTTAGACTACTTGCCTCCCACCAAGGCCAACCGGGTTCGATCCCTGGCGGTGCCCCCCNTTTTCGCACGTGGCCATCGTGCCGGACGATGCCGTTGGTCGGCGGATTTTCTCGGGGATCTCCCGTTTCCCCCCGCCTTTGCATTCCGGCGCTGCTCCATTCTCACCTCGCTTCACACCCTCATCGGCTCTCAAGATCTCGTTGTTAAGAGCCGCCCAAATATCTCCACTCCACTATTCACTTCTTCTTAAGCATCCTACCTGTGTTAGGAATTCCGACAGTACGAAAATGTTGCCTTGGATTAACCTCTGCGCTATGGCGTACGTCGATGAAATGCGTCGTTTGGAAGATACTTAAGCCTACTTCTAGCTTAAAATCAAACACAGAAAACGTCTGTAAATCAAGAATCGTGAAATGAAATCGGACTCATTTACATAAAGTTAGGGCCAGTGACTTTTCGCGTAAAAATCTGAGCACACAGTAGACTTCAATACTATATACACACCTCAGCTGTTGTTATACCTCCATTGGCTGCTGGTGCCGTGTCCGTCTTTGACCAAGCCACTCAGGACTTAGTAACTCCGCCACTGAACCTTCATGATTCGTGCGCAAACTGTTAACGTGGGCCAGAACATGTTTTAGCCAATCAAAGAAGCTGAACGACCCTACAGAGTTTTGGACTGTATCTTGTCTCGAAATATTTTCGCGAAATATCACTGCCCCTACATAGAGTTAAAGTTTTTTTTAGTGTGAAGACATACAAAGAAACTCGTTGAAAGCCGGTTTCCCAGACTGTGTTTATTATGAAACGAACATTGAGCTTCAGAAACTGCCTGTTTTAATTAACACCTTTTGAAGGCATACATTTTGGTGTCTCGAATATTTAACGCAATAATGAAACATCAAATTTCAGTTTCGTTATATCCTGAATCCTAAAAAAGGCAACATCAGTCAGTGCGACAAAAATAACGGCCGATATCAGTCGTGTAAACTAGGAACTAGTATCTCGGACTAGTGTGTTGCATTTTAGTTCGGCGGATTTCGTCACGTCATCAGTGAAATAATGGGCATTGCTATTATCACTTATTTACATTGAAAAAACCGTCTGTGATTGCGCTGATCTGGGGTCATTTCGACATACTCAAGTTTAAAGTATGCACTCAATCAGTTGTAGTGTTCCGCATCTAAGATATATAACGTTAGTTAGCTGGCAATCAAAAGCAAGTCATGACTTAACTACTCTTGAACCTCCGATATTCACATACACTGCAGTAAACTGAGCACTCATGGACCTGTATGTGTCATGATAGAAAGGTTCAAAGAAGAAAAAAAAATGTACAGCACTTGTTTACATATGACCAGAAAAGTATTCAGTTGCCGTAAAAAAATATTTGGTTGGCGAAGAAATTTTTTTTTTTTTTGAAAAGCAGAAAAACCGGTTTCAGTTATGATAATACTTTACATAGTTTCGGCCAAATGCAATCAAGGATTTTGTTGGCTCAACGAAAATTTTGCCTTCGCGTGGCGCCCGTGTTATCGCGACTTGACCGATACTAAACGACCGAGCTGACGAAATGACGCAGACAGTTGGAAGCATTCATCCATCCATCGTCCGTAGCAGTGACCTGGGGTTCAGAGTAACGCAGCTTGAACAAAAGAACCTATACCTTCCTCCAACTACTAGGATAATCAGGCATTTCAGGGGCAAATTCATGACAGGGGCGTAGCCGGTAATTTATTTGGGGAGGGGGGTGGGGATTTATAATTTCTGTTATTTTTTAAATAATAATAGTTTATTAGTTAAAAAAATTATTTACAACCAACGAGATAATACACAGAAACGAAACTACAAAATGCTACAAACACCCTTCATGGTAAAGGGGGATCACACATTTCTTATATATAAAATAATAGAAGTTGTAATTTTTTTTTCAAATTTTATTTTCATTTAGGGGGGCGGGGCGGAGGTAGTAATTGTCCCGACATCCCCCCTCCTCGCTTCGCCACTGATACAGGAAGATCCAAAATTGATGCGTTCCTCGTCTCTCCAATTAGCAGTGTTATAATATTTTATTTTCAAGCAATCACATAAATACACGAATTCACACGCACGTGATTTTTATGTCACTATTAATAATGTGTATTAACACTTCACCTGTTCTCATTAGATTATAAGTGCAGAATTCTTAAAAAGGAGGACAACGGAATCTCATTTTGACAGCAAAAAATTATACTCTAGGATTATAGGTCATACAGAAATTTTTTTCGCATCTACATAGACAGTGTAAAAAAAAAATATTGATTTCGTCGTAAAAATATTAAGCATTTACACTTTATAAACACTTCTTTGCTATATTATTTGTTGCAAATAAATATTTGGTTAAATATGAACCAATGCAAAGTTGGTTTACTAATCAAAACTTTCGTTTGATCTATAAATCAAAGGCAATGATAGCCTTTCTCTATCATTATAATAGTTCAGACGGATTCTTTGTGGTATAGTCAGTTACGTATTTTGAAAGTTAATACTATAATAATTATATAATTATATTATAATACTATTATATAACAATAATAAAATGAATGTCGATGACCTAAGGAATTCGTTACTTGATAACTTAGTATTAGGTAAGTTTCGTTTTGTGCAACAAAAAAAAACGTAAAAACGAATTTAAGATTTTTTCCCTGCAAACAAAAGAAGGTTAAATATTGTTACGCTCGCAGCTTCGCATCCCGCGCGGGCATGGATGCATATCTGTTACAGGAAGCTGGCCGACACGATCATTCATTTTGCGGCCCCGTGTTTCCTTGGCGTGGGAAGGCGCCGAGAGCTGGAGGTCAAGTTTGTAGCATTAGAAGAAACGAGCTGTTTATCGAAGGACGCCGCCGCACACTCTGGATATACTTATCGCAGCTCGCGCCTCGTTCACCCTGAGAAGCTATCATTTCCCCATTTAATACGCAGGAGTGTCATCACCATTACCTTCCCCAGAACATCTTTGATTGCCGAGAACGTTCTAGACAAGTGATTCCCAAAGTTCTATGTACCGCGACCCATTAAAAAAAAATGCCAAAGTTCAGGACCCACTTTAATGCCTTATGCGAGAGACGTACCGTTTCGCTGTTACATCAGGTTCACATTGTATTTCTTACGTAGCGTAAGGAAGTGAAGGGTAGGAGGATTAACAAAATAGTTAAGAAAGTTGAAGTATTAAACAACAATTTTAATGAAAAATATACCTAATCAAACAGCATTACACAATGTGATATATTACTCATTTAGTTAAAAAAATCATTTTTGTTGTAAGAAATCAGATTTTTCAATGCGAAGGATGCATTGGTTTTCCATTTATTCCCATTACAGCTTTAGTGTACACTTCAATTCATGTCACTTTCAATCGCAATGAATTCGACACGTCCAGTTTATTTCGGTGTTTATAACTCATGCATATGTTTATGTACGAAATTATGTTTGTCGGGGCCCACCGAAATTTAGTCTGCGACCCACCAGTGGGGCGCGACCCATACTTTGGGAAATACTGTTCTAGACGGCGCCTACCTCAAGTGTAAATATCAAGGCCTCTGAGGAGTGAGTGATTAAGAGCAGAGAGTTTGGAGTCTCGTGCGACCNTCGCAATGAATTCGACACGTCCAGTTTATTTCGGTATTTATAACTCATGCATATGTTTATGTATGAAATTATGTTTGTCGGGGCCCACCGAAATTTAGTCTGCGACCCACCAGTGGGTCGCGACCCATACTTTGGGAAATACTGTTCTAGACGGCATCTACCTCAAGTGTAAATATCAAGGCCTCTGAGGAGTGAGTGATTAAGAGCAGAGAGTTTGGAGTCTCGTGCGACCNTCTACCTCAAGTGTAAATATCAAGGCCTCTGAGGAGTGAGTGATTAAGAGCAGAGAGTTTGGAGTCTCGTGCGACCTTACGCGACAGTTGGGCGATTCCGGAGCGGCGAGGGACGACTGCAGCGATCTGCGAGAGTGCGTCGGCGAGCTTGCGTGCAGTGAAGAGTGGGGCTGATCTGCGGGACTGTGGACTGGATGCGTGAGTGAAGAGACATTCGGGACGATGGAAACAGACAGTTGTAACTAAACGTGTGGAAATTATTGGAGCATTTTAAGGGACATTAGCAGGAGTAAAGACTGTGACAAAGACTTTAATTAGAGTTGAAATATACAGTTAATATTGCGCTGAATAAGAATAATAAGAGTTAATAGGACGCTTAGACTGGTTAAAAAAAAAAAAAAAAAAAAAACCGATGTTTTATTGTTTGTAGCTTTCAGAATAAATGCAATTATTGGATTTAGTTCTTTTATATTTATTAAGACCTCCATTTCTCATAAACTCAGATATGCCCCTCCAGCGTCCATGATGCAATATATTTTATTTTGTGCTTTAAAGAAAGGTGGTATCGCCATAAAACCAAATAAAAAAATAAAAATAATATTAGCAGCAGACCTATGTCTCTGCAATATTCGCTTTGAATTAAAGCAATATTTNGGTTAAAAAAAAAAAAAACAAAAAAAAAAACAGATGTTTTATTGTTTGTAGCTTTCAGAATAAATGTAATTATTGGATTTAGTTCTTTTATATTTATTAAGACCTCCATTTCTCATAAACTCAGATATGCCCCTCCAGCGTTCATGATGCAATATATTTTATTTTGTGCTTTAAAGAAAGGTGGTATCGCCATAAAACAAAATAAAAAAATAAAAATAATATTAGCAGCAGACCTATGTCTCTGCAATATTCGCTTTGAATTAAAGCAATATTTNCAAATAAAAAAATAAAAATAATATTAGCAGCAGACCTATGTCTCTGCAATATTCGCTTTGAATTAAAGCAATATTTTGTAACTGTAAACAAAAAAACCTCATAGAAATGTTTTTCTTAGTTGTAAACACGGCGTTACACACATCTTTTAAACATTGCAACTGTTAACAGGTTTATAATTTAGCATTTAAGAAGTTACGAAGTGGACACCCGTCCATTTACACAGGTTCCAACACAAACTGTGATCCGCACGAACAATATTTGTTTCGTTCATCGCCGCTACAACTGTGAAGCTCGTGCAGCTACCCGACTCACAAACCACAAGTTAAATTCTTTTTTTGGCTGCCGCGCCGGCCCATGTACAAAAGCTCACCAGCAAACGCAGTATGCATTCCTGTGCGAAAAAAAAAAAAAAAAAAANCCCGCTATACTGGGCTATTTCCGACCTCGGGGTTTTCTTCATCCTTCTCCTCGCCCGTCTCTCATATCCATCGCCCTACAAACCTCAATGAAACGAAATGGACGTTATTTTCCTTGTAGAATTTGTCCATCGCCAAGACTTAAAGAACCCGCCTACATGTGTCGTTTTTCTCTTTTTTTTTTTTGGAGGGCCGCGGTGCCATCAACCCCTCCCCCTACACACGGTACACAATGACGCAACTACTCATCCTTCCTCCCCTTCATTTCCCCTTCACATAGCTACATTGTACGAATGAGCACACGCAGAATGATCAATTTTAACACCTTCCCCCTCTCCCCCCACGGGCAAAAAAATTTTCCCCTAGGCAAGTACGTATGAATGTGCACTCACGTAACGCGCACAAAAACACCAATGACAAAACATTAAAACTAAAGATTTTGAATAAAAATCCCAAATACGAAATAGAAAGATAGTTTGTTTTTACTTTCTGTGTAATATTATTTAAGATTAAGAGATTTAGGCATTTTAATGTCCGAAGGTTTACTTTACTCGATAAGGTTACGAACATCTTTTACTTTTAGAAATAAGACCCATCGTCAAAACACACTACTTAAATAACTAATAACTAGGGGCAGTGATATTTCGCGAAAAGATTTCGAGACAAGATACTGTCCAAAGCACTGTAGGGTCGTCCAGCTTCTTTGATTGGCTAAAAATGTTCTGGCCCGTGTTAACCGTTTGCGCACGAATCACGAAGGTTCAGTGTTGGAGTTACTTACTCCTGGGTGGCTTGGTCAAAGACGGACACAGCACCAGCAGCCAATGGAGGTATAACACCAGCTGAGGTGTGTATATAGTATTGAAGTCTACTGTGTGCTCCGCTTTTTACGCGAAAAGTTACTGGCCCTACTAATAACTATACAACTTTGAAGATACTATTGAATATTAACCAGGACTGTAAGCAGTTTCGGTTATTATATAAAACTAACTAATGATATTTATAACCGAAATGTAAAAAACAACTTTAAAAGTCGTTATTCGTTTGCACGTCCAAGTGTACAACTCTATTATCTGGAAAAATTTAAAACGCTAATATACGATGTTCAAGGTGCAGTGCCGTCCGGAAAATTGTACGTGTGCAGAACCTTTGCCGAATGCTCGCAGCCCACAGAACAGGGATGGTTGGCCAGTTCCGAGAACTGGTATCAATGCCTCACACAACACTTTTAACTATAAAAAAAAACGTGCTTATACATCTTCTATATAAATAATTATCTTCATAACCTTATTTCGTTTCCAGCAATTGTTTGTTACTTTTTAAGTTTCGCGACGTTGGAAATGGCTTTTTTTTTTTGTCGTACACGGTTTTAATTAGCTGAGCCCGTCTAGTACGAAAGAAATTATATAACCGGTCAATTATTCAAATGTCTGACGGAAACTGGGCCCATCCAACTTTTTCAGACAAATATGGTGGCGTTTATGACGTTTCGGTGACGTCACAACTGTCCNATTATTCAAATGTCTGACGGAAACTGGGCCCATCCAACTTTTTCAGACAAATATGGTGGCGTTTATGACGTTTCGGTGACGTCACAACTGTCCAACTTTATTTGACCCGACCCAACTTATATTAGTAGCAGTTTGATGGAAACATTTGACAGTGTCATATGGGCTTTACAGAACTGTCAAAATAATATTTTCCACAGAGTGACATAATTTAGGAGTTAGCTCCAAGAAGGGCATATAAGAAAACGGAAAAACTAAGAAATCAAGTTTATGTACATCTCACCATAGCGATGCATAGCTAGAGACCAGAAAAATTCGTGGATTCATTTCGGGGAAAGCTAGAATTCAAAACACGTGTGTTAATGAAACTTCAGCCATTGGTCCACACGGTGTTTCACACCTCCTCGGGAGCGCTGGCCCAATCGTCGCCTTCCCCTGTGACAGCAGACAACCAATATGCAGTTTATATCGGCATATTTGTACATAAGACTGTAGAGTCTAGTTTGCAGGTCATTGAACTAGCAAATTTTTTCAGGTCTCTATGCATAAAATATGCTGCATATTAGAATAACAATGATTAAATCTAACTGCCATCCAGAGAATCCATAATATCCTATTTTACAACTTGGTCAAAACCTTGGATGTGCATTAAATCACGTGCTCTGTAAAATGACACATACAAGTTTCAAACACCTCTGAGAATTACAATTGCCAAACAAAGAATTTACCACATTTATTAAGAACAGTATNGGAGGTATAACACCAGCTGAGGTGTGTATATAGTATTGAAGTCTACTGTGTGCTCCGCTTTTTACGCGAAAAGTTACTGGCCCTACTAATAACTATACAACTTTGAAGATACTATTGAATATTAACCAGGACTGTAAGCAGTTTCGGTTATTATATAAAACTAACTAATGATATTTATAACCGAAATGTAAAAAACAACTTTAAAAGTCGTTATTCGTTTGCACGTCCAAGTGTACAACTCTATTATCTGGAAAAATTTAAAACGCTAATATACGATTTTCCAAGGTGCAGTGCCGTCCGGAAAATTGTACGTGTGCAGAACCTTTGCCGAATGCTCGCAGCCCACAGAACAGGGATGGTTGGCCAGTTCCGAGAACTGGTATCAATGCCTCACACAACACTTTTAACTATAAAAAAAAACGTGCTTATACATCTTCTATATAAATAATTATCTTCATAACCTTATTTCGTTTCCAGCAATTGTTTGTTACTTTTTAAGTTTCGCGACGTTGGAAATGGCTTTTTTTTTTTGTCGTACACGGTTTTAATTAGCTGAGCCCGTCTAGTACGAAAGAAATTTTATAACCGGTCCATTATTCAAATGTCTGACGGAAACTGGGCCCATCCAACTTTTTCAGACAAATATGGTGGCGTTTATGACGTTTCGGTGACGTCACAACTGTCCAACTTTATTTGACCCGACCCAACTTATATTAGTAGCAGTTTGATGGAAACATTTGACAGTGTCATATGGGCTTTACAGAACTGTCAAAATAATATTTTCCACAGAGTGACATAATTTAGGAGTTAGCTCCAAGAAGGGCATATAAGAAAACGGAAAATCTAAGAAATCAAGTTTATGTACATCTCACCATAGCGATGCATAACTAGAGACCAGAGAAATTCGCGGATTCATTTCGGGACAAGCTAGAATTCAAAACACGTGTGTTAATGAAACTTCAGCCATTGGTCCACACAGTGTTTCACACCTCCTCGGGAGCGCTGGCCCAATCGTCGCCTTCCCCTGTGACAGCAGACAACCAATATGCAGTTTATATCGGCATATTTGTACATAAGACTGTAGAGTCTAGTTNCCCTGTGACAGCAGACAACCAATATGCAGTTTATATCGGCATATTTGTACATAAGACTGTAGAGTCTAGTTTGCAGGTCATTGAACTCGTAAATTTTTTCAGGTCTCTATGCATAAAATATGCTGCACATTAGAATAATAATGATTAAATCTAACTGCCATCCAGAGAATCCATAATATCCTATTTTACAACTTGGTCAAAACCTTGGATGTGAATTAAATCACGTGCTCTGTAAAATGGCACATACAAGTTTCAAACACCTCTGAGAATTACAATTGCCAAACAAAGAATTTACCACATTTATTAAGAACAGTANACACATACAAGTTTCAAACACCTCTGAGAATTACAATTGCCAAACAAAGAATTTACCACATTTATTAAGAACAGTATGGTGGTTTGTTTAAACCGTTCTCCACAAAAAAAGCCATATACAGGTATATACCCTTCTTTGAGCGAACTCTTTTGCTTGTTAATTTTTGGTTGTGCAACAAAGTCCTGCTTTTATTAAAAAAAAAAAAAAATTGTTTGACAATGAAAAGCTACAACAAGAAAAAAGCTTGAACATATCAAATGCACAAGCCAAAATGTGCCACGGTTCCAATAAACCCCAGCATACTAAAAAGCTTCACCTCACGTAACAAACAGGAGTATACTGCTCATTACAACAATAAAGGGAAAACTAGGCAGCTACGTAACTGGCATGTCCCTAATAACGCAGTATCGGGACGAAGGCTGGACTACAGTATAACAATAATGGCGTGTGGGGAGTGCACCCAGGGCAAGGCGACACCCTCCGAGTGATGGTCTTTCCAGCTGGGACCCGCAGGTGACCGNCGTGTGGGGAGTGCACCCAGGGCAAGGCGACACCCTCCGAGTGATGGTCTTTCCAGCTGGGACCCGCAGGTGACCGCCATCCCCATGCATGACAGAAATGAAACCCTAGAATGGAGCGGCGATGGAATGCAAGGGCGGGGGGAAACGGGAGTACCCCGAGAAAACCCGCCGGCAAGCGGCATCGTCCAGCACGATTCTCACACGCGAAAATCTG